>CM030363.1:25135933-25570933 GCA_017893485.1 Hemerocallis citrina
AGCTGTCATCGTCGGACATGTGCATGTTCGACTTCGACTCCTTGAACGCCGGACTGCATTTTCCGCTGCATCCTTTCATCCTCCAGATCCTCGGCTGGTTCTGCCTCGCGCCGACCCAATTCATGCCGAACACATGGCGTCACGTGAATGCTTTCTTGCTTCAGTGCCACAGAGCCGAAGTGGCGCCGGACTTGACAGTCTTCCGAGGCCTGTATCGGATAAATAGGCAGCACAGGACGGAGTATCGGTACTACTTGGGGCCGAGGAAGGGTGTTAGGATTATAGAAAACCCCGACTCAATTAATGGTTGGAAAGAGAAGTATTTTATAATAAGGGGTGAGGCGATACGGCACATTCCGACCCGGTGGAAAGTGGAGGTGCCGAAATTTGCGTGAGCCGACCCTGTATTGTCTGAGGCCGAGGAGGAGGTGGCGAGGAAGATAATGGCCCTTCCGCTGTTGAGTTGGAGGGAGTTGACGGAGGAGGTGTTGTTCGGGTCCGGCCTAAGCCCCATCGACCCGAGTATGCTCCTGACATCTCATTTATTTTCGTTTTTAAGTCTTTAGTTCGTCTTGCTGATTTGTTTTTTGTTGTCCGATGCAGAAGCGATGAAGATTGATTTCAACTCTATGATGGCCAATAGGTCCAAGTTGGCCGGGGGCAAAAAGAGGAAGAGGCCGACCGAGGCTGCCTCGTCGACTCCGCAGCCCACTGTCGCTTCTACCACCGCCCCACCTCCTCCGGCTACCGCGGTGCCTTCGGAGGTGATTGTTGCCGAGGAGGCCTCGATCCCTGTTGCCCTGACCGTGATTGAGGGGGCCTTTGATGTCAACGCGGCGCTGGCGCTCGAGGCTCCTCCGTTGACTAAGGCGGCCGAGGAAATCCTGACCGAGCAGCACAAACAGTTGTTTATGCCGAACTGGCGGGTGAGGAATCATGACGGATTCCTCGGAAACTCGCAGATGTCAGTGCAGGTCGTCAAGCACTTGGCGACCCCGAAGGACAGAGCCGCGCTGAAGGCGGGGACGGTCGGCGATGACACCTATGAAGTCGCTCGGTCGCTCGTTTCGGTAAGTGTCTTCTTGCGAATCTCTCCAAGTTTGTTGCTCGGCTTGCGCATCACTCTGATCGTTGTCTTTGTAGGCCACCTGCCACTTCGGCCACCTCCTCGAGATGTTTGCCGCACAGGAGAAGGAGCTGAGGGCCGCCAGTGACAAAGACAGGACGGCAAAGGTCAGGGCGGTCAAGGAACTTGAGGCCGAGCAGAGGCGAGCCGAGGCCCTGGAAGTCTGGGTGGCCGACCTTGTTGCCGACCTGGAGAAAGCCAAGGGGCGCCTCGACGCGGAGTCTGCCAAGGCCGCCAAGGCCACCGAGGAGCTGGCTGCGGCGCTGAAGTCCTTGGCCGAAGAGAAGGCGAAGAAGGAGGCCTTGGCGACGAAGATCAGGGCCGAGGTGGAGAAGGAGGCCGAGGCCAAGGCGAAGAAGCACATGGACGAGAACATGGAGAGGTCCTATCAGAGGGCACTCGATCATGTTCAGGATCGTGTCCCCGACTTCGAGCGGGTCGGCTACAGACTGTGGCCAGGATCGCCTTTAGGCGGCGAGGAGGAGGGGGGCAAAGGCGACGAGGACAAAGGCGACGATGAGGAGGAGACCGACCCCCCTGCGGCGAACGCCCAAGTCGAGGGAGGATCGAGGGGCCATCTAACGACGCGCCCGAGGTCGACGCGGCGACGCAGGTGGACCCCTGATCCCCTCGCAAATTCTTTGTAGTTTCTTGTTTTGTTTTTTCTTTCAAAAGTGTAATGCCTTTTGCGGATTGGCCACCGCTTTTGATAATGAATGAAAAGTGTTGTTTTGATTTTTGATCTGTCTAAGTGTTTGGTCCGGCTATTCAGTACTTCAATATTGTCCATCTCTTATTTCAGATCGCCGAGCCTACTGCTATCTCCGCGGCGGCTCGGTGCCGTGCAGAGCTGTTTCGGCAGTCGCGGGAGAACCGTCTTGAGGGTGAGGTTCATCTGACGAGGAGGATACTTTACAACTTAGAGATTAGGCATAGCGAGGCTTTGGCTGAGCTGCACCATCTCGAGGCCGAACTATCTGCGAAGGAGGAGGAACTGGTGCGAGTTTCGGCCGAACGAGATGACTTTGCGAAGAAGGTAGAACAGCTGCAGAGGTTGACGGTCGATAAGAGCATCGAGGTGACCCATTTGCATCGTGTTATTTCTGACAGTGCCGAGTATCCGGGTTCGGCGAAACTTCCTCGATTCAAAGTGATTGTAAAGGATGCACGTTGAAGGACCGGATCGTCGAACTAGAGGAAGAGGTCGCTCGGCTCAAACCTCAGCCGGTGAGGGCTAACGTCCGGAGCACCTCTTGCACTCGCGAAGAAATTGAGCGAGGGATTACGTTCTATCAAGCCGCGAGCCGAACTCCCATCATAGGCAGGTCGGCAGCCGATGCCCAAAGCGGCGTAGCGGTGTCTTCAAGTGGTGCTTCGGTTGGAGTGACTGCCAGGGTCAGCGGCGAGGAGGCGTCTCAATTCGTTGGTCTGGAAACGAGCTCGGGGGCCAAGAAGCGCCGACCCAAGGTATCGTTGAACCGGAGCATCCCCCTTCCTCGGAGGCATTGAACGGGTCGTGTCTTATCTTCGGATGTCTTTAGGACCGTCCTTCGGACTGTTTTTCGAACTCTTTTGTTGTAATCATTTTGTAGATTTATCCAAGTTATATTAATAAAATTGGAGTTGATTCATCCGAACTGTTATCTGTTGGCTTCTCATTGTGGGCTAGCTAGGGTAGGCTCGAAATGAATCCGCGAGGCAAGTGTTTGCTTTATCGAGCATCTTGGCCTCGAAGCTCACAATTTTGCCGCGGTTCTGAATCTTGCTCGGCGCCTTCAGATGCGGCTTGGTTCGACGGCTAAGGTACGGCTGTTTCGAAGCTGCGACCGCGCGGCCCGATCAGGAATGCGGGCCCTCGGACGTCCAAGCGTGGTTCTGAAAGGATGGGGCCAGTCCCCTAAGGGCATTAATGGCACTACGGGATCCGTGGGGGGCGTTTCACCTTTCTAAGGGCATTGAGAACAGTGCCCCTCAATTAATACGCGGCGCTCCAGCCCCCTAGGTGCGACTTTTGGAGTCCCGAGGGTCATAATGACGGTCTCTTGGGGAAGGCTATAAATCCCACACCCCCCCTTGTAGTTTGTGATTGCAGTCTAGAGCTCTTGTGGCATCAATGGCGTCTGCCCTTGGGCGGATGCTAGTTTTGAAAAAACTTTCGCCTCGAGGGATTCGGAAGGGTGGTCATTCTACTTCCTTGTTCTTTCCCCGTCCCTGACGTACCCGATGTGGGTGTCAGGGGCGGGGGAGGACAAGGCAGAAGAGTTGGCGACCATAGGCCGGTCCTGAGGGAGAGGCTCTTCGGGAGGAGAGGTGGTTGCTCTTCCACCATGGTCTTCTCCTGACTCTGACGGCTCCGAGGCGGGTGTCAGGGTCAGGGGAGATCATGGTGGATGAGGTGATGACCAAAGTCCCGAATCCGGGGGAGGTCCCCCGGTCCCCTAAAACCTTAACCCGAACTTTTTGAGACTAAGTTCTTGCTTCGTAATAGGTTGGCAGTGTTCATTTGGCCCGTCGGCCGAGGCGATTGCGGAAGAAAGTTGATTCGGATTGCCGGTTGCTTAACATTTGGGGCCGAGCGAGGTGAGGTGATCAGGGCCGTTGGATGGTGGCACAAATCTTGAGGCGGGTCCAGTCCCCAAGAAAACGTTATCTTGTCGTTTTGTGGACACGTGGCTGAATCAGATCCGTTGACCGCACTCTCGCACACATTTTGAGACGATCTGACGGTGGTTTCGCCTCGGAAGGTTTTTTTGCCATATACGAGGGTCAGTACCCCGTCCGCTCGGCTCGACAGTCGAGGGGGCAGGTCGGAGTGGCCATCTAACCCCGGCCCGTTTAGGGACGAGCCGGTGAGGTAGAGTCGAGCCATTGGACCCCGACCATCGTTGGGTTAGATTAAGGGTTGTGGGAGCAATTCCGAATGGCGATCCACATCCGGCTCCCTGTGGACGAGCCGGGGAAGTAGAGTCGAGCCAAGTGTTGGACTCCGAACCATTCAACGGTTGTGGGAGCAATTCCGAACGGCGATCCACATCCGGCTCGCTTGTGGACGAGCCGGGGAAGTAGAGTCGAGCCGAGTGCTGGACTCCGAACCATCGTTAGATTAGTTTAAGGGTTGTGGGAGCAGTTCCGAATGGCGAGCTACTCCTAGATCGCTTAGGAGCGAACTTGCGAAGTAGAATCGAGCCAAGTGTTGGACTCCGAACCATTCAACGGCTGCGGGAGCAATTTCGAACGGCGATCTACTTCTGGCTCGTCTATGGGCGAGCCGAGGAAGTAAAGTCGAGCCGAGTGCTGGACTCCGAACCATCGTGAGATTAGTTTAAGGGTTGTGGGAGCAGTTCCGAATGGCGAGCTACCTCTAGCTCGCTTAGGAGCGAACTTGCGAAGTAGAATCGAGCCAAGTGTTGGACTCCGAACCATTCAACGGCTGCGGGAGCAATTTCGAATGGCGATCTACTTCCGGCTCGTCTATGGGTGAGCCGAGGAAGTAAAGTGGAGCCGAGTGCTGGACTCCGAACCATTGTGAGATTAGTTTAAGGGTTGTGGGAGCAGTTCCGAATGGCGAGCTACCTCTAGCTCGCTTAGGAGCGAACTTGCGAAGTAGAATCGAGCCAAGTGTTGGACTCCTAACCATTCAACGGCTGCGGGAGCAATTTTGAACGGCGATCTACTTCCGGCTCGTCTATGGGCGAGCCGAGGAAGTAAAGTCGAGCCGAGTGCTGGACTCCGAACCATCGTGAGATTAGTTTAAGGGTTGTGGGAGCAGTTCCGAATGGCGAGCTACTCCTAGATCGCTTAGGAGCGAACTTGCGAAGTAGAATCGAGCCAAGTGTTGGACTCTGAACCATTCAACGGCTGTAGGAGCAATTTTGAACGGCGATCTACTTCCGGCTCGTCTATGGGCGAGCCGAGGAAGTAAAGTCGAGCCGAGTGCTGGACTCCGAACCATCGTGAGATTAAGGGGTTAAAAGCAGAGAGATGTAACAGTATCAAAAATATGAAAAACTTTATTTATTAATATCCAATGATCGGCTGCTTCTAAAGTTGCTAGCCGTTATTACAATGAAAAATAAAGGAAAAATCACTACTAGTAACAGGAAGGGAATGGTTCGATATCTCGGGTTACTTAGAGAGGCGTCGTTGCTCTCTCTCGGTATTTCAAGAGATGGTCGGCATTCCAAGTCCTGGGAATCTCCCTGCCTTCGAGATCTTCTAGCCTGTATGCACCGGGGCGGATCACTTTTGAGATCTTGTAGGGTCCCTCCCAATTCGGGGCCAATTTGCTTTTCTGTCCAGGGAACGAGATGGCCAATTTTTGGAGGACTAGGTTCCCTTCTTTGAGGTCCGTTGGGCGGACTCTTTTGTTGTATGCTTGCTCAATCCATCTTCGGTAGCTTTGTTGCCGTATGGCAGCTCTTTCTCGAATTTCGTCTATCAAGTCTAGACTTGCTCTGAGCTCTCTAGCGTTCTGCTCTTCTTCAAAAGCTATCAAACGAGGAGAGGGTATTCCGACTTCTAGGGGAATGATGGCCTCGGACCCGAAGGTGAGATTGAACGGGCTCTCGCCTGTTGGGGTCCGCTTTGTGGTGCGGTAGTTCCACAGCACGTTGGGTAGCTGATCAACCCACAAGCCCTTGGAACACTTGTCTAGTCTCTTCTTGATGCCTGAGAGGATCTGTCGGTTGGCATTTTTGGCCTGGCCATTTGACTGAGGATGAGAGACGGAGGAGAAGCGGTGTTGTATAGCGAGGTCCTCACATAAGGCTCGGAAGGCAGCCCCAGTGAACTGCGTTCCGTTATCTGTAACTATGACCCGGGGAACGCCGAATCGGCAGATCACATTTTTCCAGAAGAATTGAACGACCCTGTGCTCGGTGATTGTAGCCAGGGGCTCGGCCTCTATCCATTTTGAGAAATAGTCGACTGCCACGACTAGGAACTTTAACTGTCCGAGAGCTGGTGGGAACGGCCCTAGTAAATCCATCCCCCACATTGCGAAGGGGATCGGACTTGATAGGGAGGTGAGTGGTGCTTGTGGAAGGCGTCGGATGTCGGAATACTTCTGACAGGAGCTGCATTGCCGAACGTGTCGCTCAGCGTCCCGTAGGAGAGTGGGCCAAAAATAACCATAGTTCAACACTTTGCACGCTAGAGCCCTGGACCCAGAATGGGTCCTGCCGATGCCCTCGTGGAGTTCCTGCAGGGCGTAGTCGGCTTGTCCGGGGGAAAGGCACCTCAGGTAAGGCCGACCGTCCACCTGGGTGAAGGAGCGTTTATATAGGATGCCTTCGATTAGTGTATAATGCTCGGCTCGGGTTCTGATTCTTCTTGCTTCCTTCGGATCCTCGGGGAGGAGTCCGTCCCTTAAGAACTCGACGAGGGGTTTCATCCAATTGTCTTCGAGGAGGACAGACAATGTTTCGACGGAGTCAGGTGCTTCGTCCTCTATGCTCGGCTTCAGGAGGATTTCTATCAATACGGTCTGCTCAAGACCTTGAAGGGAAGAGGAGGCTAATTTGGATAAGGCGTCGGCCTGAGCATTTTCTTCTCGGGGGATCCTTTGGATGAGGGCCTCTTCAAACAGCGCCATGAGGCTCTTGACCTTGGCTAAGTATCTAACCATCCTGTCATCGCGTGCTTCATATTCGCTGAGGACCTGATTGACGACTAGCTGAGAGTCGCTGAAGATTCGGAGGCATTGCGCCCCTGCATTCCGGGCCATTCCAAGGCTGGCTATTAGCGCCTCGTATTCGGCTTCGTTGTTCGAGGCTTTGAAGTTGATACAGAGGGAGTATTGAAGTATGAAGTCATCTGGGCCTGCCAGAATGACCCCTGCCCTGCTTCCCTCATTGCAGGTGGATCCGTCAACGTAAACCGACCACACAGGTGGTCCCTTCACTGCTTGGTCGGACTCAGGGATAGTACTTTCCACAATGAATTTGGCTAGCGCCTGAGCCTTGATTGCGGTCCGAGGCTGATAAGTTATATCGTGTTGACTCAGCTCGATAGACCATTTCATCAGTCGTCCCGAAGTCTCGGGCTTATGGAGGACCTGCTTCAGCGGCTGGTCGGTAAGAACGACCACCGAATAAGACTGAAAATACGGGCGGAGCTTTCTCGCGGCCATCACCAGGGCATAGGCCATTTTCTCTATCCTCGGGTATCGGAGCTCAGCATCCCGGAGCACTTTGCTGACATAGTAGATGGGCTTCTGGGCCCGGTCTTCTTCTCTGACTAAGACCGCACTAAGCGTTTGCTCGGAGGCTGCCAGGTAGAGGTACAGCGATTCGCCAGGTATTGGTTTGCTGAGAAGAGGTGGATTGACGAGGTAAGCTTTAAGCTGGTCGAAGGAGTCTTGTTGTTGCTGCCCCCACTCAAATCCTTTAGCCCCTCTGAGGGCTTTGAAGAACGGGAGGCACTTCTCCCCGGACTTCGACAAAAAGCGCCCTATGGCGGCTAGGCGACCAGTCAACCTCTGAACTTCCTTGACATTTCTAGGAGGGACCATGTCCAATATGGCCTTAATCTTCTCCGGATTTGCTTCAATTCCTCGTTGGCTAACCATGAAGCCGAGGAACTTCCCCGATGAGACGCCGAACGCACACTTGTTCGGGTTGAGTCTCATATTGTGCTTTCTCAAAACGTCAAACGCCTCTTGGAGGTCGGTCACGTGATCAATGCCTCGGATGCTTTTCACAAGCATGTCGTCAACGTGCACCTCCATATTCCGGCCGATCTGAGCCTGGAAAACCTTGTTGACGAGGCGTTGATATGTTGCACCCGCATTCTTTAGACCGAATGGCATGACTTTGTAGCAATAGAGGCCTTGGTCGGTCACAAACGAAGTCTTCGGGATATCCGGGGGGAACATTCTTATCTGATTGTAACCTGAGAAGGCATCCATGAAGCTGAGGAGCTCATGTCCCGAGGTTGCGTCAATCAGAGTGTCAATACTCGGCAGAGGGAAGGGATCTTTGGGGCAGGCCTTGTTGAGGTCGGTGAAATCAATACAAATTCTCCACGTCCCGTTAGACTTTTTCACCATCACCACATTCGATAACCACTCAGGATAGTTCACCTCCTGTATGAACCGGGCCTTCAAGAGTTTGTCCACCTCTTCTTTAATAGCGAGACGAGGCATTGGTATGTTGCACCCGCATTCTTTAGACCGAATGGCATGACTCTGTAGCAATAGAGGCCTTGGTCGGTCACAAACGAAGTCTCCGGGATATCCGGGGGGGACATTCTTATCTGATTGTAACCTGAGAAGGCATCCATGAAGCTGAGGAGCTCATGTCCCGAGGTTGCGTCAATCAGAGTGTCAATACTCGGCAGAGGGAAGGGATCTTTGGGGCAGGCCTTGTTGAGGTCGGTGAAATCAATACAAATTCTCCACGTCCCGTTAGACTTTTTCACCATCACCACATTCGATAACCACTCAGGATAGTTCACCTCCTGTATGAACCGGGCCTTCAAGAGTTTGTCCACCTCTTCTTTAATAGCGAGCTGGCGCTCGGGGGTGAACTTGCGCCTCTTCTGCTGAACCGGTTTGGACCCCGGATCAACACTCAGGCGGTAGACCAAGAGTTCTTCGGATATACCGGGCATATATGTGGCTGACCAAGCGAAGAGGTCTTGATTCCTTCGAATGCATTGCACAATGTCTGAGTATAGGGCGGACGGGAGGGTCTTGCTGACAAAGAACTTGCGGGCCGGCTCTTGTTCAGAGAAGAGCACTTCTTCCAATTCGTCCACCGGCTCGGACGTTGGTCGAGCAACATCTTGGGAGATTTCCAGAGTTTCTAAGGAGAGGACGGGTCCGAGGGTAGAGGTCATGTAGCACTTGCGGGCCTGCTCCTGATTGCCCCTTACTTCCCCTACTCCGGCCCGAGTGGGGAATTTCATTTTGAGATGATAAGCGGAAGGGACGGCTTCAAGGGCAGCTAGACCGGGCCGACCCAAAATGACGTTGTAGGCTGCTGGGACATCTACGACCATGAAGTCCATCGACTCCGTTCGGGTAGTAGGAGTTTTGCCAGCGGTTACGTCGAGGGTAATTACCCCTTCGATAGTCACTGGCACTCCCGTGAACTCATGGAGTGTGTAGCCGGCAGGCTTGAGTCTGTCTCGGGAGAGCTTCAGGCCTTTGAAAGCGGCGAGGAAGAGGATGTTTACAGAGCTGCCATTATCCACAAGTATCCTCTCCACTTTGAAGTTCGCCATGTGGAGACTGATGACGAGCGCGTCATAATGAGGGGTGCGGACACCTTCGAGATCTTCGTCAGAGAATGTGATGGGCACGCCGAGGCCTTTGGGAGGAGAGGTGGTTCGGACTGAATTGACTTCTCTTATAAATGCTTTCCGAGAGGAGTTCGAGGAGCCCCCCATTGGGCCCCCATGAATGAGGTGGAGGACTCGCTCTTCCTCAAAGTCTGGCGTCTCTTCTCGTTCCGGATGCTTGTTAGCCCCCCGAGGCTGGGGAGGAAGTTCGGCTCGGTCCTTTCTTACAAACTTCGCCAGCTGCCCCCTCTGGATAAGGGCTTCGATCTCGTTCTTCAGAGCACGACAATCGTTGGTGTCATGCCCATGGTCCCGGTGGTAACGGCACCATTTTTCTTTATCTCTTCTTTTGGCGGGGGTGTTCATCCTCGGAGCAGGGGGTAAGACCCCTTCTTTCTCGACTTCCATTAGAATAGTTGAGACGTTTGTGGTGAGGGGAGTGAACTTCTCGAATCTGGGGGGAGGTCGGTGCTGGCCGGCATTATCCTTCTAGAGCTTCTTAGCCCCTTCTTCTTCTGTTCCTTTTCTCTTAAACCCGGAGGAAGAACCCTCCCAGTTGGGTTGGTGCTCGGCCTCTTCGGCCCGAATGTACTTTTCACTGCGAAGGAGAAGGTCAGAAAAGTTCTGCGGAGGCTTCTTGGCGAGGGAGGAGCGGAGGTTGGAATTGAGGACATTAGATTGAAATGCTGCCGCAGCGACCGACTGGTCGAGGGATGCTATGGATCTGGCTTCAGCTGTGAACCTCTTCACATAGTCTCTCAATTTTTTCCCCTTCTTCTGGCGGAGGTACAATAGGGATATGCTGGTCTTCTCAGCCCTACGGCTGCTTACGAAATGGGTGATGAAAAGGGTCTCGAACTGTTCGAAGGAGAATATTGAGGCAGGGGCAAGGCGTGAGTACCATTCTCGAGCTGGGCCCTTGAGAGTTACGGGGAAGGTCTTGCAGAGGAGGGCGTCGAAAGCTTGATGGAGGAGCATCAGGGTCTTAAAGCTTTCGACGTGATCGACTGGGTCGGTCTCCCCGGTGTAAGTCTCAAATTGGGGAGGTTTGAAGCCGAACGGCATAGGTGCATCCACAATGGTTCGGGAGAAAGGGGGTCGGCTAGGACGTAGAGTCCTCCCCCTAAGCTCCTCTTCTCGGTCTATCTGACCCAGGCACCTCTCTACTTCATGAAGACGGCTATACATGGTATCATCCCTCCGAAGGTAATCAGCCGAGCCCCTAGACTCGTCTTCGTATGAGGGAGAGCGAGGGCTACGGCGATGGTAACTTCGGGAGCGGCGAGGACTTGGGGTATGCCGGGAGTTGCTAGAAGCAGGACGAGGAGATGGGGACCGTCGGCGAGGGCTTCGGACTGGAGGAGGAGATGGGGCCTTCGGCTCATTCGGGTTTTGACGGAGGTTGAGAGCCTGCAGGACAGTCGCTTGGAACTGCTGGAACTCCGCACGGGTGATTGGTGCCTCATTGTTCCTGGGCTGTTGCCGACCCGCGGGGGAGTGCCTTCTTCGGTAATGCTCGGGGGACTCTTTCCTCCCTCTGCGGACGGGGGACCTGTAGTACCGGTGGCGCGGAGACCACTCGCCCGGATGGTGTTGGCGGGAGGTCCTCTCTCGGGCCCGCTTTTCATCTAGATGGCGGCGGAGGTCATCATCTTTCTGGCGGTTGAGGGCGGTATTGTGGTGACCAGAGGCTCGGGGATAATGGGAGGCCATAGAGTCCGTGGAGGCATTGTGGATGGAGACGTGCTCTTGATGAAGAGGTTGTTTCTGAGGGTTAGGACCCTTTGGATGCGGCTGATCAGGAGGGGGAAGGTTCTGTTGGAGCGAGTCTTCCGCTGTAGGGGGAAGCTGCCCTTGTTGTTGAGCGGGATTATGGGGGACTTCTTGCTGCTGATCAGGGTTGGGTCCTCGGTTGGACCCCCTTGACCTGACTTTCCGAGGTGGCATGGCTGGAGAAGATCTGTATTCCAGGAAAAGGAGAGGTTTCTATTCGTTAGTTTCCCACAGACGGCGCCAATCTGTTGCCGCTAAATTTGGTGTGGGGGCAAACAGATAGTATTTGTGGATTCTTAGGGAAACTGAATAGTAAACCTGTATACCTGTTCCGTCGGGGTTTGATCATCGCTCCCGCTGTACACCTGCAAAAAGTGCGAAACACCGGGGTTGTTCCCGGCGACGCACCCTCCGACGCTCAAGTCAGTAATATGGAAGACTGTGAGAGAGCGCAAAAACTGGTGAAAGATTGATTACCTCTTAATGGAGATGGGTGGGGGGTATTTATAGGCGTCTTAGGGAACAGATTAGGCATGTAATTCCTTGTGTGTAGATAAGGAATGTAATCCCTAATCCCCAGTGAAAGGATAGATATGAATCAGGTCCGTTGATTAACATTAATCAGAAACCCTAATTCTACCCTGTCGGACCGGGTTTGTTGCGGGTTGAAACCCGCACCCAGTTTAGGTGGATCCGTTCGCGAGTTATTGGATCTGTGAGAAGGAGACCCAGTACCCGTTTCTGACCCGTTTGTAGGTGAAATTACTGTCTTACCCCCGGACTTCAGGATTCGTGCCCAATTTGGACGGTCTCGATTAAGCTCCTATTTTTAGCCATATCACTATCATAACTCTTCTGAACTAATCATTCAATCAACACTCCGAGTGTGAGAGATTTTTTTCTCTTCTTCAGTCAAGGTCTTTTTAGATCTTGAGTGTAACCTCTGTTTTCGCAAATACATATTTTCTGTGTATTTTCGGATTTTTGATTCTTTGTAAATTATTATTCTGCTTTTTAAATTCCCTTCGTTAAAATTCATTATTTTATCTTCTATTAAAGTGCATTCTAAATCAGTAATTTTATTTGTAGCTATTTTCCGATTATTTTTATATTGCAATACAAACCCATTCTTCTATTATTATTATTATTATTATTATTATTATTATTATTATTATTATTATTATTATTATTATTATTATTAAATATATATTGTTTATTAATTTTTTTGGAAAACTTATAGATCGTGATTATATTTTATTATTTTTGGAGTACGGATTTTATGTATACTATTTGATTCATTGTACAATTATATTACTATTTGTTATAATTGATTTAATTATTTACTTTTAATCTAAATCACCCCTGATTAATCCAGCTGCCTATTGCTATCCCGTTTCCTACCTCCCGTTCTCCGAAACCCATCTCCTCACCCTTCTTCGAGCCGCCATCTGCACCATCCCGATCGTCCCTGTCCTCTAGACATCGCCTTCCTCCTTCGCTAGTCGACCAAAAGCTTGCCTTGCACCTCCTGCTCCACTGGGCTTACCCCGTCACTCCCTGCCTCGCATGCATCGTCTTCAACCTCCGCCGAAGCCCTTGTCCCTCGACCTCCTGCCACCACCTCATCGTCACCGAGCCCCTGAGCGCCCTGCACCCCACCATCCAGTCGACCTCCTGCACCCCCCCTTGCTACCCTTCCCCTGTTTCACTCCGAAAACAAAGCATCTCACCCTCCGCTCGCCCCCGCTGTCTTCTCCACCGCATCACCCTCCGACAGCCACAGCTCCCCGGTGCTCCTCGCCGTTAGGACGTTGCCCTGTGCCCTGTGCCCTGTCGCCGACCATCGATAGCCTCCGAGCCCAATTGCCATTTGCTGTTGATCAAGGTGTTGATCAAGTGAATCCTGGCTGTCGATCACCTTAATGATCTTGATCATCACATCTTGATCATGGCTTGAACCTCAGCCGTCCGATGCATTTTTTTTTGAAGAAAATGTGGAGTATGGCCACCCTGTTTCATTAATAAGGGGTTAATAAAACAAACTTAAAGTACTGAGTCGACTTTACAAACATAATCAAAAGTACATACATTCCACCCACAACATGGGGGGTGGGACAAAAGAAGACCATAATTTCCACAACATACATGCGACTAACCAAAATACATCATACCCCCTGACAAACCCTGGTGCGGTGGGTATCGATCTGTAGCGCCCCGAATTTCTAATATAATAACTTAGAAAATACGTGGCACAATCCCAGCATCAACTTCAATGTAACAGTACAGTACACATAGCCCAAAAACACAAATAATTTTGTTCCAAACTTTTATTACAACAATCTTTTTCAAACACAGCGGAATTACAAACACCTTGAATTACATCTTTCTTTGCACAACACTTCTTTTACTAAAATTTTACACAAAGCTCTATTACATCAGTATATCACAAAACTATCTCAAGCATCCAAGCCTCCAACTCTAAGCAACAACCTATAATACATGAGGCTAGAGATGATCCCTAACCCCCAAAACTAAAGGGGTCAGCCATAAATGGTGTGAGTGACGTAAAACAATCAACAAAATTTAATTGTAAAACATAAGGTCATCAACAACATGTATTAACCACAATGATAAATGAATGAGGAATAACAAAGATGTAAAGCATGGAAACATCGTAGAATGAAAACAACAAGTGCATCTAGTCTAAGTGTCAAGTGTAGGAAAACTGGAAAACTCATGCATAAAACCAAGTCAAGACAACACAAAATCTATATGCGGACTCTCTAATGCATACTTGTCGAAGTCTATGCATCCCATTCTACATAGGTTTGGTGCAAGTCCTTAACGTCTTCACATTATAGGGTTCAATCCCCCGCTATGCAACTATTCCTATCACGATGACTACTACGAGTGAGAATTAGCCCATGCTTGATAATTCCGGAGATAGATCCCACATCTCAGGTAATTTACCTGGATAATTCCGGAGATCATCCCACATCTAAACATTGAAACATCATCACATGAATACCCCATGTGCGTCGCCTCGACTTTGATAATTCCGGAGATCAATCCCACATCTCAAGCAAATCACTTGGATAATTCCGGAGATATATCTCACATCGCAGGTAATTTACCAGGATAATTCCGGAGATAAATCCCACATTTCAAGTAAGTTACTTGGATAATTTCGGAGATTAAATCCCACATCTAAAGCCATACTGAGGTGCATAACCCATGTTCCCGTTCATCATATCACCACTAGTGCCTGTCCTTATCATTTGGGTTATTTAATTACTTAAGGAATCTCCTAGAGTTGGTGTACCCTACCGGCCTAAATTCAAAACTGACTAACTGAAATACCTCACGGGCCACAACAAAATAACTCAACACCGGTATACTAGGGTCACTCACCTCTAGGGACTCAAACTCAAAAGTCTTAATCAACTTTCCACTAAACAAAATTAGCTCAACTGAATATCTCAAATCAAATGCATAACTGAAGACAAAGTATAGACTGAATTATCTGAAAGCCAATCATTCGAAAGAACACTCAAGTTACAAAAATTCATCTGTACCAGTCGACTCATACTGTAGTGGGTCGACTGTCCAGAGGGAAAATGTCCATGATTTTGAGAAAATAAGTTAAGTAATATAAGTTGACTTATAAGAGTCATAAGTTGACTTACCAACAATATAAGATGGCTTATAAAAACATAAGTTGACTTACCAACAATATAAGATGACTTATAAAAACATAAGTTAACTTACCAACAATATAAGATGACTTATAAAAACATAAGTTGACTTACCAACAATATAAGATGACTTATAAAAATCATAAGTTGACTTACCAGATCATAAGTAGACTTATAAAAAAACATAAGTCGACTTAAAGGAGACATAAGTCGACTTATAAGAACATAAATCGACTTATAAAAACATAAGTCGACTTACCAGAGAGAAATTCCAAAAATCTTTAAGAAAATATTCTAAGTGTTATAAGTCGACTTGCAAAGTCATAAGTCGACTTAAAATACAATATAAGTCGACTTAAAGGTCATAAGTCGACTTACCAGAGAAAAATCTACGATAACTTTGAAAAATAAATTCTAAGTGTACCAGTCGACTGAAAAGGGTCTAAGTCGACTGTCCAGAACGGATTTTCAAGAAAAACTAAAGATACAGCAGCTGGGTCTTACCAGTCGACTGAATAGTAGACCAGTCGACTGTCGGCCTACAGCTTTCAGAAATTAGGTCTGATTACAAAATCAAAACTGGAGTTTTCTAAAGATTCGTGGTTTATGAAAATAGTTCGTATTCAGGTAAAATGACAAATCTCAACAAATCCCCATTATGGATAAATTACTCAAAACATCAAATATGTCAAAACTCAAGTTCTCATGTTCTAGATTACTAATTCTTTCATTAAGGTTTCTCAATACTAAATTTCTTTCACGACTCTTAATCAAAATCTGATTTATAAACCCAATGTCCAGATGTTCAACCATCCGTTCATAACCATACTCAAATCTTAACGTGCTTTTTAGCAACACAATTTTATAAACCAAGATCTACTAGTCATTCATAGATTTTACATACGTGGTCCAAACAACAACAATTGTTCACATGAATCATACCACAATATAAGATCCATATCATTCACAACATCAAATCAAAACAACATTGTCACTCGCATACATAGATCAAAACAACAAAACAATTTTATATCACTCACCTTTGAATTGAAAAGATCCAACGAAAAGCCTTCCTTTTTGCGAAATCCAAGAATTCTCCTCTTGATCACCAAGAAAATAATAATATAATAAATCTGGAGTTGTGCATATAACTTTTCTCATATAACCTTTCCTTAGTTAAAATAGATTAACTAAATCAAAACCAAATCAAATATTTTATCACTGAGTTGTCCAACAATCCAGAGCAGCCCAGTAAACAAGAAAAATTCGGATTTACAACTCAGGGTGGCGATTTTGCACAAAAGCCCTCCCTTTTGTAATATTTGCAGTTACATCATAAAATATTCATAAAAATCCAGAAAAATCAGAAATAATATCTAATAATACATATTATATTTTCCAATCAAAATATTTGACTTTTACTTTCCAGAAAACATTTGCACAAAATTCTACATGAATTCCATATTTGCAAAAACACCCTTTTTGTTTAAATCTTCACCAAATCTACTTTAAATAAAATATAAATATATTTAAATTCAAATGATAACCATGGAGAACCGAAATATCAGTAAAAACGAATTTTCATAATTTATTTAAGATCCAAACGGCTTTTTACATAAAAGCCCATCTCTTTCGAGATATTTATAAAAATAGTTTCTCTACTCAGAAAAATCTCAAAATTTAGAATATACTCCATTATAATTAGGAGAATTTAATAAAAATATAAAATTGGTTATTTACACCAAAAATATTTGCACGTGTTTCGCACGTGTAAAAAGATAAATCTTTAGAAAATATTTATTAAATCTCCAGAAAATCATTTTAATTCATTTTCAAATCTTTAAAATAATATTTGAAAATACGGGGTACTACATCACTCCCCCCTTAGAAAAGTTCTGTCCTCAGAACTTCTCTAAGCCAAGAAACAAAGATACAAAACTTATAAGATAGTTTCGAAAACTTACTCCATCATATTTTTATAATTGGATTTAATTACTAAGCAAAAACAAAAATAACATATAATTATATCTCAAAGAGAAAAGGTGAAAACCTACATGGCAAAGGATCGGTAATCCAATAAAATGCACAATAAATCCCAAAACACAAAAAAAAATAGTTAGACTATTCCCTTAGAATCAGAAGTCAAAAGTGAAGAGATAAAACTCGAATATAAAAAGGTTGATAATCACACAAACAACGCAGGAACACATACTTAAAATAAAAATATATGTATATATATACAAGAAGACTTAAAAGAAATTCATTGAATATCACAAAAGTAAGCGTCAAATCATTAAATAGGACGTGGAAATAAAAGTAAGTGAGAAATCTAAAATGTTAAAGAATTGGAAAACGGTAGCAATAATTAATAATTACAAAAGAATGAAAGCTTAGACCACACATAGTTGATGTATCCAATCTTAACACAAACATAAAAATTTTGTAAATACAAGTAGAGTAAAATCAACTATACTAGTTCAATTTACAGGGGAACGTAAAGTGTAATTTGTATAAATAAAATGTCATAAAGAAAATATTTCCTTACCATTAGTTTTATTATATAAGTAAAATTCTTGAAATATCAATTAGCAATAAGTAAAAGAAATAGTCAAAAATAAGAATTGATCGATCAGAAAAACTTGTTAAACACATAATACTTGAATAAAATGGACATAACGAAGTAAAAATCCCAAAAAGGACAATATTAAGAAAGAATAAAATGAAGATGTACAAAATAATTTGGGTAGTATGCAGGTTTAGAGAATCTAATAAAAATTAAGTGAAAACTAAAATATCGTTATGAATAGAGAAAATGCGAAGGAGAGCAGAAATTGTACCAAGAAACCAGAAGTATCAAATTCCAAAAATAATACAAGTGAGCGAGATAAGATACGAGAGTGTATCAAACGGATTTAAAGAAATGTAGAGCAACAATGGTTAAAGAAAATTTTGAAAATCTCATAAAATGGTATGAACCAGTACAAAAGAATAAGACATTGATAAGTAATATACATATAAAACACTAGTGGGGTTATTATAGTAGAAATTCTTTAATGTGGGTTTGCCTCATTGATGTCCAACTGTAAACTTGCCTTCTCGACATCAAGTTGCATGTTTGCCTCCCTGACATCAGGTTGCAGGTTGCCGTCTGGATATTCGGTTGCACATTTTGCCTCCCCAATATCCAGTTGCAATTTGCCTCCATTGACGTATAGTTGCATGTTTTCCATCTCGATATCCAGTTGCAACAAAACGATGAACAAGATGATGCAATCTTCCACACGCACTTGGATATTAATTGCTTAATTTAAGTACGAAGATATGTTTTGAAATTTGTGATATAAAAATAGTAGCAAAAGTAAGAAATGGAGTTGAAAGTCATCTGATGGAATATTAAAACAGAAGTATGGATTATAAATCACAATAGTACAAAATAATAGTAGTGAAAGAAATTTATAAAAGTAAGAAGAAACGGAATGAAATACATGCCTAAGCACAAATACAAATGTGAATGAGAAAATACATATGTAGGGTAGCAACTTTACACAATAAATATATCATAAAATATATACAATAGTGTAGGAATTAAACAAATGTGAAATGATATGCATAGTAAGTATGTTGAGATATGTGGTACATATATAGGAATTTGTAGGAAGTACATGTAGTAATCAAGAATGTAACGATATTAAGATTTAAGCAAAATATAAGTAGTGGGTGCACATAGTACATTCGAAAAGTGTGAAGCAACCAATTTAATAAGTAGCTTTTAAATAGTGGAAAGAAATTAAAACAAAAGCGGTCAACTGTAAGTAATAATAAGGGTACCGAATATAAGGTGCAAAAACATAATTAATAATAAAGATCTAAATGCGCAAAACGTATCATATTTATATGAGTAAAATATTGCAATCAAGTTTAATTGCTCCAAAATAAATAAGACAATACCAAATAATGGAAAATATAGTATCGAAAAATCCGAGTATATGTAATAAAACAAATGTAAATATGCAAAAAACAAAATTTATAGTATAGCAAAACAATAATGAAGGGGAAATAAAAGTAGCAATAATAACTTAACACGTAGTAATTCAAAAATTTAAGGTAATATGTAAAAGTAATATCAAAGTATACGAGTAGCAAAAATGCACATGAAAGTAAGATAAATAAGACGTCAAGAAAGAAATGGGTAAGAGTCGCAAAATAAAATGAGCTTGTGATATGCTAAAGGATGCGCTATTGAATTACAGCAAAAGTTGCCAAATAATAACTTGGACAAAAGAATAAGAAGTAAAAAACCAATAGTAAAGTCAAAGAAACAGTTTTAAAAGAAAACAAGACGATTAGTAAAAGTTTAATGTTTGCACTCATGAATAGAAATAATATAAGCTCGGTTGGAGATACAGAAAAAAAAGAAATAAATTCAGTTGCTGGCAATAAAAGAAACCGAATAAAAGTAAAATAAGTTGATTTCACAAAAGTTATTTAGTAAGTAAACAAATATAAAACAGTAAGAGTGATAGGATACAAGAGTGAGCACAAAATTGAGGTGCACAAAATATACAAGAGAGCAAATAATTAAAAGAATCTAACGGAAGATAATTAAATTTTATAACTAGGAATAAATAAATAAATGAAAATTTCTTTGGCGAAAATCATATAATCCAGAAATTATATGCAGTGGGTAAGATAGCAAAACATATAGTAGATCATGATTAAGTAAAATAGAAATTATATAAGTTGAAAGGGTAACACCTTACATGAATAAATATTGAATACACAAAGCGAACAAAGATGTCATAAATAGCTAGTGAGAAAATATTTGCTTTATGTAAAAATAATCAATACCCTTGCGATAAAGAGATTTCTTTCAAATCTGAGCATACAAACAGCCTAAATCTCATTACAGGTCTTCATGACCAAACAATCAAATCACACACGTTAGATGTCCACCAGGGTACTCACGCCTCTAATGTCCACCTAGATTGTATTTAATGTCCACTTGTGTACTCACACTTCTAATGTCCACACCTAGGTACTCACGCTCTAGTGTCCACACCTAGGTTGGTTTTCATACTATGTCTATTAGTACTATTGAAGCATGCTCTGATACCAATCTGTAGCGCCCCGAATTTCTAATATAATAACTTGGAAAATACGTGGCACAATCCCAGCATCAATTTCAATGTAACAGTACACATAGCCCAAAAACACAAATAATTTTGTTCCAAACTTTTATTACAACAATCTTTTTCAAACACAGCGGAATTACAAACACCTTGAATTACATCTTTCTTTGCACAACACTTCTTTTACTAAAATTTTACACAAAGCTCTATTACATCAGTATATCACAAAACTATCTCAAGCATCCAAGCCTCCAACTCTAAGCAACAACCTATAATACATGAGGCTAGAGATGATCCCTAACCCCCAAAACTAAAGGGGTCAGCCATAAATGGTGTGAGTGACATAAAACAATCAACAAAATTTAATTGTAAAACATAAGGTCATCAACAACATGTATTAACCACAATGATAAATGAATGAGGAATAACAAAGATGTAAAGAATGGAAACATCGTAGAATGAAAACAACAAGTGCATCTAGTCCAAGTGTCAAGTGTAGGAAATCTGGAAAACTCATGCATAAAACCAAGTCAAGACAACACAAAATCTATATGCGGACTCTCTAATGCATACTTGTCGAAGTCTATGCATCCCATTCTACAAAGGTTCGGTGCAAGTCCTTAACGTCTTCACATTATAGGGTTCAATCCCCCGCTATGCAACTATTCCTATCACGATGACTACTACGAGATAAAGATAAACTGTGAGAATTAGCCCATGCTTGATAATTCCGGAGATAGATCCCACATCTCAGGTAATTTACCTGGATAATTCCGGAGATCATCCCACATCTAAACATTGACACATCATCACATGAATACCCCATGTGCGTCGCCTCGACTTTGATAATTCCGGAGATCAATCCCACATCTCAAGCAAATCACTTGGATAATTCCGGAGATATATCTCACATCGCAGGTAATTTACCAGGATAATTCCGGAGATAAATCCCACATTTCAAGTAAGTTACTTGGATAATTTCGGAGATTAAATCCCACATCTAAAGCCATACTGAGGTGCATAACCCATGTTCCCGTTCATCATATCACCACTAGTGCCTGTCCTTATCATTTGGGTTATTTAATTACTTAAGGAATCTCCTAGAGTTGGTGTACCCTACCGGCCTAAATTCAAAACTGACTAACTGAAATACCTCACGGGCCACAACAAAATAACTCAACACCGGTATACTAGGGTCACTCACCTCTAGGGACTCAAACTCAAAAGTCTTAATCAACTTTCCACTAAACAAAATTAGCTCAACTGAATATCTCAAATCAAATGCATAACTGAAGACAAAGTATAGACTGAATTATCTGAAAGCCAATCATTCGAAAGAACACTCAAGTTACAAAAATTCATCTGTACCAGTCGACTCATACTGTAGTGGGTCGACTGTCCAGAGGGAAAATGTCCATGATTTTGAGAAAATAAGTTAAGTAATATAAGTTGACTTATAAGAGTCATAAGTTGACTTACCAACAATATAAGATGGCTTATAAAAACATAAGTTGACTTACCAACAATATAAGATGACTTATAAAAACATAAGTTAACTTACCAACAATATAAGATGACTTATAAAAACATAAGTTGACTTACCAACAATATAAGATGACTTATAAAAATCATAAGTTGACTTACCAGATCATAAGTAGACTTATAAAAAAATATAAGTCGACTTAAAGGAGACATAAGTCGACTTGTAAGAACATAAGTCGACTTATAAAAACATAAGTCGACTTACCAGAGAGAAATTCCAAAAATCTTTAAGAAAATATTCTAAGTTTTATAAGTCGACTTGCAAAGTCATAAGTCGACTTAAAATACAATATAAGTCGACTTAAAGGTCATAAGTCGACTTACCAGAGAAAAATCTACGATAACTTTGAAAAATAAATTCTAAGTGTACCAGTCGACTGAAAAGGGTCTAAGTCGACTGTCCAGAATGGATTTTCAAGAAAAACTAAAAATACAGCAGCTGGGTCTTACCAGTCGACTGAATAGTAGACCAGTCGACTGTCGGCCTACAGCTTTCAGAAATTAGG
Organism: Hemerocallis citrina; assembly: GCA_017893485.1. Classification (NCBI taxonomy): domain Eukaryota; kingdom Viridiplantae; phylum Streptophyta; class Magnoliopsida; order Asparagales; family Asphodelaceae; genus Hemerocallis; species Hemerocallis citrina. The sequence continues at coordinate 25,157,988 of CM030363.1, forward strand.
TCTGATTACAAAATCAAAACTGGAGTTTTCTAAAGATTCGTGGTTTATGAAAATAGTTCGTATTCAGGTAAAATGACAAATCTCAACAAATCCCCATTATGGATACATTATTCAAAATATCAAATATGTCAAAACTCAAGTTCTCATGTTCTAGATTGCTAATTCTTTCATTAGGGTTTCTCAATACTAAATTTCTTTCACGACTCTTAATCAAAATCTGATTTATAAACCCAATGTCCAGATGTTCAACCATCCGTTCATAACCATACTCAAATCTTAACGTGCTTTTTAGTAACACAATTTTATAAACCAAGATCTACTAGTCATTCATAGATTTTACATACGTGGTCCAAACAACAACAATTGTTCACATGAATCATACCACAATATAAGATCCATATCATTCACAACATCAAATCAAAACAACATTGTCACTCGCATACATAGATCAAAACAACAAAACAATTTTATATCACTCACCTTTGAATTGAAAAGATCCAACGAAAAGCCTTCCTTTTTGCGAGATCCAAGAATTCTCCTCTTGATCACCAAGAAAATAATAATATAATAAATTTAGAGTTGTGCAGCGAATAACGGCTGCATACCCTCTTTTATACAGGTCGGAAATAAGATTTAGGGTTTTAGAAATGTATTTGCAAAATAGTCCTCCCAAAAATATAACTTTTCTCATATAACCTTTCCTTAGTTAAAATAGATTAACTAAATCAAAACCAAATCAAATATTTTATCACTGAGTTGTCCAACAATCCAGAGCAGCCCAGTAAACAAGAAAAATTCGGATTTACAACTCAGGGTGGCGATTTTGCACAAAAGCCCTCCCATTTGTAATATTTGCAGTTACATCATAACAAATTCATAAAAATCCAGAAAAGTCAGAAATAATATCTAATAATACATATTATATTTTCCAATCAAAATATTTCACTTTTACTTTCCAGAAAACATTTGCACAAAATTCTACATGAATTCCATATTTGCAAAAACACCCTTTTTGTTTAAATCTTCACCAAATCGACTTTAAATAAAATATAAATATATTTAAATTCAAATGATAACCATGGAGAACCGAAATATCAGTAAAAACAAATTTTCATAATTTATTTAAGATCCAAACGGCTTTTTACATAAAAGTCCCTCTCTTTCGAGATATTTATAAAAATAGTTTCTCTACTCAGAAAAATCCCAAAATTTAGAATATACTCCATTATAATTAGGAGAATTTAATAAAAATATAAAATTGGTTATTTACATCAAAAATATTTGTACGTGTTTCGCACGTGTAAAAAGATAAATCTTTAGAAAATATTTATTAAATCTCCAGAAAATCATTTTAATTCATTTTCAAATCTTTAAAATAATATTTGAAAATACGGGGTACTACACGTCCACAGTCAAGGCAAAGCTGGCTGTCAGTCGATCGTCAGACCGATCTCGACTTCTTCATCATCAAAATCCTCAACCTGGAATACGTTGTACGATGCATTTTGATCATCATCTTCGCCATCATCTGATCTGGACCGTCTGATCTTGTTAATCTTAATCTTGATCTTCGATCTCAGCCATCTGATTGTGTTCGTGATCTCGATCGTCTACATCTTGTTCGTGATCATCTCGTTCGTGATCGTTGGTATTGTGTTCGTGCACGGGATCCGTTCCCGTTATTCTCTTTCTCTCTGTCATTTTTGTCGTCAATTTAGAGGCAAGTAACTTGTATACTTTCTGTTGCATATACAAGTATTAAATACCACCTGCAATGCAGTTGCTTCAAGATCTATTCTTATGAAAACCCTGTTAGATCTTGTCCATATGTGTTGATTGCCGTAGTTGTCTCATTACACACACGAAATGAATTTAGACTTTGATCTAATTACTTCCTGTTGCATATATGTATGTTGGTTGTGATCCATTAGTTGTTGTATGAATCTTGCATGCTTGACGTGTTACTAGTAGTATATCCTGTTGTAGATCTGTTAAATACCCTATACCATGTTGCTTGGACATCTAGTATACCATATTGTGTATTTTGTTATGATTTGGATGTGTTTTATATAAACTAGTTGATTTTATACATAAAGAAGGTTTCTGTTTTTGTTGTGACCCCGTTTTTGTTCAGTATTTTAGACCCTATTAAGGTCAGTATATGAAAATTATTTGTGAATATAAATTATAGAAAATTCTGTCTACTTTCCATATTTTCTGACAGATCTCAGTTTTAATTTGTGAGTTGCAAGTTATTGTTGTTTAACTACAGATGTGTAGAGAATTCCAGATTCTGTTTTATATGAATTCTGTATGGATATTTATTTTTATACTGATGTTAAAGATAATATTTTGATCATTTTGTTGAGTACAACTAGACTTGATTGGGATTAACCCCTAATTTTTGTGGATTTAATTAATGACTTTTACAAACTATTCTATACTTTTAAACAACTACTATACTTGCAGCATGCTGTTCAGTAAAGAACCTTAATTTCAACCTGATTCTGCTTGTTGTTGATAAAAACTTTGTGAATATGAATTGTAGATTGCTGTATCTATTTTATCACCCTTTGGATGGATATGGATTTCGATTTATATTTTATAATCTTATTTTGTTTTAGTACTGTTGTGTTTATGATTTCAGATTTACAAACTTGATGTATCTTGCTGTTTTCTGATTTTATTGGACTATACTATCTATGTTGGAAAATTATGAAATTATATTTGCTGATAGTAAACATACTAGGGAATACCCCAAATTTTTTTTGGATTTAATCAGTATGTTTTTATGCCGTTTTCCTGTTTATGAATACAAACTTCGGATTTCTGGCTGAACATATTTTCTGGATACAATTCTGTTTTGAGTCTTGTTTTTGTGAAATGTCATATGACTTATATATATTTGCTGGATTCGGCCGAGAGTCTATTTTCCATATTTTCTGACGGATCCAAGTTTGCATATTTGTGGCAACGAAAATTTCAGATTTGGTGCAATACTGTCTTACTGTCCTGAACTAGAATTTTTGTTGTCCTACCCTTTTATGAGTTATCATTCACCTGTACATGTTCATCTTCCAACCTGAACCTATTACTTATTCATGTCATGTTATTCTTGCTCTGTTTTGTGCATGTATATGCTTTTTTAATAATAACAAATAAGCAAGCCGGGGTTAAGGAAAAGACCTTAGTAGTGGACAATATAGGTATGTGTACTCAGAAGGGGGCCCGTGTTTCCCATTACTTGATGCCATGTTTCATGATTAAATGATTCATGCCTGTTATTACTATCTGATTATATGTTGCCATGTTTCATGATTACATGATTCATGCCTGTTATTATTACTGGATAATATGATACCATGATTCATGATGATTCATGCATGTTACTTAATATATGATTATATGTTACCATGTTTCGTGACTACATGATTCATGCATGTTCCTGTTGCCGTGATTTCACGATTACGTGATTCGTGTCTGTTACCTGTTACATGACGCTTGAGTACACGGCCCTATAGAAACCCACCACTAAATCTAAACGTAATTTGCATGAATGTAGCAACCATGTGGTAAAAATCTGGGACGCATGAAGTGCTACCTAGATAGAAATAAATATAAGACTTGAGATAACATGACATCTGTTCATGCTTTCCTGTACATGTTACCTGTTTACCTGTTTACTTGCTTGCATGATACTTGACATCTGTTACATGTTACCCGTACCCAATTAGCACATTATGTTACTTGATTCCGTTTATGATTCATGTTAGTTGTTCTATTTTGTAGTCATGTATGTTCTATGCTATATTTGCTTTTGTTGTTATTCTATACTTGTTTATCTTTTCCTGTACTTGTACCTGCACAACAAGTGGCCCGTAACTTGTATTAACAGGCATTTTGTTTCTCTTTTCTTTTCTTGTAATTTTTTAAATTGTAGATTATGGTGATCAGCTGTCTGATGGAGTAGGTGATTTGAGATTTTAGCTGCTGGAGTTCATGCTACAATTTACTTTCCTGCTATTCTTGAATAAATGTAGTTCGCTACATGGATTATTTGTATTGGGTAGTTTGACCCAGAATTTATGACTTGTCCACATTTGATTTATTTGAGATCATTAAATTTTGTTTCAAGTAAATTCTGTTGGTATATTGATTCATTCATGCATGCGTGGTTGATTTCTCCTTGTTTACTTCCTGTTATTCCTGTGAAATGTTGTAAAGATTCTGACAACTTATGGATGATGAAAATCATTCGCTGGACTTAGTCGCATATCCGTATTCTGCATCTCCTTTTTGGGAAGCGGGGCGTGGCATTGATAGTTTTTTTTTCTACCACTTCGGTGAGTTTTGCGAGACTTATTTGTAGAAGTCCTGCGGGTGTAATAAGTCTCTCGGACTGAATACCGAGAATCACTGTACAAAGGTTTAAAGCATAGTGGAACGCTTGTGGCGGAGAATTGCTACAAGTAGGTGGTGTGGACGTAGACCTGGGGCTCGAACCACGTTATATCGCTATGTCTTGCTCGTTGCTCTATCTTCTTTCTCTTACTCTACATTTTTACTTTACGCATTTCATTTGAATTTTTTTTAATTTTTGCACAATCACCCTATTCACCCCCCTAGGGTGATTTACAGTGCAACAAGTGCACGTGGCTTGGTGGACGTGCTAGTTAAATATTTTGACAATATTTTATGTTGTTGAAAAAATTAATCATAAAAGAAATCTCATTAAGAGCTCATATGAATATATAGTATAATCACTATATATGTCACGCACCGCTTCCCAAAAATACGGAATACGAGTACATGACATTGGCCCAGCGAATGACTAACGTCACCCATAAGCTGTTTATCCGATTAACTCAATAATATAATCAATACAGAACATTTGCGCAGGTAATAATAATGATCTTATGAACAATAATACTTGGAAGGAAGCAATAAAAATATCCAAATACAATAATAATAATTCAACATCGGAAAACAATAATAAAATCCAAGACAAAGCCCAAAACAATAATAATCCAATCCAAAATAAAAACAAGTCTCAATACATTAAGTTTATTAAAGCAATAACCAATTAGAAAGCAATAGTCTTCTGAATGTTTGTTCTCCAATTTCAGCAGGAAATTCTTCTTCATTACCTGTATACACTTCATCTAAAAAGAGGAGAAAAATTATCCTTAGAGCAACTCATGGACAACAAGTAGAGAATGCAGGAAACAATGGAATAACGGTATAACAATGAATCAATGGATCAATAGGAATGAATAACATGGCACGATAGTAATGATCAATAACATCGTAATCAATGCAACGGTGTAACAATGGTTCAATATTCGGTAACGGTAATCAACGGTTAATATCAATAACACTTAGACAATATTGGATACAAATAGGAACAATGATGAATAATATGCAATATCGGTGATATGTCAATCCTTATGTCTATTAATCATTTTAATTCTAACTAATGCATGTACTACTGCATCTCATACTACAGGTTCGATGCATACAATCGATTTCGTTTAGACTTAAGTAGTAGATTCTATAGTTCATGTACTGGATATGATGACGATAAAGGTAATAACACGGGCCATGTGTAAATTCTTACACGATGACGATAATGGTAATAACACGGGCCATGTGTAATTTCTTACACGATGAAGATAACGGTAATAATCACGGGCCATCATCTGAGTATAGTTCCTATATCATCAACTACTCTAGTCAATCACTTAAACCCCGACTTATTAATTATTTCATCAATGTAACAATACAACATGCAGTTAACGGACAATTCGGTGAACGATAGTATCAATAAGGGAACAATACGATGGTAACATAAAGTATGACAATCAGAAAGATAACAGTAACTCATTGGGATCATGCAATGCAACATACATACATTAATTCATGCAATAGTACAACATAGGAATAATTAATCTATTAAAAGTGGAATCTAAAATTCTGGACAGCCAACGCAATTTTTACAAAAATGCAGTTTTCCGCTGACTCAGAAATCAAAAGTTAAATCCGTCAGAAATTCTGGAAACTAGACTTCCACATGGTTCCAACGTATATTTAAAGTTCAAAATCAGACAATAGTAGCTAGGTCAATCACAGTGTTTTTTTTTTACAAATTTTATGTTCAGGGAGAAATCCGACAACATGTTATTATAATTTTAGAATTAGCAAAAACTCCATGATAAATTCATTAAAAATATTTTCTGGAGTCCTAAACATGATTACTAACAATCTGGAAGTTTTCACAGCAAAATTTTAACATTTGATCAACCGTTTTACTGTTTAAACATGCAAGATACAAGAATCTAAAAATATGGAATTAAAAACACAGCTGTAGTATAACGGGCATAACTTGTGTTACAAAACTCGGAATTCGAAAATTCAAGATGTTCTGAAAACTAGAAAGATAAGTCTACAATTCATATTCGGTAAGTATTTAATTTTAAGATCTGTTATTGGTTCAAAAATAGCAGTTAACATACAGGTCAGCAAGCATATACAGGATTTTCGGTAGTTTTCTTGAAAATAAATTAATTAGACTATATGGGTATCGATTCTTTAGTCAATAAATTGTGTAATCAACATGATGGGTGTCAAAACATGATAAATAAAACTAGAACACGCTCATACATCAATTTATCATCAATCAATCATCAATCGATCAAACTACATACAACCTATCAATTGTCTCTACAATAATTTATTTGTGTGACGATTATATGAACAACCCTATTATCAATTCTATATGCACTCATGAAAAATCCAAACTTTAGAGTCAAAAGTGGCACAATATCCAGAATATTGTGATTAGCTCGCGTAAACCCTCAATAGACTCAACGAAGAGATGAATAATGGATAATACGATAACAAAGAGATCTACTTGCAAGAGTTTCAACAAAACTTGAATTTGATACAATTAACAATTCAAGAGGACGGTGACTTGCCTGTTAGATGGTGAAAACGAATACTAAGAATAACGGGATAAGGATTCCGAAGCAACGAACCCACGAACTAGCAATTCACCAATAGCACGTGCAATATACGTACAAAAGAGCAAAAGAAATAACAACAAGATACAAGATCAAAGACAGCAACCACCACAAGAAAGAAAGGGCAATGGCAGCAACGGCCAAGGGGGGTCCGGCGTCGTAGGCGGCGCGAAGGCGTTGATGGCGATGATCGGTGTCGCTGGAGGAGGGCGGCTCTGTGCTGTCAAGCGAGAAATAGAGTAGGACAGGGGTTTCTTGGTGGGCTGACGACCGGGACAGAGCCAGGCGAGGGAGAAGGCGGTTACTGTAGCGGCAGCGTGCGCTGGGGAGTGACGAAGTGGTGGCGACGAATGGGGGTGGTCACCAGAGCACTGCCAGAGAAGAAGACCGGGATGGGTTTGGGGGGATTTTGGCGGGAAAACCAATCGGGAGAGAGAGTAGACAGCTAGGGTTTCGATTTGTGAGCAAAAATTAGGGTTTGCATTAGGGTTGTATTTATAGGGTACTGGGTTGGTGAATTAGGGTCCAATAATAGCAGATTAGGGTTAAGAACAACTGAAATTCGGTTTTAGGGTTCACTAAGAGGTAGATCTAAATCAATAGGGTTCGAATAAAAATACCCATAATCAAATAGGAGAACAAAAGGATCAACAAGAATAGCCCGATCAAAAGAACGAAGAATTTCATGAACAAGATCTAATTAAAATAATCAAGAGCCAAGAATAGAGTATTTTATTCAATATCAAATAAAATATGACAAAAGGGGAAAAATGAAAAATAGCGGGAACGGTAGTTACAATCCTACCCACCTTACAATAAAATTTCGTCCTCGAAATTTAAGCAAGTGGTAGTAGGGTAACCCCGAGGAAACGAAAAAAACAAGAATTACTAAAAAAGATGGGGGAAAACTCTTCCGAATCACACTCTCAAGCTCCCAAGTCGACTCACCAGGCGAATGAGGATTCCAAGCAAGACGAACCAACTTGATAAACTTATTCTTCAAAATCTTCTCCCGCCGGTCCACAATCGACACTAGATGAATCTCACAAGATAAATCAGGTCGAACCGACAACTCCGAATAACCAATAACATGACCATCGTCCCGAACATGCTTCCTGAGCTGAGAAACATGGAAGACGTCATGCATTCCAGCAAGAGCTGGTGGCAATGCGAGTTTATAGGCCACCTTGCCTACTCGCTCCACCACATCAAATGGACCAATGAATCTAGGGCTCAACTTGCCCCCACCACCAAAGAGAATCACACCTTTCCATGGCGGCACCTTGAGGAACACAATATCACCCACTTCGAACTCTAACGGTCTCCTGTGCATGTCTGCCTATTTCCTCTACCTGTCCTGTGCAGCTTGCAAATGTCTCCTGACCTGGGACACTACATCAACAGTCTTCGTGATCAACTCTGGACCCAAAAGCTTCCTCTCACCAATGTCATCCCAGCACACTGGTGATCTACACTTCCGACCATACAAGACTTCATACAGAGGTGCCTGAAGACTGGCTTGGTAGCTATTATTGTATGAAAACTCCACCAAGTGTAGATGATCCTCCCAAGAACCTCCAAACTGAAGCACACAGGACCTCAACATATCCTCAAAGGTCTGAATAGTCCTCTCTGATTGACCATCTGTCTGCGAATGGAATGTAGTACTCAACTCAAACTTACTCCCCATACTGGTTTGAAGACTCTCCTATAATTGAGATCTGAATCTAGTGTCTTTGTCTGATATAATACTAATAGGAACACTATGAAATCTCACAATCTCCTGCATATACCTTTCTACCAGGCTCTCTATAAACTGACCAACTCTGAAAGGAATAAAATAAGCACTCTTCGTCAAGTGATCCACAATTACCCAGGTGGCATTGTGACCATTGGGACTTCTAGGCAAAGCAGTCACAAAATTCATAGTGATATTCTCCCACTTCCACTCCGGAATAGGAAGAGGTTGAAGAAATCCAGTAGTCCTCTGATGTTCTGCTTTCATTTGCTGAAAAATCAAACACAGAGAAACAAATCTTGCAACAACCCTCTTCATACCATGCCACCAGAAATGCAACTTCAAATCCCGATACATCTTCATACCACCGGGATGAATAGAGTATGACGAGAAATGAGCTTCTTTAAGTAACTTTTGCCTGACTTCTCCTTTCGGAACACATAGACGAGTCCCAAAGCGGAGAGATCTATCTTCATGAATCACGATATAGTTCTAGAACCAGCTTCAACTTCAGCTTGAAATTCCTGCAATTGCACATCACTAGACTGTGCCTCCTTAATCTGATCCACCAAAGACGACTGCAACTGAAGCACCATACAGCTCTGTCCAGAACCAGGCACTACCACATCCAATCCAACCTCTTCATAGCTTCCACAAGCTCCTTCTGGGTGAACACATACTTGAGACTTTTGTGGTCAGTGAAAATCTCCACTTGATCTCCAAGTAAATAATGCCTCCAAAGCTTCAAGGTAAAGATCACAGCAGCAAGCTCCAAATCATGTGTAGGATAATTCTTCTCATGCGACCTCAATTGCCTAGAAGCATATGCAAAAACGTTGCCTCATTGCATCAAAACAGCACCCAAACCACTACCTGAGGCATCATAGTGAATTACGAAATCTCCTGATCCATTCGGTATAGTCAACACAGGTGCTGATGTCAATCGATTTTTCAGTTAAATGAAGGCTTCTTCACAGAACTCATCCCACACAAACGTCTGATCCTTCCCAGTCAACTTGGTCAACGGCCCTACAATCTTCGAGAAATCCCGAACAAACTTCTTGTAGTAACCTGCTAGACCATGAAAACTCCGAACCTCCGGTACAGACTTCGGCGTCGACCAATCCTTAACTGCAAAAATCTTGGACGGATCGACAGACATACCATCAGTAGAAATAATATGGCCCAAGAAAGCGACTCGATCCAACCAAAACTCACACTTGCTAAGCTTCCCATACAACTAATGATCGCTCAAAGTCTACAGAACAACCTTCAAGTGCTCAACATGCTCATCCCGATTCCGAGAATAGACAAGAATATCATCGATGAACACCACAAAAAACTTGTCCAGGAAGGGAGAGAAACCCCGGTTCATCAAGCTCATACATACAGCTGGAGCATTAGTAACTCCAAAAAGCATCACCAAGAATTCATAGTGCCCATATCTCGTTCGAAAAGCAGTCTTCTGTACATCCTTGGCTTTCACCTTAACCTAATGATAACCAGAACGAAGATTCAGCTTTGAAAATACATAAGCGCCTCCTAATTGATCAAATAGGTCATCAATTCTTGGAAACGGATACATGTTATTCACTGTGACATTATTGAGCTCATGGTAGTCAATGCACAACCTTCGACTACCATCCTTCTTATTGACAAACAGAACTGGAGCTCCCCAAGGCGAAATACTTGGCCAGATAAAATCTCTATCCAATAACTCCTGAATCTGCTCCTTCAACTCAGCCAACTGAATAGGAGCCATTCTGTACGGACTCTTAGAAATTAGAGTTGTTCCTGGCTGAACATCAATATTGAACACCACGTCACGATCTGGCGATAATCCCGAAAATTTCTCAGGAAAAACATCCAGAAAATTCCGCACAACCAACGGTGCGGCAACATCATCAGCACACACTTTCTCTATAACTCTAACTTCCTGACTAGCCAACTTCTCAACACAAGCAAGTGGCATTTCATTGGCACAGAATTCAAATTCCTGGCGTTCTGGCATACGAAACACCACTTTCTTCTTGCGGCAGTCAATCACATCATGAGTGGCACCAAGCCAATCCATCCCCAGGATCACATCAAAATTAGAATTGCCAATGACAATCAGATCGGCAACAAAATCCATACCACCAATGACCAAGGGACTCTGCTCACAAATCTGAGAACACACGACAATACCACCACCTGTAGAAATATTCCAAGCCGCTGGCATAACACTGCTAGCCAAGAGATGCAGATCGATGAAGCGGAAAGAAACAAGTGAATGATTTGCACCAGAATCAAAGAGAGCATGAGCAGAAAAAGAATGGACAAGGATAATGCATGGCAAGAATTCAAAGTGAGAATACAAAAGGCAGAAGAAAAATACAAGAAATAGACATGAAAGGAAGGCTAACATGAATAACAACAGGATAGAAGAATTAAATAGCAAGAAAACAGGAAACAAACAATGCAGAGAAGGAGAAGCAACATGAGAATCCTGGAACCTGTGGATTATGGGTCCACCATGCTTCCACTGCGCTACTCTGATGGTGAAGCTCCAAGCTGTAGACATGTCGTTGTAGATCAAACGATGCCGATCGGCGGACCAAGCAGGAAGAAGAAGAACGGATGATACCGGAATCAAAAGAATATGCGTATGAAAAGAATGAAATCATACCCAATAAAGAATCAATGAATGGAAGGGATCAAAGAGGAATCAAATAAGACTAGTTTTCAGATCATGTGGGATATCAATTGTTCATGCGATCACTGTATTGCACATACTGTTGAGTCAAACCGATAAAATCCCAAATCTGATTAATATATCAATCAAAGCCAAACTTTCTTTTGTTAGTCACGTTTGACTGATATATTATCCAAACCCGGGCTCTGATACTACTAAAAACCTTGTCACACCCCGCTTCTTAAAAATACGAAATACGAGTACATGACATTGGCCCAGCGAATGACTAACGTCACCCATAAGCTGTTTATCTAATTAACTTAACAATATAATCAACACAGAATATTTGCGCAGGCAATAATAATGATCTTATGAATAATAGTACTTAGAAGGAAGCAATAAAAATATCCAAATACAATAATAATAATCCAACATCTGGAAACAATAATAAAATTCGGGACATAAGTCCAAAACAATAATAATCCAATCCAAAATAATAACAAGTCTCAATACATTAAGTTTATTAAAGCAATAACCAATTAGAAAGAAGTAGTCTTCAGAATGTTTGTTCTCCAATTTCAGCAGACAATTCTCCTTCATTACCTGTATACACTTCATCTAAAAAGATGAGAAAAATTGTCCTTAGAGCAAGTCATGGACAGCAAGTAGAGAAAGCAGGGAATAATGAAATAACGGTATAACAATGTATCAATGGATCAATAGGAATGAAAAACATGGCACGATAGTAATGATCAATAACATGGTAATCAATGCAATGGTGTAACAATGGTTCAATATTCGGTAACGGTAATCAACGGTTAATATCAATAACACTTAGAAAATATTGGTGAACAATATGCAATGTCGGTGATGTGTCATTCCATGTGTCTATTAATCATTTTAATTCTAACTAATGCATGTACTACTGCATCTCATACTACAGGTTCGATGCATACAATCAATTTCGTTTAGACTTAAGTGGTAGATTCTATAGTTCATGTACTGGGTATGATGACGATAACGGTAATAACATGGGCCACGTGTAATTTCTTACGCATTGACGATAACGGTAATAACACGAGCCATGTGTAATTTCTTGCACGATGACGATAACGGTAATAATTATGGGTCATCATCCGAGTACAGTCCCTATATCATCAACTACTCTAGTCAATCCGTTAAACCCCAGCTTATCAATTATTTCATCAATGTAACAATACAACATGCAATTAACGGACAATTCGGTGAACGATAATATCAATAAGGGAACAATATGATGGTAACATGAGGTAGGACAATTAGAAAGACGACAATAACTTATTGGGATCATGCAATGCAACATACATACATTAATTCATGCAATAGTACAACATATGAATAATTAATCTATTAAAAAGTGCAATCTAAAATTCTGGACAGCAAGCACAATCTGTACAAAAATGCAATTTTCCACTGACTCAGAAACCAAAAGTTGAATTCGTCAGAAATTTTGGAAACTAGACTTCCACACTGTTCCAACGCATATTTAAAGTTCAAAATCCGACAACAGTAGCTAGGTCAATCACAGTGTTTTTTTACAGATTTCATGTTCAGGCAGAAATCCGACATGTTATTATAATTTTAGAATCAGCAAAAACTCCATTATAAATTCATTAAAAATATTTTCTGGACTCTTAAGCATGATTAATAATAATCTAGAAGTTTTCAGATCAAAATTTTAACATTTGATCAACCTTTTTACTGTTTAAACATGCAAGAAACAAGAATCTGAAAATCTAGAATTAAAAACACAGTTGTAGTAAAACAGGCATAACTTTTGCTGCAAAACTCGGAATTCGAAAATTCAAGATGTTCTGGAAACTAGAAAGATAAGGCTACAATTCATATTCATTAAGTATTTCATTTTAAGATCGTTTACTGGTTCGAAAATAGCAGTTAACATACAGGTCAGCAAGCATATACAAGATTTTATGTAGTTTTCTTGAAAATAAATTAATTAGACTATATGAGTATCGATTCTTTAGTCAATAAATTGTATAATCAACATGATGGGTGCCAAAACATGATAAATAAAACTAGAACACGCTCATACATCAATTTATCAGTAATCAATCATCAATACAACCTATCAATTGTCTCTACAATAATTTATTTGTGTGACAACTATATGAACAACTCTATTATCAATTCTATATGCACTCATGAAAGATCCAAACTTTAGAGTTAAAAGTGGCACGATGTCAAGAATATTGTGTTTAGCTTGCGTAAACCCTCAATAGACCCAACGAAGAGATGAACAATGGATAATACAATAACAAAGAGATCTACTTGCAAGAGTTTCGACAAAACTTAAATTTGATACAATTAACAATTCAAGAGGACGGTGACTTGCCTGTTAGATAGTGAAAATGAATACCAAGAATAACGGAATAAGGATCCCGAAGCAACGAACCCATGTACTAGCAATTCACCAATAGCACGTGCAATATACGTGCAAAAGAGCAAAAGCAATAACAGTAAGATACAAGATCAAAGATAGCAACCACCACAAAAGAGAGAGAGAGGGGCAATGGCAACAACAGCTAAGGGGGGTCTGGCGTCGTGGGCGGTGCGAAGGCATCGACGGTGATGATCGGCGTCGTTGGAGGAGAGCGGCTCTGTGATGTCGAGCAGGAAACAGAGCAGGACGGGGGTTTCTTGGTGGGCTGACGGTTAGGACAGAGCCAGGCAGGGGAGAAGGGGGTTACTGTGGCGGCGGCGTGCGTTGGGGGGGTGACAAAGTGGTTGCGACGAAGGGGGGTGGTCGCCGGAGCACTGCCGGAGAAGAAGACCGGAATGGTTTGGGGGGATTTTGGCGGGAAAATCAACCGGGAAAGAGAGAACAGGAGGAGAGAGAGAGACAGAGGAGAGAGAGTAGATAGCTAGGGTTTCGATTTATGTGCAAAAATTAGGGTGTGCATTATGGTTGTATTTATAGGGTACAATTAGGGTACTGGGTTGGTGAATTAGGGTCCAATAACGGTGGATTAGGGTTAAGAACAACTGAAATTGGATTTTAGGGTTCAATAAGAGGTAGATCCAAATCAATAGGGTTCGAATAAAAATGCCCACAATCAAATAGGATAACAAAAGGATCAACAAGAATAGCCCGATCAAAAGAAAGAAGAATTTCATGAACAAGATCTAATTAAAATAATCAAGAGCCAAGAATAGAGTATTTTATTCAATATCAAATAAAATATGACAAAAGGGGAAAAGTGAAAAATAGCAAGAACGGTAGTTACAATATATTATATATTGAAGACTTTAAATATTATATCTAGTCTTGAGTAAATGCAAAATAACATTTAAAATTGGTCTCATCTAAAGCATAAAAGATATAAAATGAAGATATTTTTATTAAAAACAAATTTGTAAAGGATTTGTTTTGCTCGAGTAAAGGTTCAGTCACTTGATGAGCATCTTCCAAGTTCTGGATATTCACCTGCACTTCTTCAATGAATGGCTTTGGCACAACCCACTCATTTACCCTCTTGGCTACTTTTAAGTCGATGAAACAACATGACATTCTCAAACAGAACCCAAATGATCACCAGATGAAATGAGTAGTTCAATTTTTACATAGTACTTTTTAATCATGAGATAATTGATAGAATTTCCTTTTTTTACTGTTCTTTTTTCTTTTCTTCTGATTTTACCTCAGTGTTACAATTGCTTTGCAAAATGTGATCAACGTAGGAACATAAACCACCCCCCAGTGAGGAATTACAATCCCAGGAAACAAAACTGAGAGGAGAATTACAATGCAACAAAAGATCCACAATCTTTTCCAAAAAGAAAAAGTTGTACATGACATAAAACTTCTTCTATAGTGAAACTTTCTGCAGACATAGAAATTTACAGGGAAAAATCTATTAGTTAACAACATTATGTGTCCTTAATTTTTTCAGATTTCAGATTTAAAATTAAATAGCAGTTTCGATTAAAATGTATACTAACCTTATTTGCAATGATTTTTGTTGCCATCTTCTTAAATAGATTAGCAGGCCCACACGACCACCAATGTTGTTGAAAAAGAAAGCCTTAAAAGTACTTCGTAATGAATAATGATACACTCATTATCAATTTCACTACATTTCTCTTCACTACCTTAGGTGGCACTCTACTATTGGAGAGAGTTCCTCCACCTACTCTACACCTACGCTCCAATAGTAAAATGTCACATAAAGTACCTAAGGTAGTGAAGAAAAATATAGTAAAATTGGTAGTGAGTGTAGCATTACTCCTTGGAAATTCATTCTTAACCTAATATCATATTTGTTTTGTAAAGATAGTTGAAACATAAACTGCAAACATAATCAATGACTTGAGTTTATTGTCGTAAAGATCTATTAATTCTGTTATTTTATTTAGATTTTCATAAATTTAGATTTTCATATTTCAGGTTTGTAAATTTCTGTATTTTTCAGATTTTTATGCTTAGCTAATTTTTTCATATTTTTAGATTTTATATTCTATATAGATGTGTTGACTGGAGCCTTGATGACTATATTCGTAAGATATATTAAAAAAAATAGACATACCTATGTGATTATTTTACGACATTCTAATTGTTTTTTATAACTTATCGTGGAGTTTTTAGCCCTGTGGTATTCCATGTAAATATTGATACCTATATGATTTGTTAGTCAAACATGGTTGCATATATTTTACTGTTTATAGGGCTTTTCATATGCTGCATCGTTCCAAAGACGTGTCGTAGGCACGTGCCCACGGAAAAATCTAGTATACCATTAAAACCGAAAAATGCAAATGTAGATGACCTTGCCTCTTACTCGATCTTGAAGTGGTAATCTAATGACATCTCCTGGATTCTTGTAAATTCATTGGCATTAACTGAAAAAATATTGTTACAGATACTTTCATGAAATTTAAATTTAAAACCGTATATTATTTTAGCATTTGGTTTCACCAAACTTCAATAGAACTTAAACAAGGGATATTTCTGGTTAAAACACAAGGAAAGGTATGGTCTGCAATAAAAAATCATATTCAGGATGAAAATCTACAACAAATAAGCTTTAAAAATAAGTTTGAATTACGAATATTTTATGGTTTTTCTTCCAGAGGGAGCCTATCTCCTGTAGGTTCACATTCTCTAGCCCTCTCAAATAAGCTTGAATTACGAATTCATTACTCCTTTGCCTGCTTTCAACAAAAACTATAGTATAAACAAATATTTAGATATAATATAGGTGTAACCCCTGTTTTCCTAAAAACGTATTTTCTGTGTATTTTTGGTATTTCAAATTTTTGTAAATTAGTTTTCCGCTTTCAAATTCTTTTTGTTAAAATGTAATTTTGAATCTTCCATTAAAGTCTATTTTTATCAATAATTTATTTTTTACTATTTACTGTGATTTTTATACAAATCTTATTATTGATATTATTACCTTGATTTCTATTATTGTTACTATTACTGTTGTTATTATTATTATTACTATTATTATCTTTTATCATTTTGCTTATTATTATTAATATTTCTATAAAATCCAAAATTGTATTCTTTTTGTTATTTTATTTTATTTTTATTTTCCAAAACTCCAAACCCATTTTAATTCTAAAACTCTATTTTAAAAGCCTATTGGAGCTTGAACCTGTTTACCCATTTAATACCCAACAACCCAATATACCATAAACCCATCATTTCATATATATATTAACCCAAACCCGTTTAATCAATACCCAGACCCATTCTAACCTAACACCTAAACCCTAATCCAACCATATATATTACTCATTCCCTGTTTTCCTCCTAACCCATCAGCCGTTTCATCTCCCTCACCCTCTGCCTCTGTCTCCCGACCTCCTCCTCCCCGTGCATTCGCCTCGGCGCCGTGCTTCTCTCCCGAAGATGCCAGCCCTACCCCCTGTGCGCCCTGTCCTTCTGTGCGACGCTAGTGAAGCGACCAGCACCTCCACAACGACCTCCCAACGCTCCCCTGTGTCGTCACCCTCCCGAAGCAGCAGCCACCACAGCGCCGTCTTCCGTCTTCTCCCCGCAGCGTGCTCCCCGTGCTGTGTCCCTCCGCCAGCAACTGCTCCCCAGACGACAGTATCCACTGCCTCCCTATGCGTTGTGCCCCTCCACGGTGCGGCCCACTGCCGTAGTGCCGATCGTCAGCAGCCGCCGTCACCCCACCGTTGTCATGCCTCGCTTCCCAGAATACAGGAATCATGAGTACGTAACGTAGGCCCAGCAAATGATGTAAGCACCATCCATAAGCTGTACCAGACTAACTCAGCAATAAGATCAACAATATACAACCACGCAAGATTGTAACCACATGAATCAATGATAAAGTTCCAATAATAATGAAATAAACCAACAATGTAAACATCCAACATCTGGAAAAACAAAACTACGAGTCATAGTGCCCAAAACAAAGTACAAGAGATAACAGAGTTCAGAAAAATAAATCTAGCAACAACTATAAAACTACGCAGTGGAAAACTGGATTAGAAACATTGCTCACCAACGCCTTTGGGAACAGATCCTTCAGTACCTGTAAACTTCTGGTCTAAAAGAAATAAAATAGTGCCCTTAGAGCAAGTCGTGGGCGGCAAGTAGAGAAAACAAAGGATAATAGGATAAACATGAATATCAAAGGAAAGGAACATTGTCAAAGACAAAGAACAAAATAAGGAGTAGGCAATATCAAAAGGTTATAATAATCACACATGAAATGCGTGATGTCAAGTCAATATCAATACAAGATCAATTATGCAGGTTGTTAAGTATTTTATTAACATATCTAGTGCACGTACTACTGCATCCCATACTACAGATTCCATGCAAGCACAGTGATCGTTCTAGACTATGGTGAATTCACGGTTCGTGTACTCAGCATTAAAAATAAGAATTTACGTGCAAGATTCATCAATCAATTATTGCAGTCAATGTTTCTCCATCTCTGTCAATGCGATACAACGATGAGGCCCTACCGAGTACATTTCCCGATTATTTAGTACCAAGTCTACCCATAATAAATCCGGCTTATTAATAGTATATTTTTCATCCTATGTGAGCATGCAAGAGGGTGTCAAGGTTATATACTACTATGTGTGACTAATTCTAAGCGCTACAAACAAAGCATGAAGCAAAACACATCATTTAACACATTTCACAAAATCAGGACAGCATGACCTTGCTGTACTAAATCTTGGGTCAGGGTCACTATACAATAGCAAAACTGAATCCGCCGGAAAATATAGAAAATAGACTTCCATACAGTTCCAGCGAGTATAATTAAGGTATATGAAAGTCATGGCAACTAGGGTGAAAGTTCTAATCAAATCAGGTTTTATGTTCAGTCAACATGCAGTAGGTTATGTTCCATTAATTAATTCGGGTTAGAAAGCTCATGATTAAAATCTACAAAAACTCAGGGAAGTAACTATACATGTCTAGGTTCAGCATGAATTATTTTAAATTTTTCCTTTACTGATAACAGGGTCAAATAAAATAAACAACGGCAGAATACATATGAAATTATGAGTCTGAAAATTGCTAACATAGTTACAGTAAAATGCTGATATCTAACAGATGGCAAATTGGAAATTAAATCCAGAGTAGAGAAAAGCTATTTAGACATCAAGGGCTACATTTTATGTTTAGTAAGTTTTCTCAAATTATGTCATTAACAGGGTTAAAACTCTGATTCAAAGTGAAACATACAGCAGTCCAGAAAATCAACTTAACATTAAAAGATAATAAATAATTCACACGATCACATATAGCATACAAATTGGCATTCAAAGCAATCCTAGGTGTCAGCGTGCAAATTCTAAGGTTTAAGATACATTTATCATGATCATGGTGTCAATTCATCAATTAAGTTCATTTCTAGCATGTTCAATTTCAATGTCCAAGTCAATAAGTAATCCTATGCATAAATCTAATTGTTTATTGTGCAAAAGCATGAAACATTGGGGACTAGGTTTAGATTGAAGAGAAGCATGATGTTAAGAGTATGTCGGGTTAGCTCGTGTAAACCCTCGATAATCTTAACGAAATTGTCAAAGCAATTTTTGATAAATAAAAGGACAGGATCTACTTGTAGGAGATCAAAGAAAATCTTGAACACAAATAAATAAAAGGTTCAAGAAGAGACTTGCCTGTAATGCAGATATTAATAAAATAGAATAACGGGATCAGAATCCCGGGGAAAAACTCCCAAAAATTGCACGAAGAATCAACCGCAATAGCAAAATCCTAGAGCAAATCCCAAACACTGGATCAGGACAGAACACAGAACACCAGAACTGGATCTGGCGCACACAGAACACAAAACACCAATTCCAGCCAATCAGATCCACTGCCTCACACCGGATTCAGCCCAAACACAGAACAGTGAAGATGGGATCTGGTGCGGCAAAACAGCGAACAGCAAAAACCCACAAATCAGATCTCGACCTCACACCGGATCCACGTCGAACAGGGGACAACATTTTCGACGAATCGCGGCTCGTCTTCAACCTCGTGACAGCGGAGGAGAAAGAGAGAGCGCGGCTTGAGGAGAAAGAGAGAGGCCTTGACGACGTGCGACGACAGCGGCGGCGATGACTGTGGTGGCAGAGCGGCATCGTGACCACAGTCGGGAAGCGATGGCGGCGACACAACTCTGGCGATAAGCGCCCTGTTCTTCGGTCGAAAATAGAGACGACCCTCCCGGTAAAACTAGGGACTCGACGGTGACGCTAGAGGAGGTGCACAGGCACAGCGATGGACGACGAAGATGATGAACGGGCACGGCGATGAAATAGGGCGACGGAGATGAAGATATGGCGACGGAAAAACTTCGGCAATGGGGTCGAACGGTGATGGCTAGGATGGGGGAAAGCGAGCGACAGCGATGACGATGTAGAGGAGCCGGAAACAGAGACGGTGGTGATGACGGGGATGGACTAGGGTTGAGGGATGGACGGCGATCGGGGGGTTAACAGTGTGGGTTTGGGTTTGGGAAAAATAGAGAGAGAAAGATGGTTGCGGGGAGAGTGAGAGTGGCTGTGAGAGAGAGAATTAGAATTAATTAGGGTTAATTAATGTGGGTATTTAGAAGATAACGAAATTAGGGTTTAGGTTAAGATTTTGTGGGTTCTGGGTTTCGGTTCTGGCTCCAAAAAGAGACAAACAAGGCCAATGAGACAAGACGAACACAATGGAGAACAAATCGAATTCAAAATAGAAAAGAGCCAAATCCACAAAAAACAGAATCCAATCAAAAGAATGCAGATTGATCCAAAGAGAACAAAAGAACACAAAAAAGACAAAAATGCACCATAATAAATGAATTCAAATACAGTAATCAAAAGAGTACAAAATACAATAAAACTGAAAATAGGGCTTACAAATCCTACCCACCTTACAAGAAGAATTTTGTCCTCAAAATTCATACAAGTGGTACATAGGGTAAACCCGAAACAAACAACAACAAACAAGCAAAACAAAACAAGCTCTACTCAAACAAATGAGGAATCTCTCCCGAATCTCATCCTCTAACTCCCAAGTAGACTCCCCTGGCGAGCGAGGATCCCAAGAAACTCGGACCAACTTGATGACTCTATTCTTTAACACCTTCTCTCGACGGTCTAAGATAGAAACGGGTCGAATCTCACAGGACAGATCCGGCCTCACAGACAAGTCTGAGTAGTCAACCACATGACTGTCATATCTGATGTATTTCCTGAGCTAAGAAACATGGAATACATCATGGAATCCCGCAAAAGCTGGAGGTAACGCGAGCCTATACGAAACCTTGCCCACATGTTCCACAATATCGAATGAACCGATGAATCGAGGACTCAACTTGCCTCCACCGCCGAAATGGATAACACCTTTCCAAGGCGATACCTTGAGGAACACATGCTCGCCTGCCTCAAACTCTAGAGGTCTTCGACGACAATCAGCCCACCTTTTCTGTTGATCCTGAGCGGCCTACAGATTCTTGCGAATCTGAGCCACGACATCAACTGTCTTCGTGATCAACTCAGGGCCTAAAAGTTTCCTTTCACCGATATCGTCCCAACAGTCTGGCGATCTACACTTGCGCCCATACAAAGCTTCGAATGGAGCAGCCTTGAGACTCGCCTGATAACTGTTATTATAAAAGAACTCGGTCAAGTGAAGATGATCTTCCCACAAACCTCCAAACTGAAGAACGCAGGATCTCAACATATCTTCTAGGATCTGAATTGTCCTTTCTGACTGCCTATCCGTCTAAGGATGGAATGGTGTACTGTAGCTCAGCTTAGTACCCAAGCTCCTCTGCAAACTCTCCCAAAACTAAGACCAAAATCTCGTATCCCGATCCGATACGATGTTGACAAGAACTCCATGCAGACAAACAACCTCCTGAACGTATTGCTCGGCCAAACTCTCCGTAGACTGACCCACACGGAAAGGAATGAAGTGAGCACACTTTGTCAGCCAATCCACTATCACCCAAATAGCATTATGACCTTTAGGACTCCTCGGCAAAGCCGTCACAAAGTCCATCGTGATATTCTCCCACTTCCATTCAGGGATAGGAAGGGGTTGCAAAAGTCCTGCGATCCTCTGATGCTCTGCCTTCACCTACTGACAGATAAGGCACTGGGCGACGAATCGAGCCACATCCCGCTTCATACTATGCCACCAGAAATGCTGTTTCAAGTCCCTGTACATCTTGGTACCACCAGGATGTATAGAATACGGGGACCGATAAGCTTCCTTGAGTAGCTTCTACCTGACATCTCCTCTAGGTACACACAACCTAGAGCCAAACCGATGCGACCCATCAGCATGGACAACAAAATCAGATCTCAAACCAGCTTCAACCTCACTCTGAAACTCCTGCAATTGCTGATCACTCCCTTGACCTGCCTTGATCTGCTCTACTAAGGAAAACTGCAACATCGATCTGATCCGGGAAGCAACTCATCCAACTCAAGCCTCCTCATGTCCTCTACAAGCTCCTTCTACTGAGTGAGGAACATGGCAGTAGGCCTCCGACTCAAAGCATTTGGTACCGAATTAATCTTGCCCGGGTGATACTGCAAATTGATGTCAAAATCTGCCAACAACTCCAGCCATCTTCTCTACCTCATGTTTAACTCTCTCTGTGTGAACACATACTTGAGGCTCTGGTGATCTGTGAAAATCTCGACTCTATCCCCAAGCAAATAGTGCCTCCACAACTTCAAGGTAAAGATTACAGCAGCAAGCTCCAGATCATGCATAGGATAGTTCTTCTCATGAGGTCTCAACTGTCTCGATGCTTAAACGACAACTCTGCCTCACTGCATCAGCACTGCTCCCAGACCTCTTTCCGAAGCATCACAAAAGATCACAAAACCACCCAAACTGTCAGGTATAGTCAGCACTGGCGCTGACGTCAACCGATGCTTCAACTCGGTGAAAGCTCCATCACAAGCTTCATCCTAGACGAACTTATGCTCCTTCCAGATCAAACTGGTCAAGGGTCTAGCGATCTTTGAGAAATCCTGAATGAACTTTCGATAGTACCAGCCAAACCAAGAAAACTTTGCACCTCAGAAACGGACTTCGGACTAGGCCAATCCTTGACCGCAGAAATCTTCGACGGATCCACAGAAATACCAGCACCAGAGATAATATGGCCAAGAAAAACAACCTGATCCAACCAAAACTCGCACTTGTCGAGCTTCCCAAATAGCTGGTTCTCTCTCAAAGTCTGCAGAACCACCTTCAGATGCTCAACATGATCCTCCTTGTTCTGCGAATACACTAGTATGTCGTCGATGAAAACCACGACAAACTGGTCCAAGAACGGTGAAAACACACGGTTCATCAAACTCATGAACACTGCCGGTGCATTAGTCACTCCAAATGGCATCACCAAGAACTCATAATGCCCATATCTCGTTCGGAAAGCCGTCTTTGGAACATCCTCTGACTTCACCCTGACTTGATGGTACCCGGAACACAGATCCAACTTGGAGGACACCGAAGCACCACCCAGTTGGTCGAACAAATCGTCAATCCTCGGCAATGGATACCGATTCTTGACAGTAACATTGTTCAACTCCTTGTAGTCAATGCAAAGCCTGCGGCTTCCATCCTTCTTACTGACAAATAGGACTGGGGCTCCCCATGGCGAAACACTAGGTCTGACAAAATCCTTATCATGCAGCTCCTGAACTTGCACCTTCAGCTCTGCCAATAAAACTGGCGCTATACGATACGGACTCTTGGAAATAGGGGTCGTACCGGGAAAAACATAAATGCTAAACTCCACATCTCGAACTGGCAGCAAACCGGGCAATTCCTCGGAAAAAACATCAAGGAAGTCCCGCACAACCTAGGGTGCAACAACCCTATCAGAACCCAGCGATGCAAGGAAACAACCTCAGAATCCAACGAGTTCTTAACACGCCCTGACGGTGTCTCACCCGCATGGAAAACAAACGCTGGCTGACTAGAAGGCCGAAAACTCACCTTCTTCTCTGGCAATCAATCACGGCACAGGAAACACCCAACCAGTCCATGCCCAGAATGACATCGAAACTGGAGTTGGGAATCACAATCAGATAAGCCGAGAACACCACACCACTAATCTACAACGGACTCTGCTTGTAAATCCTATAACAGACAATGACATCTCCTCCAGTGGTGATGTCCCAAGCTGTGGGCATAGCATCGCAAGTCAAACCATGCAGATCGACAAAACGAGCAGAAATGAAAGAGTGGGTAGCAGCCGAGTCAAACAACACATGAGCAGGGAGAGAGAAGACTAAAATTACACCTAGCAGAAGATCAAACAAAGAATAAGGTGCCAGCAGGACATACACACGAATAATTGCACAAGGAAAGAGAAAAATAAATAGAAATAACATGCAGAAAAACTGAAAGAAAGAAAGAAAGAAAGAAAGTGCAACTACTGTGATATACCTGCAACCACTCCAATTGCAACTGCCACTTCCTCGGCTATCAGGTTATAAGCCTGACCACGACCACCAACCTGAACACCTCTAGGAGCCACATGCCTCTGATCAACGACTTGCCTCTGCGGAGGAAGAGATGGCCTACCCTGACCACGCGTCGGTGCTCCTAGCTGAGCAGCACCAGTAACCGGCACAGGAGCTCTATTCCTCGGACAGTCACAAACCATATGCTCACTGCTCCCACATACTAAACACTGTGGGTTAGCCATCCTGTAGTCTCGCTGTGAATGCCCAGTCTTATGGCAGTAGCCACAAGTCTCAACATTCCTCGGGACAACAGGTGCGTACGGCTGTGCTCTAGCGGGAGGGGGCAAAACTAGCCTCCGAATAGGTCCCCCAGAAGGCCGAGGTGCAACGGGGTGCGAAACAGTCCTCTAAGAAATACTAGACCTGCTGAGAGTTTGCTCTTGAATCCGAGCCACATCCAGAACATCAGAGTAAGCACGAATCCGAAGAACAGCTAAACGATCCTAGAGAGGAAAGATCAAGCCCAACAGAAAATGACTAGTCCGAGCCTTATCAGTGGCAACGAGGGTAGGGGCGAAGTGACTGAGTCGAGTAAACTCTGCAGCATACTCGTCCACGGAATGGGTTCCCTAATTAAGATAATGCTCAAATTAATACTGTCACAAGTGAAGTAAGCAACAACAAATGACAATTAAGAACATTACCTACTTGACCTGAGTTAGGAAAATAAATTGTCGCTCCATCTCTGCCTTGGTGACACTGGGAAAGAACTTCGACATGAAGCTCTCAGAGAAAGTGGCCCACTCAATGGGTCGCGGTATCCTCTCGGCTTCAACCTGCCACCAGATATGAGCGAGATCCACCAGCTGGATGCGAACCACATCCACATGATCCGCCTCAGCAACACGAGCAGCAACCAGCAGTTGCTCCGTCCGAATAAGCCATTGCTCGGCTTCCAACGGAGACTCAGTACCCGAGAACTTATCCGGGTGCAACCTCATGAAATCAGCTACCGTACCAGGTCTCGGTGGAAGAGCACTAGGTGGAGGTCCAGCGGTATTCCCATTGACTGCCAAAATGGCTTTCATCAATTCATTGTGCTCCTGCTGAAGAGCCATCATCTGCTGGATCGTCTAGAGAATAGCAGCGTTTTCCGGCTGCTGATCCGAGTGAGAAGAAGAATTCCCACGAGCCATAGCCTGAAACACGGTCAAAGATGGTCAGTTCCCAAATCATACGTTGGTTATTTTAAAAGTATTCATGTGATTATCGTGGTGTGCAAATCACTGAGTTAATCCGGCTAGAGCCAAACTCGACTGATATACCAATCAAGGCTAACCCTCATAAAGATAGTCATGTTTGATTGATATATTACTTAACCATGCGCTCTGATACCACCAAAAACCCTGTCACACCCCGCTTCCCAGAATACGAGAATCACGAGTACGTAACGTAGGCCCAGCGAATGATGTAAACACCATCCATAAGCTGTACCAGACAGACTCAGCAATAAGATCAACAAATATACAACCACGCAAGAATATAACCACATGAATCAATGATAAAGTTCCAATAATAAGGAAATAAACCAACAATGTAAAGATCCAACATCTGGGAAAACAAAACTACGGGTCATAGAGCCCAAAACAAAGTACAAGAGATAACAAATTCAGAAAAATAAATCTAGCAACAACTATAAAACTACGCAGCGGAAAACTGGATCCATCACTAGAAACGTTGCTCACCAATGCCTTCAGGAACAGATCCTTCAGTACCTGTAAACTCCTGATCTAAAAGAAATAAAATAGTGCCCTTAGAGCAAGTCGTGGGCAGTAAGTAGAGAAAACAAAGGATAATAGGATAAACATGAATATCAAAGGAAAGGAACATGGTCAAAGATAAAGAACAAAACAAGTAGTAGGCAATATCAAAAGATTACAATAATCACACATGAAATGCGTGATGTCAAGTCAATATCAATACAAGATCAATTATGCAGGTTGTTAAGTATTTTATTAACCTATCTAGTGCACGTACTACTGCATTCCATACTACAGATTCCATGCAAGCACAGTGATCGTTCTAGACCGATGGTGAATTCACGGTTCGTGTACTCAGCATTATAAATAAGAATTCACGTGCAAGATTCATCAGTCAATTATTGCAGTCAATGTTTCTCCTTCTATGTCAATGCGATATAACGATGAGGCCTTACCGAGTACATTTCCCGATTGTTCACTACCAAGTCTACCCATAATAACCCTCGCTTGTTAATAGTTTATTTTTCATCCTATGTGAGCATGCAAGAGGGTGTCAAGGTTGTATACTACTATGTGTGACTAATTCTAAGTGCTACAAATAAAGCATGAAGCAAAACACATCATTTAACACATTTCACAAAATCAGGACAGCATGACCTTGTTGTACTAAATCATGGGTCAGGGTCACTACACAATAGCAAAACTGAATACACTGGAAGATCTGGAAAATAGACATCCATACAGTTCCAACGAGTATAATTAAGGTATATGAAAGTCATGGGAACTAGGGTGAAAGTTCTAATCAAATCAGGTTTTATGTTCAGTCAGCATGCAGTAGGTTATGTTCCATTAATTAATTCGGCTCACAAAACTCATGATTAAAATCTACGAAAATTCAGGGAAGTAGCTATATATGTCTAGGTTCAGCATGAATTATTTTAGAATATTCCTTCACTAATAACAGGGTCAAATAAAATAAACAACGGCAGAATACGCATGAAATTATGAGTCTGAAAATTGCTAACACAGTTACAGTAAAATGCTGATATCTAACAGATGGAAAATTGGAAATTAAATCCAGAGTAGAGAAAAATTATCTAGACATCAAGGGCTACATTTTATGTTTAGTAAGTTTTCTCAAATTATGTCATTAACAGGGCTAAAAATCTGATTCAAAGTGAAATATACATCAGTCAAGAAAATCAACTTAACATAAAAAGATAATAAATAATTCACACGATCACATATAGCATACAAATTGGCATTCAAAGCAATCCTAGGTGTCAGCGTGCAAATTCTAAGGTTTAAGATACATTTATCATGATCATGGTGTCAATTCATCAATTAAGTTCATTTCTAGCATGTTCAATTTCAATGTCCAAGTCAACAAGTAATCCTATGCATGAATCTAATTATTTATTGTGCAAAAACATGAATCATTGGGGACTAGGTTTAGATCAAAGAGAAGCATGATGTTAAGAGTATGTCGGGTTAGCTCGTGTAAACCCTCGATAATCTTAACGGAATTGTCAAAGTAATTTTTGATAAATAAAAGGACAGGATCTACTTGCAGAAAATCTTGAACACAAATAAATAAAAGGGTTCAAGAACAGACTTGCCTGTAATGCAGATATTAATAAAATAAAATAACGGGATCAGAATTCCGGGAAAAAACTCCCAAAAATTGCACGAAGAATCAACTGCAATAGCAAAATCCTAGAGCAAATCCCACACACTAGATCTGGACAGAATGCAGAACACCAGAACTAGATCTGGCGCACACAGAACACAGAACACCAATTCTAGCCAATCAGATCCACTACCTCACACCGGATCCAGCCCAAACACAGAACAGCGAAGATGGGATCTGGTGCGGCAAAACAGCAAACAGCAAAAACCCACCAATCAGATCCCGACCTCACACCGGATCCACGCCAAATAGGGGACAGCGGCTAGGATCGAGTGCGGCAAAACACAGGATAGTGGTTTCGAGGAATCACAGCTCGTTTTCAATCTCGCAACAGCGGAGGAGAGAGAGAGCGCGGCCTTGACGACGTGCGATGACAACGGCGGTGATGACTGCGGTGGCGGAGCGGCATCGTGACCACGGTCGGGAAGCGACGGCGGCGACACAACTCTGGCGAAGAGCGCCCTGTTCTTCGATCGAAAACAGAGACAATGCTCGGGATGATGCGAGGGACTCGACGGCGACGCTAGGGGGATGCACAGGCACGGCAATGGATGACGAAGACGATGAACGGGCACAGCAATGAAATAGGGCGACGGAGATGAAGATATGGCGACGGAAAAACTTCGGCAATGGGGTCGAACGGTGATGGCGAGGACGGGGGAAAGCAAGCGATGGCGATGACGATGTAGAGGAGACGGAGACGGAGGCGGTGGTGATGATGAGGATGGACGAGGGTCGAGGGATGGACGGCGATCGGGGGGTTAACGGCATGGGTTTAGGTTTGGGAAAAATAGAGAGAGAAAGATGGTTACGGGGCGAGTGAGAAAGCGGCTATGAGAGAGAGAATTAGAATTAATTAGGGTTAATTAATGTGGGTATTTATAGGATCAGGAAATTAGGGTTTAGGTTAAGATTTTGTGGGTTCTGAGTTTCGGTTCTGGCTCCAAAACGAGACAAACAAGGCCAATAAGACGAGACGAACACAATGGAGAACAAATCGAATTCAAAATAGAAAAGTGCCAAATCCACAAAAGACAAAATCTAATCGAAAGAATGCAGATTGATCCAAAGAGAACAAAAGAACACAAGAAAGACAAAAATGCACCATAATAAATGAATTCAAATACAATAATCAAAAGAGTACAAAATACAACAAAACTGAAAATAGGGCTTACAACCGTAGTGCACACATTTCCCCCAACTGTTCTTCTTGTGTGTTTGTTGTTTATATGAGTTTTGATCAACTTCAATTGTGGGTCGTCCGTTTGATCCGATTTTTGATCATCACGATCATGATGATCTTTGATCGCAGCCGTCCGTTTGATTTGATCTTGATCATCATGATCATCAGCTATTTGATTCTTGGCCGTCCGATCTTCTCTTGATTATCACGATCATGATGATCATCAACTTTCTTTGATCATAGACATTCGATCGATCGATCTTGATCTTCATCATTATCTTCATCATCAGGGAAATCTGGACCATCTGATCTGATCGTGATCATCGTCAGCTCTTGGATCTAGCCATTGATCTCTTGATCTCAACCGTCCGATTGTGTTCGTGATCTCGGTCGTCTTCAACTTGTTTGCGATCGGTTGTTCATCTTGTTCGTGATCATCTCGTTCATGATTCGTTCGTTGTGTTCATGCCCGAGACCCATTCTCGTTATTCTTGCTTTTGCTTCGTCAGTTTTTTCGTCTTTCAGGCAAGTAACTTGTATACTTTCCTTTGTGTAATACAAGTACTAAATACCACCTATAGTGTAGTTGGGTTCTATAGACAATTCGTATGTGAATCCTCTGTTATAAACTGTCTCTATTGTGTTGATTCGACCATAGTTGCCTCACGACATACATGACATGAAACAACTAGGGATGACCACTTTTTTTGGGATGTATATATGCATGAAATTTTGTGATGTTTTGTGCGTGATGTGTTATTTGTACTATACTTGTCATGGACTTGTCAAATACCCTATATCATGTTGGTTGGACATCTAGTACACTATATCTCATGTTTGGTTTGATTTGGATGAGTTTTACTTGAACTAGATGATTTCATGTTCGAAGAGAAATTCTGTATTTTCTGTTACCTTACTTTTGATCAGTATTTTAGATCCTATTAAGGTCAGTATATAAATTTTATTTGTGAACATGAACTGTAAAGGATTCTGTCTATTTTCCAACCCTTCTGACAAATCTCAGTATATTTTTACGAGTTATGAGTTATGTCTATTTTACTACAGAGGTGTAGAGAGATTTGCATATTTTATTTTCTATGAATTCTGAAGAGTAATCTATTTTTATCATGATGTTAAAAGTATTATTTTGATCCAATATTTTGTACAATACAATTAGACTTGATTGAGATTTACCCTGAATTTTTGTGGATTTATTTGATGAGTTTTACAAACTATTCTATACTTGTAAACAACTATTATACTAGCAGATTTTTCTTGCTGTTCAGTAAAGATACATAATTTCCAACCTGATTCTACTTGCTGTTTGAAAAATCTTTCTGAATATGAAAGTTAGCCTACTGTATCTAGTTTATCACCCTTTTAACGGATTTGGATTTCGATTTGTATTTTGTGAGATATTGTTGTTTTCGTACTGTTTAAGATTCTAGATTTACAAATTTTCCGTGTCTTACTGTTTTCTGATTTTATTTGACAAATTCTGTCTATATTGGAAAATTATGAAACTTTATTTTCTGTTACTAAACATACTAGGGAATACCCCAGATTTTTCGTGGATTTAATTCGTGAGTTTTCATGCTGTTTTCCAGTTCTTGGATACAAGTTTCTAATTTTTGGCTGAACACGTTTTCTGGATTCAAACCTATTTTGAGACTTGTTTTTGTGAAATACCATATGACTTATATATATTTGCTGGATTCGGCCGGGAGTCTATTTTCTAGATCTTCTGACGGATCCAAATTTTTATATTTGTGGCAACAGGAATCTCAGTTTTGGCGCAGCAACGTCTTGTTGTCCAGAATTGGCATTTTACCATGTTTGAATGTTTGCATGTTGTTTCTTGCATTTTGTGATTTAGAACATGTTCCTTACATCATATAAGCTCCTGATACATCCTTGTCCTGTCCCGATTTTGTTCTCGTTATCTCGTGATCATGTGTATTTTGTAATAAAAAGTAACAAGTTGGGGTTACGGGAAAGATCTAGTAGTGGACAATATAGAAAAGTGTACTCAGAAGGGGGCCCGTGTTTCCCTCATTTGGAATTTGGTATATGATTTGGATTACATTTGAAATTTGGTATATGATTTGGTTAATTTGGAATTTGGTATATGATTTGGTTAATTTGGAATTTGGTATATAATTTGGATTACTTGATACCTGAGTACACGGCCCTATATGATCTTCTACGAAATCTAAACGTAATTTGTTTGAATGTAGCAACTATGTAGTAAAAGGATGGATACATGAAGTACTACCTAGATAGTAATAATATAAGACTTGACATGACATGATACCTGTTATATGTTCACCTACTTGCATGATATCTGTTACTTGTCACATGTTATATACACCTGTTATCTCACTACATTACTTGATTCTGTTTATGATTCATGCTAGTTGTTCTATTTTGTTACCATGCCTATTCTATGCTATTTGTTTATCTTTTCCCATGTACGTGTATCCTGCACTACAGGCGGCCCGTAACTTGCATTGATGGATGTTTTATTTTCTTTTCTCTTTTCCAGCAATTTATTAAATTGCATATTTTGGAGATCAGCTGACAGATGGAGTAGGTGATATGAGATACTAGTTGCTGAAATTTTGCTATTATTATTTCTTGTTGCTTATTTTGAACAATTGTATTTTGCTAGTTGGATTTATTTGTATTTGGGCAATGTGACCCAGGATTATTGACTTATTCAGATCTGGTTTATTTGATATTAATATATTTTGTTTCAAGTAAATTTTGTTGGTATTTTGATTTAGTTATGCATGCGTAGTTGACTTCTCTTGCTTCCTACTCTGATTATGCTTGTGAAATGTTGTAAAAATTCCGATCAACTTATGGATGATGAAAATCATTTGCTGGGTTTAGTCACGCATCTGTATTCCGTATTCTTTTTTGGGAAGCGGGGCGTGACAATAGGTCTACAAAATTTGTCTAAATTGTTCCTATTATTCAAATACCATTAATCTTGCAACCACTCATTTTTTCCAAATTTTTTTTGATGTAATATAGATCATAATCTACAATGTGGATCAAGGATCACGGATGATCCACTATGTGTGTTTATAGTCACCAGAGGCTGTATATTCATTATATGTTTCTCATGCAAGCATTTTATAATTTAAAGGTAACATTCAAGGATGTAAGTTAGGTGCTTATTATATTGAAATCAAGTGCTTTGTATATGTTAGATATTTCAAAAAGATTTTAATGATCCAGGAAGAAAGCATTAATAACATAACTGAAGTGATTTCAGAATTCAACCATAGAAATTCTTCTTGATCTCATATAAATAATCCTATAATACCCCCCCCCCCCCCACCCACCCATATATTCAGATAGACAATCCATGTAAGCTGCACCGAAATACACGGAAACAAATGAACTATAGAGGTCATCCACATAATTCACTCTATATTCCCTTCAGGTTTCAGCCAATGTCCTTATAGAAGAAAAATAAGAAGTTGACAAAAACGAATGTTTGAGCAATAGTATAGAATTAAAAAACAAACAAGCCAAAAACATGCAAAAGCATATTTAGGGGGGGGGGGGGGGGGGGGGATTAGACACTTGAATGAAAGTTGGTATAGAACCAATATTAGGAATCCTATAAGATGAATCGTCATTGTTTCCTCAAAAAGATTGCCATAATTAATCTAAATTCTAATAATACTTTAGAAGTTATCCATCAAATCTTTTTGAAGAAAAATTAAGATTTTTTTATTGCCCTTCTGGGCTATTAAAAAATAAAGGAAACATTGATATATTAGAGTCTCAAGATAACTACATACTGCAAAAAAGAAATTGGCTGACCTATAAAGCCAGTTTGTTGTGGGTAGTCAATCCCCATCAATCCAGTATGAGCACGTACTCCGTTCACAAACCACATCCTACATACCTCAGCAAGGCCAGCTAAGGCTGTCTATGTATCAAAATCAGTTACTTTTCCAAATAAGTCCAAATAGAAAAACCTGAAAAAATATCAACTGACAACACCTTATTAGCTTAAACAAGTATTTAGTGACCCTACTACACCATAACAATGAAGCTATGACCTCGATATCTTCTATATCCCTAGTTATAATTTTCATTTATTTGTGGAAGGAGAAGAAACTTACAGGACATATGCCTCTAAAAGTGAAGTTTCGGCGAATAATGATTTGAGACACTGCTTACAAAATGGAACATGTAAGTAGCCTATATATGTATGTGGAAAAAAAAACATATAATAAATTAACTATTGATTTTCTCTTGTTAAACATGAAAAAAAAAATTATAACCTCATTTGTCAAACTTTATTATAATAACCTTGAAATAGTAGAAATAACTTCTGAAACTAGATCTTTGGAAAAAAATATTAACATTATAGGGACTATTTATTAGTATAAAGAAGTTATTTTATGAAATTGTTATTCGAAAATTGAATATGATTCTACAAAGCATGTTGGCTATCAATCTGGAAATTATCATGGTAATATTTGATCATTAGTTCACCTAATTCATCAGCTTAACATGGTATGTGCTTAAATCTAAAAATACAGTGTAGCAGCAGTAAAATGGTCATAACTCATGCAATATAAGTCGGAATTCAAAAATTCTGGATGTTCTGGATACTAGAAACATGGGGCTACATTTAATATTCAGAAAGTTATTGATTTTGATGACATTATCTAGGTCGAAACAGCATGATAATGTTCAAGTTGGCAATAAATTTCAGGGTTTCAACATAATCTTCATGCATAAAATAATTAAAATGTTATGAACGATGAGTTAGGGGTTAATAATTATAAATTATGGCAAGTTACTTCTATGTGAACATGGTATTAAGAGGTATAATGTCCATAATCTTGCTAATTACAATCAACTAACACACTAACATCAATCATATGAATAATCAACACTAGTATACAATCTACAATAGTTATGTAATATCATGACATGAAATACAATAATAATTCCTATTCCTATACTCAATAATTAACTACATGAATGCATGCAAGATCTCTATACACTGAAGGCAAAAGACTGCACGAAGTCTAGACTACTACTTGGATTTGCTCGTGTAAATCCGTAGTATCTCAACGATAGATAACAATAACAATATACGATAATTAATATGGATCTACTTACGGAATTCAATAAACAATCTCGAATACGATACAATACAATTCAAGAGTGAGATGACTTGTCTTTAACAATGACGTTAGATCCGAAATGTTGAGAATAACGGGGTTAGGATCCCGAACGAAAAATCACGAATCCACGCACGTACAAAAACACATGCGCACTACGTGCGAGAGAACCGAAACAACAACACAGCGGGATCGGCAACACAACAGCAAACAAAATCCACCCAAACACCAAACATCGAATCCTCTTCACAACACCAAACAAAAAATCTCTCTCCAAAACACAAAAATAGCAAATCTCTCACACTGTTCTTCTTCTCAAACGTGACGGAGAGAGAAAGAGAGAGACGATGGGAGAATCTATGGCAACTGCGGCGAGGAGCGACAGGCGGTGCTCAGGGCTGTGCGGTGGCAGGATTTGAGGTCAGGGCTCGACTGGGCGACAACGGTGGAGGAGTCGACGATCGGGGGTGCTCTGTTTTTATAGTTAAACAGATGAGGGGGAGGAGCGCAGTTGTGGTGGACGAGGAGACGGCCGGCAACGGCAATTGCGGTGGTGGGAAGAGACGAAGTCGTCGAGGTGCACAGGGGACGAAGTCGATGACAATAGCGGTGCTGCAGTCATCCCGGTCGAGAAGCGACGGTGACAGAGTCGCGGAGTAGGGGATGAGGGTGCGAGGTTGAAGACGATGGGGGGATGGTCGACGGACGAGGCAGAGCCGATCAACGAAGGAGAGCGGAGGATTGGGATGAGAGGGTGAGGGGTCAGCTGTAGGGAAGGTGAACAGTTGGGGTGGGGTTAGGGGGGTTGCACAGTGGATCGGGGTAGGGTGAACAGTGGAAGGGGAGTTTTGGAAATTGAAGAGTTTTGTTGTTGTGGAGAAGATGAAGGGTTGTATTTGTTGGGATTTGAATAACTGTTTAAGGAAGAGAGAGAGAAAGAGATAGTGGGGGATAGTTGAGATAGTGGGGAAATGTGAGAGAGGAAAACAGGAGATACGGAGATGTGCAGTTGTTGGGGGTTGATCTGGTCAAAAATCGATTAGGGAAAGAATTGGGTTAAAGGGTTCGGGTTTGGGATCCAATAAGATGCGGGTTTGGGTTTGGGTTAGAATTCAATAAGAGATGGGCTTGGGTTGGGCTCAGATTATATATAAATAAATAATGCAAAAATAAATATAAAATTTGGGCTTTACAAAAAATAATAATACTAATAATAATAACAATATGATAAGAATAGTGATACATGACAAATTTTGGTTCAACATATTCATGAAAATAATAATAATAATATTATTATTATTATTATTATTATTATTATTATTATTATTATTATACAACAAAATAAGGATTGACTTATCAAATTTATATTAAAATAATCCAAACGGGAAAAATATATAATCGGTCAATTATAAAATGGAAAAGGAAGTTAAAATACACTATTATTTGAAATGACAAACCCTTTTAGAAAAGATTTTAAATAGAAAAAAGAAAGAATTTAACAAATAATAATCAAAATACAGAAAATATTCAGAAAATACGTATTTACGGAAACGGGGGTTACAATCCTACCCACCTTACAACAAAATTTCTTCCCCGAAATTTGCTTAGGCGGTTGGACAAGGCAAAGCAAACTGGGAAATAACAAAATTGGCGATTAAAGGGAAAGAGACAAAATGGTGGCAACACAAAAATAAAAAGGGAAATGGATAACAATGATGTCAAATGGTATGCATGAAAGAAAATAAACAATATCAAAAGGAAAGAAACAATACAAGATAACTGTTGCCGCTAAATTCGGTGTGGGGGCAAACAGATGAATTTGTGAGTTCTTGGGGAAACTGAATAGGAGAACCTGCGTACCTGTTCCGTCGGGCCCCGTTCGTCGTTCCCGCCGTGCACCTGCAAAAAGTGCGAGACACCGGGGTTGTTCCCGGCGACGCACCCTCCGACGCTCAAGTCAGTAATCTAAGAAGACTATGAATGAGCACGAAAACTGGTGAAGGGTTGATTACCTCTTAATGGAGATGGATGGGGGGTATTTATAGGCGTCTTAGGGAACGGATTAGGAATGTAATCCCCGTGATTTGATAAGGAATGTCCTCCATAATCAGATGAGGAAGGTAATCTGACAATATATATTCCCTGTAATCAGATAAGGAATTTAATCCCTAATCCCCCGTGAAAAGATAGACGTCCATCAGGGCCGTTGATCGTATAGAATCAGGAACCCTGACTTTATCTTGATGGATTGGGTACGCAGCGGGTCGAGACCCGCACCCTCTTGGTGGTGGATCTATTCGCGGATTATTGGGCCCTAGGAGGGCAGATCCAATATCCGTTTTGGTCCTTTTGTGGGTGAAATTACCGTTTTACCCTCAGGTCTCGAGATTCGCGCCCGATTTGGACGGTTCCGATTAAACCCCATTTTTAGCCATATCAATAACAAAGCAGGATAGGGAGTAGGTAGAACTGGAATCGAAGAGAGAATGGACAGGGAAGAATCGAACCATTCAAGGAATCAACAGATGAAGATGAATATAAGTAACAGAGGTAAGCAAACAATGCAAGGAAGAAGAAACAAGAGAATCGTGGGACCTGTGGGTTATGGGCCAACCATGCTTCCGCTGTGCAACTCTGATCGGAAAGACTCCATCATCAGCATCCAATAACTCCAGCAATCTGCCTCGTGGCTCACCATTTCCTTGATACGTGCAAATGACATCTTTCTAACATGAAGTTTGAACTCCTGGCAACTTCAGATTCTGAACTCTTCCTGAGATCCGGGACTCTGCATGTACATCTTGGAGCAAAAGACGACACTTCCTCCCCTGGTGATGATCCTGTTGGATCCTGTAGGCTAAGCAACAAACACTAGAGGGGGGGGGTGAATAGTGTTAATGAAAATAAATTGCGGAATAAAATTATTTTTCTCGGCACAGTCGACCTAGTTGGGAACCAGTCGACTGATATAGCCAAATTAAAAGAAACTTAATCTCTCGATGCAGTCGACTTATCTGAGAGACAGTCGACTGATAATATCAAACAAAGAAAATATAATAACTCGGTTCAGTCGACTAATAGATAAGCCAGGCGACTGAAGAAACAAAGAGTAACAGATACAAGACTGATCAGTCGACTAATACGAAGCTGAGTCGACTGTACAGACTAGATTTGCAGAACTTCAATAAATAAAAGTAAGTGCAAAAACAAGACAACCAATCACAGAGTACACAAGATATATCCTGGTTCGGTCCTCCCGACCTACATCCAGTCCCCAAGCAACCCACTTGAGATTTCCACTATTCTTGAAAAATAAATACAAGAATACCCTACGGCGTTCAAGACAACAACCTTGTCTAACCCGTAGTCCTTTCTCTCAACCAGAGAAAGCAGACCCACTCTTCAACCAAGAGTGAAAAGACACCGACTCTACAACCAAGAGTCAAAAAACACTCTCCAACCGAGAGCAAGAGTACAAGAGGAATTTTACAATCAACCTATAGCCTTGTTGTATGTGTTGATGCACGTGGCTAAAGAATTAGGTTGACTTCTATACTCAGTCCAAAGCGAATTCAATGCTATACTGGACTGAGTGTAGAGAACCGAAGTATGTGAACTTGAAGGCTTTGTTCTTCACAGAAAATCACTTAAATTTTTCTCAAGAGTACTCGGGTGTTTATGTCAGAAAATCAAGTAAGTCAAGTTAGTGTTTCTGTTTGAGAAGAAACTCTATATAAAGAGTTTTGTACTTCTGAACGTTGGAAAGCAGTTACATAACTGTCAACCAACGGATCAAACCGTTTGAATTTGAAAAAGTTCGTTTTTGAAAATCAGAAAACGGTCAAAAAACTCTCGATCAGTCGACTGGGTTGCCATATGAGTCGACTGATCAGAGTTTGAATAATTTTAAACAGTTTCGTACTTATCAGTCGACTGGCATAGGCTTAAGTCGACTGGTACTTAAAAGCTAAAATTCTTCAAACTGTTTTGACTTATTTTGAGGGGTTTTTTAGAGACACACAATATGAAATTGTTAAGTGTGTGTGTGTGTGTTGACAAGGCTTTACATCAGACTAAAGACTCAACAGGGAAGTACATTACAATGTTTACAAGACACAACAATATAACACATTTGAGCTTTGGGTCTTGAGTTGTATCTTTGATCCTTGTTTTGAGTAAAGTCTTGATCCTTGTCTTGAGCTGTATCCTTGAAAGCTTGTGCATTTGTTCAGCTAGAATTGTCTTTTGATATGAACACTGCATTGTTAGCTGTATAGTATAAACACATGTTGCACTGTGTTGTGATCATCAAAATCAAGAATCAACATTCTCCCCCTTTTTGATGATGACAACACAATAGCTGATAATAACAGATAATATGTATATAGGCACAGTAAGGATATGCTCCCCTTATTAAAAACACAGAATGCATTTTCTTTAAAACACATATCAGGCGACTGTGTCAACTGGCAGGCGACTGATCAGTAAAAAAATGGTAAGTACATATATAGTAGCATTAGTAGCATTAGTACTGAGCATTAGTAGCAGTCGACTGACCAGAGATTTTCAACAGCCAAAAATAACACACATAATAATGATAAAAACACAGATAATATAAGCAAGCATAAATATAACTCAGATATAACTCAGATATCTCTCCCCCTTTGTAATCATCAAAAAACACAAAATAACCATCTTTTTCATAGAAAGGAGACTAATAGAAAGTTGCATACAGAAATAAGTCCATTAAAAAGTACATAAGAGAAAAAAAATAAAATCTTCAATCGTCTTCATCCGAGTCTTCATCGTCACCATGAGAAGAAGGATGAAATTGAGAGGTGAAGAGATTGGTGAGGTTGTCAATCTTGGTATCAATGTGGTGGAGTTGGGAATCAAAAGAATCAAGTCTGGAATCAAGGGTGTGAAGATGTGTATCCACAGTCTGTGAATGTTTCATAAGGTAGTTGACACATTCATACATGGTACGTGGATCATCATAGTTGGCGTTGGGAAGAGATGAACTAGACGAGGCAGAAGGTCTAGCAGACGAACCTAAAGGTGCTTGAGAAGGAGGTGGAGAGCTAGGAGGGTTATCAACAAGCTTCATACGTGCGAGGCTAGCACGATCGAAGCAATCATAATGAGAAACAACATTGGTCTCGGAATCGAGATCAACGCTAAAAGCAAGAAAGACTCTAGTGAGAAAGCCACCAAAAGGTAGAAAGTGAGTGTGATGCTGAAGTTGAGAAAAAATGACATGACCCCAATTGATATCAATTTTACCAAAAATTGCATACACAGCTTTTTGTAGTTCTAGAGAATAGTGGTCATAACTACCCTTTTTGGGAAGGATGTTATACGTTAATATTGTAGCTACAAGCTTTGCAATTGGTTGAATATTTTTACTTGTCATTGGAGGACCATGATGAGGTAAAAAGATTTTAGACAAAATTGAGGCATTATCTAAAACAATGTCAGCAAGAAATATACCTCCATCATCAATTCCTAAAATTTCATTTATCCTAGACGGTGTGAGTGTCATTTTGACATTCTTCACAGACGAACGGATAAGAACATTCCCATTGGGTTTTTGTACAACTATCATATTTGTGTAAAACAAATAGATTAGTTGAGGATAATAGTTGGGTTGGTTTTCTAAAGAGAGAAAATCATAAAGACTGCTATTTTGAAATAAAGGAATGAGATTGAAAGGGGCAAGATTATTAAAGTTGACAAATCTTCCAGGGAAGATGGAAATGGTACAAATGAGGTACCATTGGTCAATAAGATCTGGACTCAATAAATATTGAGTGTAGTCTTGAGAAGAAGAGCTACCCTCATGAGTCCGCTTAGATCTTTTGGGTGCCATTAGAGAGAGAGAGACAGGGATAGAGATTATACCAAAGAAAAACGAAAGATCAGAACAGAGGCGAGCACCAGCAGCAAATTTGAGTCGACTTGCTCCTTCTTCAAAAAACTAGGGTTTTGAAATTGGGGCAAAATAGGAGATCGGTAAGAAAGAGGGGCAGGAAAAGGGGTTTTTTTAACAGTGAATAGACGGCTCAGATTAAAGGAAAAGGAAATCAACGGTCAGATAGGGTTGTCACGGGTGAGATAGTGAAAAGTTTTTATCTCAAAATTTGTGATGAATAGTCGCTGAAGACAGATTGATCTTGCGATAGTCGACTGGTATGATATATCAGTCGACTGAGTCGAGAAGAAAATAACATCTTATATCTGCTGACCAGTCGACTGGATTGATAATCAGTCGACTTAGTCGAGAACAAAATACGTATATATAACAATTCAGTGCAGTCGACTGATTCAAAACACAGTCGACTTAACAGAGTGATTTTCAACAAATATCAATAAAATCACAAATTCCAAGTTCTCTTCTTAACTTGATAAAAGTTTCTTCTTTAAGGGGCTTGGTAAATATATCTGCTACTTGTTGATCAGTAGAGATAAAGTCTAAAGATATATCTCCTTTTAAAACATGATCACGTAGAAAATGATGTCGAATATCAATATGTTTTGTACGTGAATGTTGAATCGGATTTTTAGATAGATTAATTGCACTGGTATTATCACACATAATTGAGGGTTTCTCAAATGAAATACCATAATCTAACAAAGTTTGTTTCATCCATAAAATTTGAGCGCATGCTAAACTTGCAGCAATATATTCAGCTTCTGTGGTTGATAGGGATACAGAATTTTGCTTTTTACTGCACCAAGATACTAGGGAATGTCCCAAAAAGTGACATGTACCACTAGTACTCTTGCGATCAGTTTTGCTTCCAGCAAAATCGGCATCGCTATAAGACAAAAGTTGAAAAATATCGGTGCGTGGATAAAATAAACCATATTCAGATGTGCCTTTAATATATCTTAAAATTCGGTTCACTGCTTTTAAATGAGATTCTTTAGGACTAGATTGATATCTAGCACATAAACATACGCTGAACATAATATCTGGTCTACTTGCAGTAATATATAAGAGTGAACCAATCATACCTCGATAGAGTTTTTGATCAACACTCTTACCTAATAAATCTTTGTCAAGAGTAGTAGTAGTAGCCATAGGTGTGGATTTACTACTAGTACTATCCATGTGAAAACGTTTGAGTAATTCCTTTGCATATTTGCCTTGATTGATAAATATGCCATTTGAAGATTGTTTAATTTGCAATCCAAGGAAATAATTGAGTTCACCCATGTGACTCATCTCAAATTCATTTTTCATGGTATTAGCAAATTCTTGACATAGATTATTATTAGTAGAACCAAAAATTATATCATCAACATATATTTGTATGATTAAGATATCATTCTTAACTCTTTTGATAAACAAAGTAGTGTCTACTTTACCTATTTCAAATCCTGTTTCTAAAAGAAAAGTTTTCAGACGATCATACCAAGCACGAGGTGCTTGTTTAAGACCGTATAAAGCCTTTTTCAATTTATAAACATGATCTGGAAATTGTTCATGTTCAAAACCTGGTGGTTGTTTAACATAAACATTTTCCTTAATGAACCCATTAAGAAAGGCACTTTTCACATCCATTTGATAAAGTATAAAATTCATAAAACAAGCAAAAGATAATAAAATACGAATAGATTCTAGTCTAGCAATAGGAGCATATGTTTCATCAAAATCTATACCTTCTTCTTGATTATATCCTTGGGCAACTAATCTAGCCTTGTTCCTTACAACTTGTCCTGATTCATCTAACTTATTCTTGAATACCCATTTGGTACCAATGATAGTCTGATCAGGAGGTCTAGGAACTAAATCCCATACATCATTTCTTACAAATTGGTTTAGTTCATCTTGCATGGCATTCACCCAATATTCATTCTCACAAGCTTCTTGTATATTCTTTGGTTCAAAATCTGACAAGAATGCTGTATGAGAGATCATATTAATATGCGAACGTGTCTGAATACCATGGGAGATGTCACCAATTATTAAGTCATGAGGATGATCTTTAACTTCAACGAATGACTTTGGTAAAGTTGAAGATATCACAATCGGATCAGTCGACTTGACTTGTTCTTCAGTCGACTGGTTTAA
The DNA here is from genome assembly GCA_017893485.1 of Hemerocallis citrina. NCBI lineage: Eukaryota > Viridiplantae > Streptophyta > Magnoliopsida > Asparagales > Asphodelaceae > Hemerocallis > Hemerocallis citrina. The sequence goes on from CM030363.1 coordinate 25,200,278, forward strand.
GTCAGTCGACTTGGAGACTTTATCAGTCGACTTATCAGATAGATTAGTTTGCTCTAAGGATGTAATCACATTATCTAAAGGTGATAAATCAGTTTCATCATCCTTATTTAATGTTGATGAAGGTAAGGATTCATCGAATGTAACATGCATTGATTCTTCAATGGTCATAGTAGACTTATTGAAAATTCTATATGCTTTACTCCTATTTGAGTATCCTAAAAAGATACCCTCATTAGATCTAGGATCAAATTTGTCTAGATTATCTTTTGTGTTTAGAATAAAACACTTACAACCAAATGTTTTAAAGTAAGAGACTTTAGGAATTTTATTAAAAAATAACTCGTAACAAGTCTTCTTTAGTTTAGGTCTTAGAAGAATTCTATTCAAAACATAACAAGCTGTAGCAACAGCTTCAGCCCAAAAATGCTTTGGTAGATTGCTTTCAACAAGCATAGTACGTGCGCATTCTTGCAAAGTCCTATTCTTTCTTTCAACCACACCATTTTGTGGTGAAGCTCTAGGAAATGCAAATGAATGTGTTATACCATTCTTGTTGCAATATTCTGTAAATGTTTCATTTTCAAATTCTCCACCATGATCACTTCTAATAGTGACTATGGTTAGAGATCTTTGATTTTGAACACGTTTACAAAAATGTGCAAATTCTTCAAAAGCATCATTTTTATGTTTTAAAAAGAATGTCCAAGTAAATCTTGAAAAATCATCTACTAAAACAAACACATATCTACTTTTATTTAAAGAAGCAACTCTAGTAGGACCAAATAAATCCATATGAATTAATTCAAGTGGCCTACTTGTAGAGATTACATCTTTTGTTTTAAAAGTGGATTTGATTTGTTTTCCTAGTTGACATGCATCACATAACTTATCCTTTTTAAAGGATAATTTTGGCAGTCCTTTAACTAGGTTATATTTAGATAATTTTGAGAGATTTTTCATGTTCACATGTCCAAATCTTCTATGCCATAACCAAGATTCATTGTTAGAGGCTATCAAACAAAAATCATTTGAAAAATCAATTGCATTCAAACATAATTCATAAATATTGTTTTTGCGACAACCTTGAAAAATAACTTTTTCCATAGTAGAATCATAAATTAAGCATGCATCTTTTTCAAAAACTATTTTATAACCTTTATCACACAATTGACTAATACTTAAGAGATTATGCTTTAAACCATTAACTAAAAGTACATTTTCTATAATAGGGTTAGATATTTTACCGACCATGCCAATACCGATGACTTTGCCTTTGTTGTTATCTCCAAAGGTGACGGTTCCTCCATCTATATTCTGAATGGTGGATAGTAAGTTGGCATGCCCTGTCATGTGTTTTGAACATCCGCTGTCTAATATCCAGCGTTCTTTCTTGGGTACCTATAAAATATTTGAGATAAATATGGTACCCTTTTTATTGGGTCCAAAACATATTAGTTTGGGGGAAACCAAACCCATGAAGAGTTTGATCTTCCTCCATAAGCAGGAATATAATTGGTAGAAGTACATACATTCAGCATATAAGAATTGATATAAGCAATTCTATCATTCTGATTAATATTGACTGGAACCCATACTAGTTTGTTCTGTCCAGTCGACTTACCAGTGTTTATCAGTCGACTGTTGGTATGTATCAGTCGACTGGTAGATGCACTAGGTCGACTTATAAGAGGTTTTGATCCCGTGGAATGAGATCCACTTTCTCTGGACAGACGACTGGTGCTATGGTTCAGTCGACTTAACCGAACGTTAGTATCACTTTTATCACTGAATTTAACAACCTGTGGTTTTGCAAAGAAATCATATAACTTGTGTGTAACACTAGAAATAGATGCTGACTTAGTCTTACTAGTGTTTAAAACAGGAGATTCTTTTATAGAAGATTTCTTGAAACCAAGTCCAAATTTTTGACTAGATGCAACTTGATGATGAAGCATATCATTTAAATTCTCTTTGCCTTTGTTAAACTTAGATACATTCTTTGAAATCTCTTCATAATTCTTTTTGAGAGTTTCAAGATCAGTATCTAGACTTGCAAGACGAGAATTTAAGGATTTTACTTCCTTATCAAGGTTAAGATTTTCTTGATTAAGTGTTTGATTCACTTTCTCAAGATTCTTAACTCTAATCTTTTCTTTCTTTAATTCTTGGAATATTTCATTAAATGCATCAAGAAGATCTTCAGAATCATAATCATTACTTACATGTTCTTGTGCAGCCATAAAGCATATATTTGCCACTTCGTTATTTTCATCCGTTTCTTCTTCGGAAGATGAATCGCTATCATCCCATGTGGCTTGATACGCCTTTTTGTTCTTAGCAAATTTATTCTTTGAATATTTGTCTTTCTTGAAGTTGGATGTTTTTCCCTTGTTCTTTGCATTTTCTAAGGGACAGTCCTTCTTCATGTGACCTATTTTATTGCACCTGAAACATGTAGGAGGGTCATTAGAATCTTTACTCTTAGAATGAAACTTACCCTTCTTTAAGAACTTCTTGAATCTCCGAGTGAACATTGCTATTTCTTCTTCATCTTCTTCCTCATCTTCTGAGTCAGTCATGGCTTTAAAAGCCAATGATTTCTTCTTTGCTTGGTGTGATTCAGTATCTTTCTTTCGATCTTCAAGTTGAACCTCATATGCCATGAGATTACCAACAAGATTCTCGAGAGTAAGTGTTGACAAGTCATTTGCCTCTTCTATTGCTGTGGTTTTCTTTTCCCACTCTGGAGTGAGTGCTCGTAGAACTTTTCTGACCATCTCTGCTTGAGTATAAGTCTTTCCAAGCGCCACAAGAGAGTTGGTAATGTCTGTGAATCTTGTAATCATCTCAGACACAGTCTCATTGTCCTTCATTCTGAACATTTCAAACCTGTGGACAAGAACAGAAATTTTAGATTCTTTTACTTTATTCGTTCCTTCATGTGTTACCTCGAGTGTATGCCAAATTTGATATGCGGTTGTAGCATTGGATACACGGTTGAATTCTTCCTTCGTCAGTGCACAGAATAAAGCATTCATTGCTTTGGCATTGTTCATAGTCTGACTCTTTTGATCATCATTCCATTGTGCATATGGAATGGTAGGAGCAGTATGTTCCGTCTCTGTCATTTGCCATATCTCGTAGTTGATTGATTGGAGATAGATTCGCATTCGGCACTTCCAATAGTTATAGTTTGTTCCATCAAATAGTGGTGGTCGTTGTGTAGATTGTCCTTCATGGTACTGATTAGTATTTGATGTAGTTGCCATTGCCTGTAACCTCGCTCTGATACCAAGTGTTGGATCCTGTAGGCTAAGCAACAAACACTAGAGGGGGGGGGTGAATAGTGTTAATGAAAATAAATTGCGGAATAAAATTATTTTTCTCGGCACAGTCGACCTAGTTGGGAACCAGTCGACTGATATAGCCAAATTAAAAGAAACTTAATCTCTCGATGCAGTCGACTTATCTGAGAGACAGTCGACTGATAATATCAAACAAAGAAAATATAATAACTCGGTTCAGTCGACTAATAGATAAGCCAGGCGACTGAAGAAACAAAGAGTAACAGATACAAGACTGATCAGTCGACTAATACGAAGCTGAGTCGACTGTACAGACTAGATTTGCAGAACTTCAATAAATAAAAGTAAGTGCAAAAACAAGACAACCAATCACAGAGTACACAAGATATATCCTGGTTCGGTCCTCCCGACCTACATCCAGTCCCCAAGCAACCCACTTGAGATTTCCACTATTCTTGAAAAATAAATACAAGAATACCCTACGGCGTTCAAGACAACAACCTTGTCTAACCCGTAGTCCTTTCTCTCAACCAGAGAAAGCAGACCCACTCTTCAACCAAGAGTGAAAAGACACCGACTCTACAACCAAGAGTCAAAAAACACTCTCCAACCGAGAGCAAGAGTACAAGAGGAATTTTACAATCAACCTATAGCCTTGTTGTATGTGTTGATGCACGTGGCTAAAGAATTAGGTTGACTTCTATACTCAGTCCAAAGCGAATTCAATGCTATACTGGACTGAGTGTAGAGAACCAAAGTATGTGAACTTGAAGGCTTTGTTCTTCACAGAAAATCACTTAAATTTTTCTCAAGAGTACTCGGGTGTTTATGTCAGAAAATCAAGTAAGTCAAGTTAGTGTTTCTGTTTGAGAAGAAACTCTATATAAAGAGTTTTGTACTTCTGAACGTTGGAAAGCAGTTACATAACTGTCAACCAACGGATCAAACCGTTTGAATTTGAAAAAGTTCGTTTTTGAAAATCAGAAAACGGTCAAAAAACTCTCGATCAGTCGACTGGGTTGCCATATGAGTCGACTGATCAGAGTTTGAATAATTTTAAACAGTTTCGTACTTATCAGTCGACTGGCATAGGCTTAAGTCGACTGGTACTTAAAAGCTAAAATTCTTCAAACTGTTTTGACTTATTTTGAGGGGTTTTTTAGAGACACACAATATGAAATTGTTAAGTGTGTGTGTGTGTGTTGACAAGGCTTTACATCAGACTAAAGACTCAACAGGGAAGTACATTACAATGTTTACAAGACACAACAATATAACACATTTGAGCTTTGGGTCTTGAGTTGTATCTTTGATCCTTGTTTTGAGTAAAGTCTTGATCCTTGTCTTGAGCTGTATCCTTGAAAGCTTGTGCATTTGTTCAGCTAGAATTGTCTTTTGATATGAACACTGCATTGTTAGCTGTATAGTATAAACACATGTTGCACTGTGTTGTGATCATCAAAATCAAGAATCAACAGATCCAAACTGCTGACATGTTGTTGTAGACCCAGCAATGCCGACCGGCAAACCAAGCGGGAAGAAAAAAATGGATAACTCCAGAATCAAAAGAATATGGGCACAAAAGAATGAAATTATACCCAGAAAGAAATCAATGAATGTGAATGAATGGAAGGGACGAAACAACTAAGAAATGAAGGAATTGAATATGAAGGGATCAAATAGTGGATCTGTAACGCCCCGAATCCCAAATACACTGAATTCGAGATGTTCTACAGGATCTTTCCGCTTCTTTTAGTACAATTTTATAAGGAAAATTCAAACTTTTCACTTTACATCAGAGTTTGCATCTTTATTACATTTACATTGCACAGCGGAAGTAAAAGTTACAACAATGAAACAAATGTACAACAGTATTGAGTAATCTTTAAGAATTTGTTCCTCTTTAATCTTTTTCATGCCATTTTTCCTGCATACAAAACTGTGGGTACGTCAGTTTATTCAACCGACGATAATCATACATGGCCATCCTCTCTATGCCAGAAACAGTATAACGATTCTCATTTCTTAACAGATCACAAACTTGTTCACATATCAAAATAAAGTAAAGGGGAAAATCTTAATGATGTCGTGTCGTGATCGTGCACTTAATCCTTAATGCAATCATTTATATTAGATGACACTAATGCGCACTTGTTCGGATTCTATGCATCCCATACTACATAGGTCCGAGGGCAAGCCTCTTAATCGTTCTTCATCTTTGTAGGGTTCAATCCATCGCCATGACTTAATCTACTACTGTAACTATGGTGAGTATCCTAGATAATCTATGAGTACAAGCACGTGCACTGGACCCTAGAGGGGAACCCCACGCCATGTCTTGACTCATCAAGCATGCATTCTGTGGCAATTCAGCCTCCTCCCTGAACACGATCCTCTTGCAGTCACCAAACATCCCACAAGCGTGGCTAAAATCCGATCATTACTGAGTTGTGCCCACGCCATGTCATGACTCATCAAGCATGCATTCTGTGGCTCACACACCCGCACCGTAAACTCTAGTTCTCATACTTATGTTTTCTCTCACTTTCATCACATCTCCACTATGTACTAATTATTAGAATCATGAATAAAAATCAAAGCTCTAGAGTTAGCCTCTCCACTAAACCGGACTTATTTATTCATTCAACATGACCAACCTTGGTCTTTCTTTTCAAATTTCATTTCATTTCATTTCCAATGCCGGGGGAGACTTAGCTACTCTTTTGTTTCAATTTCCAATTCACAACCTCCAATTTGAGCATTCCCAACTCATGAACTCATTTTCATTACCTCAACATATTTCCTTTATCATGTTCTTAGCTTTTATATTCATTTAATTCTCAATTCAAATCGATGATTCATTCCATGTAAATTCATGCAACAACAAATAAAGTTTATCAACATCAACCATAAGATTCACAACTTTTAACAGAAACAAAAATAAGATCTCTGACATATCAAAATATTCTGGACAGACGACTTGGAGAAAGTCCAGTCGACTTGTTCAGTCAAATCAAGTTCTTCATAACTGCTCAGGAGAGTCGACTGCTGCACATGGCCAGTCGGCTGCTCCGCAAATTTCCATGTTTAAAATATCATTCACGTGACAGTCGACTGTCATTCAATCAGTCGTCTGTCCTGGGGTTTCAACAGTACATTTTAATACTCAGCCCAGTCGACTGCTACATGCATTAAGTCGGCTGAACAGGTTAAAATTTTAATTTAAGGGGTCATCTTTCCCCTCTGTTCTTCCATTCACATGCAACATTGTGTCACATTACAATATATTCATACTACATAAACATGTAATTTCTTAGCTGTTCACTAACATCACAACATATATTTTCCCATAACTAATGTTTTCTTTCCTCAAGGGAAATGTTAAGCATGCATTTTCATTTACTCATCATTTACTTGCAGAGATAAATACTCAATCTCAATTTAGCACACTAGAACATCACAAAAAAAAAATACTTCGTTTCACGGAATTCTGGACTATTCATAGTTTAATTCAATATACCGGTCGGCTGTTCACATCAGCAGTCGACTATTCGGGTTATTCCCAGTTTTACTAGTTATCACTAGTTCTTTTTCATCTATTCATGCCCCTCAATCATATACAACATGGGGAATATGAATTTAGCATCCCTTATATTATTTCAGTTTGTACACATGAACACCATTAAACTTTCTAACAAATCATGAGAAAAACATTCGCCTCGTACCAGTCGACTTGTCCACATGACGGTCGACTGTACAGGCCCATTTCAGTTTCATTTAAGGTATCATTCCTTCATTATTAGTCCTTCACAACTCTCATCATAAGCATACATAGGGCAATCTAATATATTTAAACTTACTTTTCACAAGCATGGTAACAATCATCATTGCCATAACATAATTACTATGTTAGAAGTCCTGAGAAACACCCACCTTAATGACGAAATAAACGAATCCAGTAAAGCTTCTTAATGCGATGCACGAATACTTGCTCCTTGCTCCTTGCTCCACACCGAAGCTCCTCTGCAGAGATGATCGGCCTCCAAAGGGACTCTCACTCACAAAACTCTACAATATATATATATATATCTTCTTTCAAAGGATTTTTGTGTAGAAGATGTTTAAGAGAGAGGGGTATTTATACACAGTCTTTGGGTGAGATGGAGGGCTAGGATTTAGTAGATAGTTATAGGGTCAAGGGCTAGGATGAACTAGGGAGTTGTAATAACTACCCACACTCTAGATAACCACCCATGACTATATCCCACCTCTTTTCCCAAACCGGCCAAGAAGGGTGTGCTCATGCACGTGTACATGAAATGCACGTGCATGCACTAGTCACCATAAAAAAACTTGTACAAAATAAAAAAGAAGTCTTTAAAAAGTGTTCCACATTACAAGTTGTAAATAAAATAGAATTGACTTATGGGCTTTAATTAATGGCCCAAAACAATAGTTATTAGAAAAAATAAAATGAATGAATTACATTTCGGTCTTTACGAAAAAAGGGCTTTTTATCTAATTAAAATAAGGCTTTTTTACAAAACAATTAAAAGCACAAATTGAAATATCTTTACTCATCTTGATGAAAATATTAACCAAAATATTACACGTGCACACTACGTGCAAAATAAATAATTTTTTCATAAATTGAAAAATCAGGGCATTACAGGATCAAAAAGATTAGAATCCAGATATATGTTGGCTATCAATTATCCATGTGATTCACATGTTGTACATTTTGTTGAGTCAAGCCGGTTAACCCCAAACTAATCAGGGTCCAACCCCAAACTACTTAAAGTCAAACCTGGCTAAACCAAACTTGACTAACATATCAGCCGAACATGACTAATATATTAGGCAAACCTGGCTCTGATACCACTAAAAACCTTATCACGCCCCGCTTTCCAAAACTACGAAATGCAAGCACGTGACATGGCCCAGCGAATGACTTGCATCATCCATGAGCTGTTATCGATTCAACTCAACAATATAAATAGGAAGTAATACAACCACACATGCATTAAAAGAGTAATCACATGAACAACAATACTTGGAATTTAAGCATAAAATAACCAACATAATAATAATCCAACATCTGGAATCAACAATAACAATATTCGAGTCAAAAGCCCACAATACAAGAATTAACAACATTGTTCAATTATTAAAGTTCTCAAAATGAAACAACATTTATTTAAATGGCACAGCAAAACAATTCTTTCACCATTGCTGCTCTCCTAGTCCATCAGGTAATTCTTCTTGATTACCTGTAAGTGGTTCATCTAAAAGAGAGAAAAATATGTCCTTAGAGCAAGTCGTGGACAGCAAGTAGAGAAACAAAGAAATAATGACAATAATGGTATAACAATGAAGCCAATAAACAATAGAGTCGATGGCAATGAACAATGGCAAAATGATAACAATGCAATGTGCAATAACGATGATTGATAACGATGACAATAACGATAACAATAACGGTAAACAAAAACAATAACACTGTTCAATAGTGATGACAATATGCAATGACGGTGCGATGAAAATCTTAAATCTATTATTCATTCTAATCCTAACTAATGCACGTACTACTGTATCCCATACTACAGGTTCGATGCATACAATAAATTCCGTTTAGAATAAGATGGTAGATTCTATAAGTCATGTACTCGGCACGATAACAATAACGATAACAATAACAATAGCAATTTCTTGCACAATAACGATAACAATAGTTGGCACGATAATCCCAAAACAATACACGATGAATTGGGATATTGTGGTCAGTAATCTAACAATAAATCGATAGCACTAGCCGACACAATATTTTGGGAAACAATGCCCATATTCTCGAGTACAGACACTATATTATTACCTATCCTAGTCAACTCTTAACTCCGGCTTGATTAACATTCTTATTCAATTAACATGCAATACTAATAGGGAACAATAGGAACAGAAATATCAATGGAAAACGATAATGCAATTAATAAGGGATACTAGAATGATGACTACACAACCCTAAGATCATGCAATGTACTCTATACAATCAAATACATCAAATTCAACATTATAGATTCAATTATATATTATTAAACATAAAAACTCAATTCTGGACAGCAGTAGGTTGTTGTACCAAAATCAGAATTCCCGTTCCTGCAGGATAGCAAATGTGGATCCGTCAGAAGGTCTAGAAACTAGACTCCTGTCCGGTTCCAAAGCATATTTAAAGTCCAAATTCCGACAATAGTAGCTAGGTGAATTTCATTGTTCTTTACAGGCTACTGTTTCTGGATGGTTATCAGTGTTAACTAGTTTCAGTTGTAACAACAGTAAATGTTCATTGTAAAAATCAGTAAAAAAAAATTTTATTACCCTAAGCATGTTGGCTATCAATCTGAAAATTATCATGGTAATATTTGATCATTAGTTCACTTGGTATGTGCATAAATCTGAAAATACAGCGCAACAACAGTAAAATGGTCATAACTCATGCAATATAAGTCGGAATTCAAAAATTCTGGATGTTCTGGAAACCAGAAACATGGGGCTACATTTCATACTCAGAAAGTTATTGATTTTGATGACATTATTTAGGTCGAAACAGCATGGTAATGTTCAGGTTGGCGACAAATTTCAGGGTTTCAACATAATCTTCATGCATAAAATAATTAAAATGTTATGAACGATGAGTTAGGAGTTAACAATTATAAATCATGGCAAATTACGTCTATGTGAATATGGTATTAAGAGGTATAATGTCCATAATCTTGCTAATCACAATCAACTAACACACTAACATCAATCATATAAACAATCAACACTAGTATATAATCTACAATAGTTGTGTAATGTTATGACATGAAATACAATAATAATTCCTATTTCTATACTCAATAATTAACTACATGATGCAAGATCTCTATATATTGGAGGCAAAAGACAGCACAAAGTCTAGACTACTACTTGGATTCGCTCATATAAATTTGTAGTATCCTAACGATAGATAACAATAACAATATACGATAATCAATATGATTTTGCTTGCGAAATTTAATAAACAATCTCGAATACGATACAATACAATTCGAGAGTGAGATGACTTGTCTTTAACAATGACGTTAGATCCGAAATATTGAGAATAACGGGATTAGGATCCCGGACGACAAATCATGAAACCACGCACGTACAAAAACACGTGCGCTCTACGTGCGAGGGAACCGAGACAACAACACAGCGAGATCGACAACACTACAGCAAACACGATCCACCCAAACACCAAGCATCGAATCCTCTTCACAACACCAAACACCAATTCTTTCTCCAAAACACCAAAACAGCAAATCTCTCTCCAAAAGACCCAAAACATCAAATCTCTCACACAGTTCTTCTTCTCAAACGCGACGGAGAGAGAGAGAGAGATGACGGGAGACTCGATGGCGACTGCGGTGAGGAGCGACAGGCGGCGCTCAGGGCGGTGCGGTGGCGGGACTCGAGGTCGGGGCTCGACTAGGCGACAACGGTGGGGGAGTCAACGATCGGGGGGGTTCTATTTTGACAGTAAAAACAGATGAGGGGAGGAAAAGTTAATTGTTGAAATAACAAGAAAAAAAGGATTATGAGTATAACTGTTAAAATAATATAACGGTATTAAAAAAATGAAATATTTTCTTTGTTTAGATAAAAAATTAACCAAGAAGAACCATTTTAATTTAACCACACTTTGTTAGCGGTATATAACTTTGTTAGTGATATATGTGCAAATAGCAATTTATGAGTTAGTACTGTAGTCTGCAATTTTGAAATTTCTATGTGACTAATGCGAAAAAAACTCTATTTTATTTGGGTAATGTTACACCTACAATCTTTACGATCTTACAACCTTAGGTGGCGCAATCTTATTGGAGATGTGTACAACTCACTACAACCTACTCTACAATACATTCCAATAAAATTGTGCCACCTAAGGTTGTAAAAAAAAGATTGTAAGAGAAGGTTGTGGGTGTAGCATTACCCATTTTATTTCTTAAACCTAATTCAATGTGTTTGCGCCTTCTTAAGTTCTTATGCACATGTTAGTTCATTTTCATTTTGCAATTTGTAAGCCTGTGGCTCACAAGTTGACTAAGTCAAAGCCCTAACTATGAGACTAATTAATTCAAGTATTTGCTCACAAATTATCAGCTGGTTCAGTAGATTTCAGAACTGTAATTTCTTAATGTAATCAAACGTTACCTAAATTTCTTCACATCAACATCAAATACTTAATATTTTTTTCTTCTTCTTTTTTATAGGAATAATGAATCTGAACTTAGGTTGGGTAATTGGATTAGTCTTATTCATCATCGAATTTACAGTGAAATTTGAGAGAACTGAGGTCGTGGGATTTTTTTATATTTTTATTTTTTTTAAGGAAAATATAAAATTCCGGCACCATGTTTCATTAATAAGATTTTAATAAAATAACTCCAGAGTACTAGAGAAAAGTATAAGAAACTACAAAGCAGAAAATAAAACATAAACCTAGCTCCAACAACGTCGTGAAGGGTGGGACATATCCAACAGTGAAACCGACATAAAATAAGACAAGTACAACCATAGCGGTTGTTGCCGCTAAATTCGGTGTGGGGGCAAACAGATGAATTTGTGAGTTCTTGGAAAAACTGAATAGGAGAACCTGCGTACCTGTTCCGTCGGGCCCCGTTCGTCGTTCCCGCCGTGCACCTGCAAAAAGTGCGAGACACCGGGGTTGTTCCCGGCGACGCACCCTCCGACGCTCAAGTCAGTAATCTAAGAAGACTATGAATGAGCACAAAAACTGGTGAAGAGTTGATTACCTCTTAATGGAGATGGATGGGGGGTATTTATAGGCGTCTTAGGGAACGGATTAGGAATGTAATCCCCGTGATTTGATAAGGAATGTCCTCCATAATCAGATGAGGAAGGTAATCTGACAATATATATTCCCTGTAATCAGATAAGGAATTTAATCCCTAATCCCCCGTGAAAAGATAGACGTCCATCAGGGCCGTTGATCGTATAGAATCAGGAACCCTGACTCTATCTTGATGGATTGGGTACGCAGCGGGTCGAGACCCGCACCCTCTTGGTGGTGGATCCATTCGCGGATTATTGGGCCCTAGGAGGGCAGATCCAATATCCGTTTTGGTCCTTTTGTGGGTGAAATTACCGTTTTACCCTCAGGTCTCGAGATTCGCGCCCGATTTGGACGGTTCCGATTAAACCCCATTTTTAGCCATATCACGAGCCCCCCACTCCTAAAGGCTGAGCTTGATCGGCCTTTGAGGAGTAGTTTAGCAGTTTTTTAATGGCTGGTGGAGTTGTATCGGGGCCCAAACGGAAGGTTTTGAATCTTGAAGGAGGTAGTTTGGTGATTTTTCAAGCGGATTGAACTCTGAGTCGCTCCTGAACTCTGATGGTCATGTGGTGTTCTTGCAGGGATATCTTATTAACTTCGCAAAGTGTCAATTCGTCATTCGGTGGTCTTGTATACTTGGAGCACGCTTTAGACCCCCCTAGACTTCGCTGGCGAAGGGGGCGAGGTCCATATGCGGTTCGGCGAGCTTTTCCAGAGAGGGAAGTGAGTTCGGCAGGACTGCGAGCGTCAGGAGCGAGTTCGGCGGTCCGCCGAACTTGTCTTTCCCCTATAAGAGGGTCGGTGCCGCGAACGCTCGGCAGCGGTGCCGAACCGGTTTTTTTCCCTATAAGAGGGTCGGTGCCGCGAACGCTCGGCAGCGGTGCCGAACCGGTTTTTTCCCTATAAGAGGGTCGGTGCCACGAACGCTCGGCAGCGGTGCCGAACCGGTTTTTTTCCCTATAAGAGGGTCGGTGCCACGAACGCTCGGCAGCGGTGCCGAACCGGTTTTTTCCCTATAAGAGGGTCGGTGCCACGAACGCTCGGCAGCGGTGCCGAACCTGTTTTTTCCCTATAACAGGGTCGGTGTCACGAATGCTCGGCAGTGGGTGCCGAGCGTGACTTTTTCCCCTATAACAGGGTCGGTGTCACGAATGCTCGGCAGTGGGTGCCGAGCGTGACTTTTTCCCCTATAACAGGGTCGGTGCCACGAACGCTCGGCAGCGGTGCCGAACGTGACTTTTTCCCTATAACAGGGTCGGTGTCACGAATGCTCGGCAGTGGGTGCCGAGCGTGTCTTTTTCCCCTATAACAGGGTCGGTGTCACGAATGCTCGGCAGTGGGTGCCGAGCGTGACTTTTTCCCCCTATAACAGGGTCGGTGTCACGAATGCTCGGTAGTGGGTGCCGAGCGTGACTTTTTCCCCTATAACAGGGTCGGTGTCACGAATGCTCGGCAGTGGGTGCCGAGCGTGACTTTTTCCCCTATAACAGGGTCGGTGTCACGAATGCTCGGCAGTGGGTGCCGAGCGTGATTTTTTCCCCTATAACAGGGTCGGTGTCACGAATGCTCGGCAGTGGGTGCCGAGCGTGACTTTTTCCCCTATAACAGGGTCGGTGTCACGAATGCTCGGCAGTGGGTGCCGAGCGTGACTTTTTCCCCTATAACAGGGTCGGTGTCACGAATGCTCGGCAGTGGGTGCCGAGCGTGACTTTTTCCCCTATAACAGGGTCGGTGTCACGAATGCTCGGCAGTGGGTGCCGAGCGTGACTTTTTCCCCTATAACAGGGTCGGTGTCACGAATGCTCGGCAGTGGGTGCCGAGCGTGACTTTTTCCCCTATAACAGGGTCGGTGTCACGAATGCTCGGCAGTGGGTGCCGAGCGTGACTTTTTCCCCTATAACAGGGTCGGTGTCACGAATGCTCGGTAGTGGGTGCCGAGCGTGACTTTTTCCCCTATAACAGGGTCGGTGTCACGAATGCTCGGCAGTGGGTGCCGAGCGTGACTTTTTCCCCTATAACAGGGTCGGTGTCACGAATGCTCGGCAGTGGGTGCCGAGCGTGACTTTTTCCCCTATAACAGGGTCGGTGTCACGAATGCTCGGCAGTGGGTGCCGAGCGTGACTTTTTCCCCTATAACAGGGTCGGTGTCACGAATGCTCGGCAGTGGGTGCCGAGCGTGCAGACTTGTCGTTTATGTGAGTTTGTCTCTTCTGTGCGCCATTTGAACGCCTGACAATTCTGACAATTCTGACAATCCTGACAGATGGGACGCCCATTAAATGCTGTGACCTCTGGGATTCCATCAGATGGGATAGCATTAAATGCATCTCAATTTTCGCTGCGGTTAACGAGGTGACGATTGGGATCGCTCCGCCGCTTGGTTTAGATGGGCCGGTCGTACAAGCCCATTAGCCTCGTGGGGCGTGCCCCCCTTCTATAAATCCTCACCCCCCCCCCCCCCTCATTTCTCACTTCTCCTCTCATTTGTTCAGGCGTTCTCTAGTGTTTCAGGCAAGTTTTTCCGGCACCGGCGTTAGCTCAGGCGAAGCTTTTCGGCAGCTCTTTCTCTCGAGGTAATTTATAAACTATGTCTGTAGCTTCTGTCTCAGATGAAGTCTCTGGGTCCGAGTCCTCCCCTATAGGCACCGAAGCCTCGACTCCGACTCCAACCAAGGGCAAGGTGTTCGGCAAGGATTCGATTGTCGAGGATCCGAAGAGGATGGGAGAGTTCGGACAGCTGCCGGGTCCGCTGACAGGACTACACAGGGTCCGTGAGCTCCCGAAGGACCAGGCCGAACGAATCATCCATGGGAGGGAGAGGACCTTCGAGGAGAATGAAGCGAGGGAGACGACGGAGGCGGACGATGCGGCGTCGATCCTGCGCGAGGAGGAGTTGGTGGCGATCCGGGACGCTTTTTTCATCCCGGAGGAGTACGAAATCATGCTGCCGGGCCCCGGGGTTAGGGCCAATTCGCCGCTGCCGGTGACCATGTGTTGCTGGCCGGTTGATGCCTTTATCGCCGGTGCCCGGCTACCTCTCCACGCGTTCGCAATTACCGTGGTGAGCTGGTACGGGGTCTGCCCTATTCAGCTCATGCCGAACGCGTGGCGAGTGATTAATGGCTTCGTTCTCCATTGCCAGGCCGCGGGGATCGAACCGCAGCTGAACGTGCTTCGGACGATATACCGGCTCCACCAAGGGAACAAGTCGGAGTACCGGTATTATCTGACTCCGAGGCACGGCGGCAGGCTCGTGGTTTGCCCGGACTCTATCAAGCACTGGCGAGAGAAGTGGGTCATCGTGCGGAGTCGTGAGGCCTGGCCGATCCCCACCAATTGGGCAGAAGGGGTGACCAAGAGGGCGACGGCGCTGCCGAGACTCTCAGTAGAAGAAGAAGGGGCGGTTCGGATCCTTCTCGACCGGCCGAAGTACGACTGGAAGGAGTTGACGGAGGACGTTCTTTACAGGGGAGGGCTCGGCCGCGTAGATCCTAGTACGCGGCTTTTCGCCAAGTTCTTTTTTTTTTCCGTACTTGCTGCCTTGTTCTTCTTTTGTGCTAATCAAATTTTTTTTCTTTTGATGTAGAATCTATGGACTACGAGGCGGTGTTGGCGCTCAGGGCAGGACTCGCCAGTAAGGCGCCGAGGAAGCGCAAGAGGGTAGCGTCGAAGCTGCCCTCATCCTCAAAGGCGCCGAGGATCGAGGGCCCCGTCCAGGCGGTGGAGATTGCCGACGACCCGGTTGTCGCCGTGGTGTCGACCTCGGCTCCAGCATCTGCGGGCGAGTTCCCCATCGCCGCCGCCCTCGCCATGCCGACCCCGCCGTTGACCGTGGCAGGCGAGGAGCTCCTGACGGAGGAGCACAAGCGGATCCACATTCCGGACTGGCAGGTCCGGAGGCACGATGGGTTCCTCGGGAACTCGTTGGCGAGTATGCAGGCCGTCAAGCATCTCGCCACCCCGAAGGACCGCGCCGCCATGGACGCGGGGAGGCAGGGCGACGATGTGATCGAGATCGCTCGTTCGGCGGTATCGGTAAGTTCCGAGTTCCCTTCATTCGTTTCATCTTGAATCACAAAATTTTTCTAACTCTCTGAGTTCTTCCTCTTTCCCTTGCAGATCGTCGTCCACTTCGGTCACCTCACCGAACGGCTGACCGCCCTCGAGAAGGAGCTGAAGCAAGAGTCCGACCAGGCTCGGAACGAGAAGGCTCCGATGTCGAACCAGCTCGACAAGCTCCGAGTCGAGCATGAAGGCCGGTCTGCGAGGATCCAGCACCTCGAGGCCGAAGTGAAGAGGCTGGAGGACGAGCTGCGTCGGGAGAAGGAGGGGTCGGCCAATCAGTTGGCCGAGGCCGAGGCGAAGCAGGCGACGGCTGTGAAGGAGGTGGAGGACGCCACCTTAAAGAAGGCCCAGGGGTACCTCGCGCAGAACATGGCGAAGGCCTTCGCCACTGCCCTCGACCGGGTGCGAGAGGCATACCCCGGGGTGGACGTCTCGGGATGGCGACTCTTCCCCGGACACGTCGAGGGCTTCGACCCCGAGTCCGAAGGGGAAGAGGAGGAGGAGGAGGAGGACGGCGCTGATGCCGATGCCGGGATTACTGGCGAGGTCCCGAGCGCCACGGCCACTCCACTGGCGGCGGCGTCTCCTTCGGCGAAGTCGACCCCTACTCCGCCTCGTCGCCCGGGGAAAGAGGTCGAGCACTGAATCCGCCTCTCGTTTTATTGTTTTTGGCTGTTTCTGCTCTTTTTCTCCTTTTTTTTTTATCGAACTTTGTAATGCCTAATAGCGGACTGGCCACCGCTTCTTTTGACGTAAATGAAATCAAAATTTTTGCAAGTGTTGGTGCTCGGAAATTTCTGTTTTATGCCCCCTCTTTTGCCGAACCGTCAAACTTTGTTTTTAGAGATGAAAATTTTTCCAAGTGCGGTGCTTCGGCCACGCTCAACGTTTTCGCTGATTGCTCCGATTTCTTTGCAGCTTATGGTGATCCCCCAAGATGTCGAGCTTTCCCGCCCGGACGAAGAGGTTAAAGCCGAAGCTGGCCTAGGGGCGACGAGGCTGTGTCTGGCTAGGTGTAGGGAGAAACTTTATGAGGTCGAGCTCGGATTGCGCCGAGCCGAGAGCGAGAGGAAGCATCTCCAGCTCGTCCTTGGCCGGCGTGATATCGAGATTCGTCGTTTGGAAAGCCGAATCGCCGAGCTCATACCCGAAGGTGAACACTTGCCCACTGATTTCAGTAATGAGATTCGTGTTCAGTGCATTCGTCATAATTTGTCCAAAATAACAGCGGAGAAGGACGAGTTGCTTTCCGAGATACAGCATCTGCAGTCCGTAGAGGCGAAGCTCCGGAGTGAGGGCGAGGGGCTGACGGCCGAGGTGGCCAAGTTGACGACTGAACGAGTCGAGTTGACTGCTGAAGTCGAAGCGCTCAAGAGGGCGACGGTGGATAAAAGCATCGAAGTCACCCACCTTCGGCGCCTCGTCGCTAGTCGATCTGGAGTGCCGGACTCCGCGATACCCCCACGTTTCGAAGTCGACGTTAAAGACGACTCGTTGCGGGACAGGATCTCAGAGTTGGAGGCGGAAGTGGCTCGTCTGAAGCCACATTCAGGGCCGGTCAACGTTCGAAGCACGTCATGCACTCGTGCTGAGAGTGAGCGGGGCATTACTTTCTATGAGATGGCCACCCGTCAGCGGATCGGCCAACCAAGCCCGGGGGACGCGCAGAGCTCGGTGGCAATCTCCTCGAGCGGGGCGTCTGTCGGCGTAGCTGCCAGGAGCGGTGGCGAGGATACGTCCCAGTTTGCCGGCTTGGGGTCGCGCTCCGGGGACAAGCGTCGTCACTCTCGAGTGTCCTTGAAGCGGAATGCTCCAGCTCCGAAGAAGCGCTGAAGTGGTCGGTTCCGCGCGTTCTTTGCTCTCTTTTTTTTTTTTTTTTGCTTTTCGCTAAGTGTGACGAGTCGGTATTGTAAATATCCTTGTTGAGTCGTGCTCCTGTTTGTGTTTGCCTTTGTATCACATCTGTTTCATTAATAAATGCGTTATTGCCGAACTTGCGTGTTTTATTGCTGTGAATGTTGTCTGTCATGGGGTAACTTCTGAACTGTCGAACTCCGAATGGCGAGCTTCTTTTAGGTCGATCATGAGTGGATTCGCGAAGTAACGTCGAGCCGAGTTGTGCACTTGCTTGATTAGGTTAACGTCGTCGGAGCGTTTTTTAGGACGGTGAGCTGTCCCTAGCTCGTTTGGCGGACTCCGGAACCACTGTCGGTTTAAGGGGTGTAGGAGCAATTTCGAATGGCGAACTACCCCTAGCTCGCTTAGGAGCGAGCTTGCGGAGTAGGGTCGAACCAAGTGTTGGACTCCGTACCATTCAACGGCCGTGGGAGCATTTTCGAATGGCGAGCTACTTCTAGCTCGCTTAGGAGCGAGCTCGCGAAGTAGAATCGAGCCAAGTGTTGGACTCCGGAACCATTGTCAGTTTAAGGGGTGTAGGAGCAATTTCGAATGGCGAACTACCCCTAGCTCGCTTAGGGGCGAGCTTGCGGAGTAGGGTCGAACCAAGTGTTGGACTCCGTACCATTCAACGGCTGTGGGAGCATTTTCGAATGGCGAGCTACTTCTAGCTCGCTTAGGAGCGAGCTCGCGAAGTAGAATCGAGCCAAGTGTTGGACTCCGGAACCATTGTCAGTTTAAGGGGTGTAGGAGCAATTTCGAATGGCGAACTACCCCTAGCTCGCTTAGGAGCGAGCTTGCGGAGTAGGGTCGAACCAAGTGTTGGACTCCGTACCATTCAACGGCTGTGGGAGCATTTTCGAATGGCGAGCTACTTCTAGCTCGCTTAGGAGCGAGCTCGCGAAGTAGAATCGAGCCAAGTGTTGGACTCCGGAACCATTGTGACATTAAAGAGTTACAAGCAGAGGGATGTAATAGTAGTGAAAACATGAAGAAACTTCATTTATTAACATCTAATGATCGGCTGCTTCTAAAGTTGCTAGCCGTTATTACAATAATAAAAGAAAGCACAAAAAGGACAAACTATGACTAGAGAAAGGAGGGGAACGGTTCGACATCTCGAGTTACTTGGAGAGACGTAGTTGCCTTCTCTTGGTATTTCAAAAGATGGTCGGCGTTCCAAGTCCGGGGAATTTCTCTGCCTTCGAGATCCTCTAGCTTGTACGTACCGGGGCGGATTACTTTCGAGATCTTGTACGGTCCCTCCCAGTTCGGGGCCAGCTTGCTTTTCTGCCCGGGGAATGATATGGCCAACTTCCGAAGGACTAAATCCCCTTCTTTGAGGTCCGTTGGGCGGACTCTTTTGTTGTATGCCAGCTCGATCCTTCTTCGGTAAGCTTGCTGGCGTATGGCAGCTCTCTCTCGGATCTCGTCTATCAGATCTAGGCTTGTTCTGAGTTCTCTAGCATTCTGCTCTTCTTCATAAGCGATCAGGCGAGGAGAGGGTATCCCGACTTCTAGGGGGATGATGGCTTCGGCCCCATAGGTGAGATTAAATGGGCTCTCGCCTGTTGGGGTCCGCTTGGTGGTGCGGTGATTCCAGAGTACGTTCGGCAGCTGATCGACCCATAGTCCCTTGGAACACTTGTCTAACCTCTTCTTGATTCCTGCAAGAATCTGTCGGTTGGCATTCTCAGCTTGGCCATTCGACTGGGGATGGGAGACGGAGGAGAATCGGTGTTGTATGGAAAGGTCTTCACACAAGGCTCGGAAGGCGGCTCCAGTAAACTGTGTCCCGTTATCTGTGACTATGACTCGGGGAACGCCGAACCGGCAAATCACATTTTTCCAAAAGAATTGAACGACCCTGTGTTCGGTGATCGTGGCCAGGGGCTCGGCTTCTATCCACTTAGAGAAATAGTCGACTGCCACGACTAGGAACTTTAGCTGTCCGGGGGCTGGAGGAAATGGTCCCAGTAAATCCATCCCCCACATAGCGAAGGGGACGGGACTTGATAGTGAGGTTAGTGGTGCCTGTGGGAGGTGTCGGATGTCTGCATACTTTTGGCAGGAGCTGCACTGCCGAACGTGTCGTTCGGCGTCCCGTAGGAGAGTGGGCCAGTAATATCCATAGTTCAATACCTTGCGCGCTAGAGCCCTGGATCCAGAATGGGCTCCGCCGATCCCCTCATGGAGCTCCTGTAGGGCGTAGTCGGCTTGCTCGGGGGAGAGGCACCTTAGATACGGTCGACCATCCGCTTGGGTGAAGGAGCGTTTGTATAAGATGCCTTCGAGTAAAGTAAAACGCTCGGCTCGGGCCCTAATTCTTCGTGCTTCCCTCGGATCTTCAGGGAGGAGTCCGTTCCTCAGGAATTCGACAATGGGTTTCATCCAGTTGTCTTCGAGGAGGACGGGCAATGCTTCAACAGAGTCTGGCGCTTCGTCCTCTATGCTCGGCTTCAGGAGGACTTCTATCAAAACGGTCTGTTCCAGACCTTGAAGGGAGGAGGAGGCTAACTTGGATAAGGCATCGGCCTGAGCATTTTCTTCTCGAGGGATCCTTTGGATGAGAGCCTCGTCGAACAGCGCCATGAGGCTCTTTACTTTGGACAAGTATTTAGCCATTCTATCGTCGCGGGCTTCATACTCGCCGAGGACCTGGTTAACAATCAACTGGGAGTCGCTGAAAATCTGTAGCCGATGTGCCCCAGCATTTCGGGCCATTCGAAGCCCGGCTATTAGTGCTTCATATTCGGCCTCGTTGTTCGAGGCTTTGAAATTTATCCGGAGTGAGTATTGGAGGATGAAGCCATCTGGTCCTGCCAGGATGACTCCTGCCCCGCTACCCTCATTACAAGAGGACCCGTCAACATAGACCGACCAGACGGGGGGTCCCTTTGCTGCTTGGCCAGACTCGGGGATTGTAGTCTCAACTATGAATTCGGCCAGTGCCTGTGCCTTGATTGCAGTCCGAGGCTGATAAGTTATATCGTGCTGGCTCAGCTCGATCGACCACTTCATGAGGCGACCAGAAGTCTCGGGTTTGTGAAGAATCTGTTTCAGTGGCTGGTCGGTAAGGACGACCACCGAATGAGACTGAAAGTAGGGTCTAAGTTTTCTCGCGGCCATTACCAGGGCATACGCCATTTTCTCAATTTTCGGGTACCGAAGTTCGGCATCCCGGAGCACCTTGCTGACGTAGTATATGGGCTTCTGAGCCCTTTCTTCTTCTCTGACTAAGACCGCACTGAGCGTCTGTTCGGAAGCCGCGAGGTAGAGGTAGAGCGGTTCGTCGGGTACTGGTTTGCTAAGGAGAGGGGGATTGACGAGGTAGGCTTTAAGCTGGTCAAAGGAGTCTTGTTGCTGCTGCCCCCACTCGAATCCTTTAGCCCCCCTGAGGGCTTTGAAGAACGGGAGGCACTTCTCCCCGGACTTCGACAGGAAGCGCCCTATGGCGGCTAAGCGACCAGTCAGCCTCTGAACTTCTTTGACATTTCTAGGGGGGGCCATGTCCAGTATGGCCTTGATCTTCTCCGGATTCGCCTCTATTCCTCGTTGGCTAACCATAAAGCCGAGGAACTTGCCTGATGAGACACCGAACGCATATTTGTTCGGGTTGAGTCTCATATTGTTCCTTCTTAAAACATCAAATGCTTCTTGGAGGTCGGTCACATGATCAACACCTCGGATGCTTTTCACCAGCATGTCATCGACATACACTTCCATGTTTCTGCCGATCTGAGCCTGAAAAACTTTGTTGACGAGGCGCTGGTATGTTGCCCCTGCGTTCTTTAGGCCGAATGGCATGACCCTGTAGCAATAAAGGCCTTGGTCGGTTACAAAAGACGTCTTTGGGATATCCGGCGGGAACATCCTTATCTGATTGTAACCCGAGAAAGCGTCCATGAAGCTTAGAAGCTCATGTCCCGAGGTTGCGTCAATCAGAGTGTCGATGCTCTGTAGAGGGAAGGGATCTTTGGGACAGGCTTTGTTGAGGTCGGTGAAATCAATGCAAATTCTCCATGTTCCGTTGGACTTCTTCACCATTACTACGTTCGATAACCATTCAGGGTAGTTTATCTCCTGTATGAATCGGGCCTTCAGCAATTTATCTACCTCTTCTTTAATAGCGAGCTGTCGCTCGGGGGCGAACTTACGCCTCTTCTGCTGAACCGGTTTGGACCCCGGATCAACACTCAAGCGGTGGACTAAGAGTTCTTCGGAGATACCGGGCATGTCAGCTGCGGACCATGCGAAGAGGTCTTGATTGTCTCGGATGCATTCCACAATATCTGAGTATAGGGCGGACGGGAGGGCCTTGCTTACGAAGAACTTGCGGGTCGGCTCTTGTTCGGAGAAGAGCACCTCCTCCAGTTCGTCCGCTGGCTCGGAGGTCGGTCTTGTGGAATCTTGGGGAATTTCCAGGGTCTCTAAAGAGAGGACGGGCCCAAGGGTCGAAGTCATGTAGCATTTCCGGGCCTGCTCCTGATTTCCCCTTACTTCTCCGACCCCGGATCGGGTGGGAAATTTCATCTTCAGATGATATGCCGAGGGAACTGCTTCTAGAGCCGCGAGGCCGGGCCTGCCCAAAATGACGTTGTAGGCAGCGGGAACATCCACTACCATGAAGTCCATTGGCTCCGTTCTGGTGGTAGGGGTTTGTCCGGCAGTTACATCGAGGGTGATCACCCCTTCTATAGTTACCGGAACCCCCGTGAACCCATGGAGAGTGTAACCGGCGGGTTTGAGTCTGTCTCTGGAGAGCTTTAGGCCTTTGAAAGCGGAGAGGAATAGGATGTTGACGGAGCTGCCGTTGTCGACTAAGATCCTCTCCACTTTGAAATTTGCCATGTGGAGGCTGATGACGAGAGCGTCACAATGCGGGATACGGACTCCCTCGAGATCTTCGTCGGAGAAGGTAACTGGCACTCCGAGGCCCTTGGGAGGAGGCGTGGTTCGGACTGAATTGACCTCTCTGATAAACACTTTTCGGGAGGAGTTCGAGGAGCCTCCCATCGGACCCCCATGGATGAGGTGGAGGACTCGCTCTTCCTCGAAGTCTGGCGTCTCTTCTCTTTCCGGACGCTTGTTAGCCCCCCGAGGCGGGAGAGGGAGCTCGGCTCGGTCCTTTTTTACAAACTTCGTCAGCTGTCCCCTCTGGATAAGGGCTTCGATCTCGTTCCTCAGAGCACGGCAGTCGTTGGTGTCATGCCCGTGGTCCCGGTGATAGCGGCACCATTTCTCTTTATCTCTTCTCTTGGCGGGAGTATTCATTTTGGGAGCTGGAGGCAAGACCCCGTCTTTTTCGACCTCCATGAAGATGGCCGAGAGGTTAGCGTTGACGGGAGTGAACTTCTCAAATCTAGGGGGAGGTCGGCGCTGGCCGGCATTATCCTTCTGGAGCTTCTTGGCTCCTTCTTCTTCTGCCCCCTTCCTTTTAAGCCCGGAGGCGGGCACTTCCCAGGTGGGGGGTTGCTCGGCCTCTTCGGCCCGAATGTACTTTTCGGTGCGAAGAAGAAGGTCGGAAAAGTCATGTGGGGGTTTCTTGGCAAGGGAGGAGCGGAGGTTGGAATTGAGAATGTTGGATTGGAATGCTGCGGTAGCGACCGATTGGTCGAGGGAGGCAATAGTTCTAGCTTCGGCTGTGAACCTCTTCACGTAGTCCCTCAGTTTTTCCCCCTTTTGCTGACGGAGGTGCAATAGTGAGATACTGGTTTTCTCGGTCCTTCGGCTGCTGACAAAGTGGGTGATGAAGAGGGTTTCGAACTGTTCAAAGGAGAATATCGATGCCGGGGCGAGACGAGAGTACCATTCTCGAGCCGGACCTTTGAGTGTCGCGGGGAATGTTTTGCAGAGGAGGGCATCGGAAGCTTGGTGGAGGAGCATCAAAGTCTTAAAGCCTTCGATGTGATCAACTGGATCGGTCTCGCCGGTGTAATTTTCGAATTGGGGAGGTTTGAAACCGAACGGTACAGGGGCATCCACTATGGTTCGGGAGAACGGGGGCCGGCTAGGACGTAGGGTCCTCCCCCTGAGTTCCTCTTCTCGGTTTATCTGACCCAGGAGCTTTTCCACTTCGTTGAGACGGCGGTCCATGATGTCATCCCTCCGACGGTAATTCGCCGGACCACGGGACTCGTCTTCGTATGAGGGGGAGCGAGGGCTGCGGCGGCGGTCACTTCGGGAGCGACGAGGACTCAGGGTGCGCCGGGAGTTGGTTGGTGCAGGTCGAGGAGAGGGGGACCGTTGGCGAGGGCTTCGGACCGGAGGAGGGGATGGGGCCCTCGGCCCATTGGGATTTTGACGGAGGTTGAGGGCCTGTTGTACCATTGCTTGGAACTGCTGGAACTCGGCACGGGTGATGGGTGCCTCATTGTTCCTAGGCTGCTGCCGACCTGCGGGAGAATGCCTTCTTCGGTGATAATCGGGGGAGTCCTTTCTTCCTCTTCGGATGGGGGACCTCCTGTGCTCTCGGTGACGGGGGGATCGCTCTTGCTGGCGGGAGGCTTCCCCCCGAGCCCGCTTTTCATCCAGATGGCGACGAAGGTCATCATCTTCCGGGCGTTTGGGAGGGGCATTGTGGCGACCAGAGGCCCGGGGGTGATGGGAGGCCATGGAAGCACTGGAGGCGTTGTGGATGGAGATGTTCTCTTGGTGAAGGGGCTGTTTCTGGGGGTTAGGCCCCTTTGGATCAGGAGGTGGAGGGTTCCGTTGGAGCGGCTCTTCTATGGTAGGAGGGAGTTGCCCTTGTGGCTGAGCGGGATCAGGAAGGACTTCTTGCTGGTCAGGGTTGGGCGCTCGGTTGGAGCCCCTAGATCTAACTTTGCGAGGCGGCATGGCAGGAGAAAACCTATTCACCGGGAAGGGGAGAGGTCTCTATTCGTTTGTTTCCCACAGACGGCGCCAATCTGTTGCCGCTAAATTCGGTGTGGGGGCAAACAGATGAATTTGTGAGTTCTTGGGGAAACTGAATAGGAGAACCTGCGTACCTGTTCCGTCGGGCCCCGTTCGTCGTTCCCACCGTGCACCTGCAAAAAGTGCGAGACACCGGGGTTGTTCCCGGCGACGCACCCTCCGACGCTCAAGTCAGTAATCTAAGAAGACTATGAATGAGCACAAAAACTGGTGAAGAGTTGATTACCTCTTAATGGAGATGGATGGGGGGTATTTATAGGCGTCTTAGGGAACGGATTAGGAATGTAATCCCCGTGATTTGATAAGGAATGTCCTCCATAATCAGATGAGGAAGGTAATCTGACAATATATATTCCCTGTAATCAGATAAGGAATTTAATCCCTAATCCCCCGTGAAAAGATAGACGTCCATCAGGGCCGTTGATCGTATAGAATCAGGAACCCTGACTCTATCTTGATGGATTGGGTACGCAGCGGGTCGAGACCCGCACCCTCTTGGTGGTGGATCCATTCGCGGATTATTGGGCCCTAGGAGGGCAGATCCAATATCCGTTTTGGTCCTTTTGTGGGTGAAATTACCGTTTTACCCTCAGGTCTCGAGATTCGCGCCCGATTTGGACGGTTCCGATTAAACCCCATTTTTAGCCATATCAGCGGTCTTTCCAATACAACTCTGGAAGGTGAGTAGCAAGGGGTCGTCTCTCCGCTCAGTCCAAGGTAGGTCTAAGCTCTACCTCCTCATCATCGTATTCGTTTACCTGAAAAGCTCTGGCGATCCTTCTTCTCGGATCTGTAGCATCATTTGTAGCCCAAAAGAAGATAAGATACATGATATGAGTTAAAATACCATAAGTATTATTACAATTATCACGAAAGTAAAAGTTATCTATATCTAAGCATAAAATCTAAGTCATAGCAGCGATGGCGATGTATCACGCCTCTTTCATCTCATATCGTCTATAATACGCAGACTGAATTCATTTAATATGCAAATTTAGTCACATGTCGTAATTCATATGGCTCGGAGACGTGAGAGCCTTGAGACCCATTCATTCTTCATATAAATGGAGCACTGAATAAATCTTAGGCAAAGTTGATTGTGGCAAAGTTTAATACAAGACAAGCATCGAAGTATTGTACCACTACATTAAGTTGATTTTCTTCCTTGTTTGCATGTAAATCCTTCGTATTATCTGCGTGTATTATTTGCACGTAAGGATTGTGACATATATGAAGCTTGTAGGCTTGGACTGAAACAAATGCTCCATCTCACTCAAGTCTCTCATGACATAATACTCTTCGGATTTTATCACTCAATAATTAATTAATAATCTTTTTAAAATATTTTACAAGGATGATTTCATAACTGAATTTCCCTACTCAAACAGGATATAAAATGTACATGTAGCCAATACAACAGTTTCATGTAAAAACTCAGAATACAACCAGCTTGGTATTCATCTTTTCTACACTTATCTGCCAGGGGCAATGGGTGTAAGTTTCCGAGGAATAGTACAAATTATGTGACCGGAAACTACAATTGAAACTTTCAAATTCAGTACTGAAAGATCATTTCCTATAGTACAACAAAAAAATGAACTAGTAAGATCGGTAAAGGCCCATCAATGGCTTCTCTCTCTCCTCCACTCTCTTCTTAGCAGCTTCCCTAGCCTTGAGTGCTTCGGCTTCCTCTGCCGATATGGGCTTGCTCTTCCCGTCTTCCCTTTTCCTCTTGTTCACAGCAATTGACGAGGGAGCACCTTTTGCTTTACCTTTGGAATCGCGGGAAGAGCCCGTGTCTGGTCTTGAAATCTGTGCTTTTTTGAATGCTTCGTCTTCATTTACCCACTTCCCTATTAGAAGTACACCAGACGGAAAAAAACGGGCTTGAGAAATCAGAATAATAATGCATTATAGCTTACTGCTTATAATCATTTCATGAATGAATTCAACCTGGTTTATAGCCTTCTTGTCCTAGTTAATGAAGTAAAGATGACTACGGATAGACCTAAATGGATTTGAATTAAAGTATGGAGATGGCAATAGTTGTTAATCTGACAGAAAAAAGATTTCTGTTGTCAACCTCAAAAGATTTTTGATAAAGATTTGGTATTTTGCGAATGTAAGAAAGGGAAATAATATTAAACAACTGGGAACAAGCTCATGTACTGTCTTTTAATACCTATATCATTGGAATAAAAGAGGCCAGAGTTGGGATCGTAGTGATATCCTTTAGACAGGTTGGAGTAATATCCAGAAGCAGCATCATACTCCCACCCTGAAACAAGAAAATAGTTGCCTGTTAATTCAATTTTCTAATCAGAAGTAAAACAGATCGATAAGCCTCATTTCAATAAATAGAATGAACATCAGGATATAATAAATCAACAAAAAAATGAGGAAGCAACATAAACTAATGACGAATTATTGGTAGGATGTACACCCCCTTCCAAGTCATTTTACCTCAAGCTTTTAAAGTCTAAAATTATTGTCGGGCGTGAAAAGTCACTGCCAGTTGCAGGGATGAGCGAT
This sequence comes from Hemerocallis citrina, assembly GCA_017893485.1. NCBI lineage: Eukaryota > Viridiplantae > Streptophyta > Magnoliopsida > Asparagales > Asphodelaceae > Hemerocallis > Hemerocallis citrina. Next base: position 25,227,866 of record CM030363.1, read on the forward strand.
TTATACTTATTCTCTAATGCACTGTCTCAACTCGATCGCTCATTTTGTGGGCAGAAAACTAGGCTCCTTTCTTTTTAATAACCCCTTTTAAATACGTAAAAATTCTGCCACTACACACAAAACTCCTAAAGCTGTAGTGAGGTTTGTACTGCCCTCTATCGAGGTAGCTAGCCAAAGTTCTTGTCTAAGCTCGTCTCCCCAAAGATTAGTGGCAACGTATGATGTGAAAAGCATCTGCCATCACACCAAAACTCTGAAGGTGTACTGAGGGTTGAGGGATTAATGTTGTTCTCTGAGAACAAGTAACTAGATAGTCCCCTTTCTTAGGAGGTCACTGGTTTAAATACTATGACAGACTCACGTGATACATTATCTCCACTCTTAGGAGGTCTTTGACTTATACATAACACAAGCAACATGGAAGATAGGAAAAACAAGTGATACATACCATCTCTAGCAGTAAATTTTATATTTTCCGGTCTTTTTTGTTCTGAGGATTGCTTAGCGGATTTATCTGCTTCAAAAGATTTTAAATCCTTCTGATAGCTCCGTTTCGCTTTCTGCAGAAAATATACAGATAAGACATAGATGTTAAATAAAGAAATAACTCAACAACAATTTTTTGGCTACATGTTCTGTGCAGATCTAATCCAATGTGCATTGTCTACCACATAATGCAACACCAAACATTTCCACAAGGGTAATGCTACACCTACTACCAAATCTACTACCTTAGGTGGCACACTATTAATAGTAGGTGTAGCATTACCCTTTCCACAAACACAACTTTTTCCAACTCAAATTAGATTTTTTTAATTTGAAGAGTTTCTTCTAAGCCCTCCATTGGACCATGATTTTCCATTAGCCTCTTTGACTAATTTTTGCACACTTTATCGTCAAGCCTTTCAGCATACACACTATTTTGGAACACCCATTTTGTCACATATATAGCAACCAAACATTACTTCATGGAATGAAACTTCCGTGAATCAAAAGCCTATTTTAAATATGGGTTAATGACGAAATGACACCCAAACTTTTTATAATACCCAAGTAGCACGCGAAGTTTTTAAAATAGGACCAAAAAGCATATGCCGCTAAGTTTTCCATTAAGTTAATGGAATATTCCCCGAATATACCTCTTAACGGATTTAAATCCGTTAAGAAGCATGTAAAATGTCAAAATTGCCCTCATCTCCTTAGACAACTTACAAAACCTATCACCATATCCACAACAAACCACCAATCTCCCACCATCATCTCCAACCACCATCACCACCACCGACCACCATCTCCACCATCATCTCCAACCACCATCTCCACCACCCATCACCTTCACCTTCACCTTCACCTTCACCTTCACCTTCATCTCCACCAAAAAAATTTTAAAAAATCAAAACAAAAAAAAAAACTGAAAAAAAGAACTGAAAAAGATATTTCAGTCTTTTCACCATCCTACCAAACGGCAAGTGCTTTTTGGTCCTATTTTAAAAACTTCGGGTGCTATTTGAGTATTAGAAAAAATCTGGATGTTATTTGAGAATTAAGGTAAACTTTGGTGCTATTTCATCCTTCACCCTTCAAATATATATAACTATGTCAACATATGGAAGCCAAAATTTGTACATTTTTTTAAAACAATCATTTTGAAGGAAAAAATGGATCTCAACATTAACTTTTATTTAAAAAAACAAGTTGTTTAAATTTTTTTTTTTAAAGAGTACATTTTTTTTTTAAAGAGTACATTCCAAGGAGTTGTTTTCATCCAAACAGTTTCTTTACTATTTTTAATAAGAAAAGGATCCCCCCCCCCCAATATCATGGACTGTGAAGGGTTTCTACGTATATAAATTAAAGTCAAAGGAACTAATTGAAAAAAACCAGTCAGATGTGCCCCTTAAAATTAATAGGAATATCATCGTTATGAAATGTACAGGCACTGAACCTCCGATAAGATGTTAGATTAGTAAATACTGAGTTACTGACCAACATAATGAAATAATATTTACCTCTTCTATTTGCTCCAGCGCACGAGCTGCATCCTTCTGTTCCTTGTCTTTTGCAGCACTTTCCTTACGCATAGACGCAAGCCTTTTGGTAACATTATCTTTATGACGCTGACCTAAGTCATGGGTTCTGATGCTCAAGGGGTTGTTGGCTATAAATATCTTGCAGAAGTCGCACCATTTTTTCCCTTGACTAACCCAATACTACACAAAAAAAAAAAAACATAAATAAAAATTACTTGAGGAAAGAAAATACTTTAAAAAGGATGCATCCAGGATGGGATAACAAGTCCATTTTAAAAAACAACGTAGTCAGAATCATGTCAAGATAGTACAGAAAATTATATAGGAGACAAACCGGTGACGGTTCTTCTAACTCAACAATTGAGAAGTTGATGTTCTTCTGCTTTGCAGGCCTCCAATTAAAAGACCTTCAGACTCAATGCATTGATATCCTGGTGTCCAACGATTGATAAGAGAACAAATTCTTGACACTAGACTGACGTTATTTTAAGCTTACTTGACTTTTCCCCCTTTTCTTCCCTACTATAGAGCTGTTTTTATCCCATTTTGCTGCCCTCTTTTTTTTTTTTGAAGGATGTATTCTGTAGAACATGTTTTGTTACAGGTTTCTGTGTACCCCTGAGTATATCAGAAAAGAGGCTAGAGGCTGGCACCTTCCTGCTGGTTGGAAACGGATCATATGCCCCCATTGGACATGGACTTCCATGAAAAGGAAAAAGAGCATCGACTTAACTAAAAACTGTGCTTCTTAGATGATCTGCCCGGATTTAGAGGGGATCATGTAGGGAACACATTTTGGGGAGATCCAAAGGATCCTTTTCCCGTTTTTTAATAGAACAACTTTATGCCCATAGAGCATAGGATACTGTTTCCCATTGGTTAGCTACTTCTGCTGAAAATTTCACGCTCTCTCTTACTCAAACACACTACAAACAATTGGAGCCACCTCAGAATCAATGTAAATGTAAAAATCCTATGTCACTGCATCTCTCTCCTTCCACCAAGGTCTTGCAGATAGACAAATACTAAGCCAACTCTAATGCATAAAACAGCAGAAAATTTTGAATTTTTTCCGTACTGACCTACTTTTTGAAAATACTGACCAATCTGACCCACTTTTGAAAATATTTACCCAACGGACCCAGTTTTGGACCCGTCAACATACCACATTCTTGGAAAAAAAAAACGGCATAGGTTAAATTCCATGCCGTTGCTTCCAATAGCGGCATATCTTTAAAAAATTTAATGCCGCTATTTGGAGTCCATATTTGGCGGAGTAGGCGAACGTACTCGTCAATTAACTTCTTCCCAATCGTGTACTCTTTGACTTAGAAAAAATTGCAAGTGTAAAAAAATACGATAGCAGATGCCGCTATCCCCAACAATGTCATTCGCATTGTTGATGCCGTTGTTTGGCATAGCGGCATCAATTATAATACTGATTGCATATAAATAGTGGCCCCCCCTCTTCTCCTTCCCCTTTCATTATAGATCTATTTCCTCTCCCCCGAAACCCAAAAACCCTGGAACTCTAAAACCTAAAATTCGACGGTCAAGAGTGCTCTTTTATATCCCAAACAAATTCATAAAATATCCATCAATAAACCCTAACTGTGATTCCCTCCTATCTCTGTTCACTTTTATATTTGGCGTTGATTTCTTCTACAGCTCTTTTAAAATTCGAAATTGTGGTATACAGCTCTTAAAATCCGAAATTGTGGTATGTATTCGAAAACCCTAATTTTCATTCAAAATATTCACTTAGATGAGAGTTATATTGTTAGTATAGTATATGAGATGTTAAAGAGATTGATCTTAGTATGAATAGAATCTTGTAGTTTATGTATGATCTTAATTATGTTGTATATTAGACAATGGAAAAATTTTGTCTATATTAGAATTGCTATATTTTTAATAATTATATTGATAGTTGTGATGTATGAATGGATGTTCATATGAAATTTGTTTATATAGATAAATATGTAGTGTGGAGATGTTGTGGTGGAGATTGTTATTAGTAGTAGTTCGATACTACTATTGAGAAATTGTTGTTATCTTCACACATGGTTCCTTAATGTGTAGAAGAAACACGGCTTACTAATTTTGTTATCTTGATACATCGTTTATTAATATTGTTGTTCACACATGCTTTTTTGATGTTCAAAGAGAAAGGGATGCTAGCCAACCATCTTCTTTCCCTGCCGTGGGTGCATCATCTTCGGCTGCACAAGAAGAAAATTCAGGTCCATTAGACCCAACCCTACTCTATTTGCAAGAAGATCATAGGTCTCAGGCGGTGTAGAAGGGAGAGACCAAGAATATGAATTTCCAAATGCACACGATATTGCATATGCAACCTCGTATACACAACTACTTGGTAAATTGCAGGTTCTATGGAATGTCCATGTTGGCCAAAGTTAAATGCGATCATTCATTACTTACCGCTCTTGTGGAGCGATGGAGACCAAAGACACATTCCACCTACCCGTTGGTGAGATGACGGTCACGCTACAAGATATAGCCATCATATCAGGTCTTCTAATCGATGGGGTGGCCATGACCGGAAACCTCCTATTCAATAAAGTTATGTTAGTTAGAGATTACCTTGGGAGGGAGGTTGCAGAGAACGACAAAGGTGTATTCATCGGCGAATCAATCCGACATTCGTGGCTCTTTACAGAGTTCAATAATAATTTGAGAGATGAACCGACCGACTTCCAAATTCAATGTTACACGTGGACGTATCTTGTGTCGATTATCAGAGGTATTCTCTTTCCGAATTCTTCGGGCGATGTAGTCCATATAATATACATTCCCTTGATTGTTGACATACATAGAGCCGGCCAATATAATTGGAGAAGTGCGGCGTTGACTTCTCTTTACCGTGCATTGTGCAATTGTTCAATGGAATCGAGACAAATGATAGGGTTGATGGGGATATTACAAATTTGGTATTAGGAACGAATACACTTCAGCCGGCCCCGAGTAACAGTTCTTTCAGATAATTGGAGTGGTTGAGGAGAATTTGATGATGAGGACTCCTTTGGGTGTGTATTAGACTGGTTGCCTCACATGGAGAGATAACCCACATGGTGTGTTGACGTATTATAGAGATGAGCTCAATCAGCTCTGAAAAAAGTACGTCAATTGGACACCATACACCCACTATGCACGGCAAATAATCAACTTTGGTTGACACGAGCTCCACTTATAAATTTCAACATCGTAGAGTTCTATTATCCTGATCGAGTCCTCCGACAATTCAATGCACAACAAAGAATTCCGGAGAACTGGATATACGACCGAAGACTACACAATATTACCGGTCAAGGTCAATTGTCGACTACGGATTGGACCGATCACCATCGCTCTCATGTCGCAATGTGGAATGAGAAAAAATATGATTTGGTGCTTGAAGGGATCGTACCATACGACGGGTCTTTGCAAAAAGCTTACATGGCGTGGTATCGTCGTATTACACGTTTGTTTATTGCTATACGATCGGCTATCCCGGCAGGTAATAGGTATCCAAATACCGATCCCGAAGCACCAAGTAGAACCACAACCGGCACATTCCACTTCGCAACCTATGTATCAACCAAAGGCCTCCTCGTACTGACTCATGGTAAATTTATGCTTTTGTTAACAATTTTTATTTTTCAATATTCGTAGACATTTTGCTTATACTTGTTTAGCATGTTTTTGTTCACTTCTTCTATTATATTTTATTGGTGTTGTAGATTGACAACACATAGGATATTGTGCAAAAATATGCTGGTATGTTGAAAAGCAATGCTTTGAAAGCTTGCAAGGAGATAGCCCGAGAAACCCTCCATCCGTGTCGTTTATCACTTGAAGAGGTTGGCGATGGCCCGACCTTCGCTGCTCGTTTAGGATCCTCGTTTAGGATCAACGGAAGCTACAACTCAACCGCCCCGACCAACTACTAGACGAGCTCAACCTCCTCTATCACCACCATCCAGACAAACCCAACCAAGACAAACAGAATCATCATCTTCACATGGGCAAAGGCGGAAGAGTGTCAGGATGCCGAGAGCGAGTTCTCACTTATCATCACAAGAGATTGTAGAAGAAGAAGCGGAGATGAAGAAGAGGTTGGCCCCCATGTACCTAGGACACAAGATATTGTAGAACGTAAAAGGAGAGTCCCATCTCGGAAGAGGAGGCAGCCGCAACACTATATGCCTAGTTAGGTGCGATATGGAATTGTGTAATTTTCTAAATGTTTACTTGCCCACTTATTGTGACCTGTTGTAAATGTGAACGTCATGCAGATTTTGTGCTCGTGTACATTTGTTGACTTCGGTTCAATGTGATCTTTCCCACTTATATTGTGTTGCAAATATAAAATTTGATGCTATATATTTGGTGATGAATTGTTTATTGGTGTTATTTATTATGTTAATTTTATGGCGTTTATAATTGCATTTGCGGATCATATTCAAATTGAAGTCTTATACTTAAAGAAATTAGGTAATTTTAAAATAACGGATGCAGTTGTTGGAAATAACGGCATCAGTTACTCGTAACGTTATTCCCAACAATGGCAACAGTTCAAAATAAGCACAAAGTATTTTATATTTTAATTTTACTTGTTGCCGCTCCTTAAAACAACGGTGACAGTGGGATTAATGTCGTTCTTCCGAACAACGGCATCAGTTATCACTTTTTTTTCCAACCAAAGAGCTTCTCTGCCAAACTATTTGTCTCCACGGTCGTTACTGTGAATAACGGCATGAAAATAACTGATGTCGTTATTTGGAATGGCGCCAACAGTTCATTTTATTACTTATACTTAATTAGGTTATTTCTTAGAATTGATGTCGCTGTTGCTAAGAACGGAAAAAGTTATTCTCATGTTGTTCTTTTCAACAACGTCATTAAGTTTAGAACCATGCCAAGAACTTACATGATCTCTGTCAAACTCTCTGTCTCCACCAGTCGTTCTTCCAAACAACGGTATGAGATAACTGTTGTCATTCTTATCAACAACGACAACAGTTGAAATAAATATATGAATTTTAATAAGAAAAAATTTTAACTGTTGTCGTTGTTCCAAATAACGGCATCAGTTATTTTCATGCTGTTATTGACAATAACAACTGTGGAGGCAGAGTTTGGCAGAGAAGCTCTTTGGTTGAAAAAAATAGAGATAACTGATGTCATTGTTCGGAAGAACGACATTAATCCCATTGTAGTCATTGTTAAAGAGCGGCAACAAGTAAAATTAAAATATAAAAACTTTGTGCATATTTTCAACTGTTCCATTGTTGGGAATAATGTTACAGGTAACTGATGTTGTTATTCCCAACAACGACATCAGTTATTTTAAAATTACTTTAAAACATGTATAGACATTCTCATCATGTCTTCATCTATCAAACTCAGACTCAACTTGACATAATCATATATAACATGAGAAGGTTCATCATTATCAATTTCAGCAAATCATAATAAGTAACGGATACATATTACAAATTTTATAACTCATGAGAATTCTGCATATTAGAAATAATACAATTACATAAATATTACAATATACGGTCTGTGCTGCTTCACGGCGATCAGTAAAGTAAATGTTGAGACGAAAGAATATCATTTCCACAATTGTTGTGACGGGCAAGCTACGGACACCTTTTAAAACCGAATTGAACACTTCAAATAGATTTGTAGTCATTATACCATATCGACGACCTCCATCGGCAAAATGTGCCCACTACTCAATTGGCTTCTCCTTCAATCAATTAGCCTCATCAACATAGCGGCATCAAGTTGTGCAATCTTTGCCTCAAACTTCTTAGGCTGACTTTGACACACGATCACCTTAAGCTTATTCATTAAAAACTTGCGCCCAATTTTTTTTTTAAATTAGTGGCAAAATGACGCATACAATAACAATGATATTCAAGTAACTCCATGTTCCGTACTCACTGTCCATTGCCGACAAAATGTCTGCATGATAATCAGAAATGACAGACCTGCACGGTCTGTGACAAATCACAGAATACAGCTCATGAACAATGTCCAAATTTCCATGCTCCATCCACTATTGCAAACGCAAATAGAAACAACCTACCGTTTGCATCGGGCAAAACAACTATCAACAAACGACCTTTGTATTTTCCATACAAATGTGTTCTGTCAACTCTTATAACTGGTCTACATGCCTTAAACCCCTCGATCGAGTGGCCAAATGCCCAAAAGGCCCCCTTGAATGTTTCTTGAGCGAGACCGGACACAACCTTGGCCCAATGGACGGTCGTTCCTAGATTTGAAGCTTGAATTGTTGTGAGAAGAGAAGGCAATTTAGTGTAAGCTTCTTCAAAGGAACCATCCAACCGCTCAATCGCTTCATGTTTCGCCTTCCAAGCTTTCCTATATAAAATAGTGTAATTGAACTGAAGCTAGACTATCTCAATTATGGCTCTTAGTGTTACTCCTAGTTGTGCTTTTACAACATTCAATATCATCGTGGATACAATCTTAGAATCAATTTTACTATGATTTTGATTTAATGTTAGATTCACACATGTATGCGAACCTTCAATGTTCTTCACCATGAAAAAAGATTGCCCTTTTGGAACAATTGCACGCAATCGCCATGGCCAACCCACTTCATTTACGATCTCCAAATTTTGTGCAATCTCCTCGGGTGTATGTTTGATCGGTGCGTATTTACATTTGACATAGTATAAACTTGGAGTCGATTTCACCATCACAAATTCTCGATGGTTCTTTACAGAGTACATCTTAACTTGATGTTACATACTATCTTTAGTTGGAAATATTTGACCTGTGTAGAGTTCATCCGTGTTCGAAGAGCCAAAGGAAGACTGTGGATGTTCATGTACGGTCGCACGGGACATCCAATCACTCGATTGAACCTCATGTACAGATGCACTAATGGATTGATTTGGCAACAACGCATTGTTAACCGACACATTAACGTTAACATCATTAATCAGACCTTCTCTGACATCCTCCTCAACTTCAAGCCCATGATCCTTATCTTCCAATGCAATCGAACTACAATTTGGATCAAGTGCCATAGCAATCATGGACCTTAATGCATTATCATTATCTACGGGCACCACCATGAAATATTGCCCTTCTCCTTTACCGACAACATAACGGGCTTGATTTTGACACTGAATTCATCTTTATCCCAACTCGTTACTTCGAATATCTTATCTACTAGTTATGAGTAAATATAGATACGGGGAGCCCAAATAATGACCATTTCAACATCGTTATAACAATATCCAATCTTCGGATCTCAAATTATTTCACCCCAAAAATATAACCAAATAGGTATATCGTAATCCATACCTAAACATAAAGATTCACACATATTCAAGTCATTAACTACTCACAAGCACAACCTATGCATACATATAAAACATATGATTATAATAATACCTTCAAATTAGACCGTATCTTGGATAGCTTGAAAATACGTTGTGGATGAAGAATGAGATGACCCAATACAAAGTTGGAGATTTTGATAATGGGGGAATTGAATTTCGGTGGGAGGGAGAAAAGGAGGTAGGAGATATGAAGTTTGAAAGGAAACAAGTGTGCAATTTTGGGTTTTAGGGTTCTCGGATTTTTGGGTTTCGAAAGGAGGAAATAGATCTATAGTGAAAGGGGAAGGAGAAGAGGGGGTCACTATTTATATGCAATCAGTATTATAACTGATGCCGCTATCCCAAACAACGACATCAGTAATGTGAATGTACAATATTTTTTCACACTTGCAATTTTTTCCAGGTCAGAGAGTAGACAATTGGGAAAAAGGTAACTGATATCGTTACTCCAAATAGCGGCGTTAAAAAAAATTAAGATATGCTACTATTGAAAACAACGGCATGGAATTAACATGTGCTGTTTTTTTCCAAGAACGTGTTATGGTGATGTATCCAAAACTTGGTCAGTTGGGTAAATATTTTCTAAAGTGGGTCAGATTGATCAATAGTTTCAAAAAGTGGGTCAATACGGAAAAAATTCGAAAAATTTGGGGAGAAGCAGAGTAATATGAACTAAAAAATTTGAGTTCCCAGACCTAACTATGGTAAATTGTAGCAAATGTCCTACTCAGCACATCATGAAAAAAGTGTCACATAACGTTAGGACTAACTAAAGCCGAGACCTATATTATATAGATATGCATGAAAAAATATATAGATTATGCAAGCATAATAAATGGCCCGCATGGCTAATGGGTACCTAGTTTCATAAGGGAACTGTCTTTTACTCAATACAATATAATTTTCAAAATTGACAAGTTTTACTATTTTTCCATGATTTATGACCTGATGCGTCATTGAACTTTTGAAGAACATCAGAATTTTAATGTGTCGGATAATAAATTTGCCTAAGGGAAGTTTACTGTCAAGCCATTTTGTCATTTGCTTCAAGAAAAGCTAGATTTTAGAACCAAATTCAGAAAGAAAAAAAAACTTATGGCACCACCGGACCAGTATAAGGCATCAATGATGGCCAAACAAGTTAACGGAACTTTGAATAGAAGGACTAGCTTATCTTAAGCAGAAGTTTTGGTTAAGTCAAAAAACATTAAAATATTATCGGTAATATAAGGTGAAGCATGAGGACATTCCATCTCTTCTATGGTTGGTAGCAAATTTTTGAATTTTGTGACATCACATAAATAAATCGCAAAGCCTTACCAACTCCTTTCAGCTTCCTCCACTTAGATATGATGATTATCAAAATGTTGTAAATATGAAGACTGAAGTAATTAGGCTCAATGGAGAAAAGAACATGCATTGTAAATATATCGCAAAATAGGAAAGCAAACTACACAGTAATCCTAAAAAAGTATGTATTGCACCCATACACTTCTTGCAGTTATGCTGATTTGAGGCTGAATAGAGTACATAGGCTTGATACCAAATGTAATTCCCTAAGTGAATGGCTGGACAAGAAGTCATTTAATGGTGGAAAGCAGTCATAACGCAAGTTAATCTTGTGATATAAACATAGATGGGAATTCTACTTTAATTCTCCGAGAAGGAGACTTTCTGGCTTAGCATTAACAATTTGTCTTCTTACTCTCTCTCCTCTCTCTCTCCTTATCTTTCACTCTGACCCACAGTTTTCTCACCCCTTGTAAAGTTTATTCATCAGAAGTGCACTTTCTTTAACGTGTGTGCTTCTAACCTAAAGGCTCTCTCCCTCCACCATGAACAAACCATGGATCCCACTCCTTCACTTCATTCACATGCTCATTCCCACTCCTTCACTTCATTCACATGGATCCCACTCCTTCACTTCATTCACATGCTCATTTACACTAATTTTAAGGCTAAATTATAAAAAACCTTATTGAACTGTACCCCTCGTGCAAAAAACAGACTTAAAACTTTTTTTCGTGCAAAAAACCTCCTTCAAAAAACCCAAAACAACGGCGTCAGCTTCTGTTACCTTTATTGACACGTGCACCGCACATGACATATTTTCGAACATAATTGTCATTGTCCGACATTATCACAAAATCTCACTCATCTACCCATCTACTCAGGTTGTACTAAAAAGGTTTTTTAGTACAACCTGAGTAGATGAATGAGGTTTGGTGATAATGTTCAAACAAGGGCAATTATGTCTGAAAATGACATGTGCGGTGCACGTGACAAAAAAGGTAATGGTAGCTGACACCGTCGCCTTGGGTTTTTTGAAAACATAGTTCAAGGAGGTTTTTTGCACGAAAAAAAGATCACGGCGGTTTTTTGCACGAGGGGTATAGTTCAGTGAGTTTTTTTTGTAATTTGGCCTAATTTTAATCCAAAATTCCAAACCTTACAAACCTAATAATCCACCACATTCTAAATTCAACCCTATAGATAAAAAGTTCCATTCCGTGGACTACATTACTCTGGTAGTGGTAGTATATTAGCTATTGCCTTTTTCCCTTTTTTACTTTCCCGCGAAGTTGCCATATCACTATTCCTCCTAGACTTTCTTACTTTGTTCTTTCTTAGTATTCATGTCATCCCAATCCTGAGTTAGACATCATTCATACTAAACCATCATAGTACTTCATCACACAATTCCAATGAATCATTTAAACTTTAAAGTCATTCTGAAATATCTAAGACATGTTATTTTTATTCCTGATTAGCATCCATCGTATCCAGAAACTTATTATGCCGGTAAAGAATATATTAAAGGCCAAAACCCATATTTAACTTTCATGGACTGGCTTCATTAACCCCCTAAACTCATCCAATGACCAGTCTTATTTGTGTCACAAATCCCAAACTCAACTGTGATTACCCATATTTTTCATGATGTATGGCAAAAGCTCATCAACTTAGATTACAAGGACAAGATCAATTAACTCCCCCAACATTTTTCGATGCCTAGTTGTATTCGTCTCCTTATCCAACTCAGTTGTGATAACCACTCCACGACCCATATTTTCCACGACGTATCGCACATCTCTCCTGATGGAGGATGGGAGAAGTCTTGTTATTTGTCAGCTTTCCTTTGACTAATATGAGCTACAATATTTTCAAGGGTATCGCACCTCCCTCCCTCCCTCATAGTAGAGTCTGCAAGAAGTCTTGTTATTCGTTCGGCTTTTCTTTGGCTAAAATAAGCTACAACTAACTCCGAGTGTTGATTTTTTGTAACTCCTAAACATAAGAGCTTCTGAGCTACAACATTTTCCCCAAAGAAAAAGGCAATTTTACCCTTGACACAAGAACGCAAGGAGAGAGTTAAAATAGTCTAGAGAAGTTATGGGTAGTCAGAAGAAATTTCATCTTAGAACCTCCCCAAGATTCCTTATCATGTACAAGGCTTTTAGGGTTACTTTCACTAAGAAATTAAAGGCTGCTTTCTTTTTGTTCTGTGTATACATGAAACAAATACCTAAATATAGACAAAATTTGACCCACACCTGTCCAGACTATGACTATTTACTGTCAATCAAAATCTAAGGACTACAGTGCTAACTAGGGATAAACACAAGAAACCTGATAAATTAAACAACAATCAAATTAAAATGCATATCCATATTCTAGCTCACACTTAAGTACCTTTTTTTATTATTTAAGTCAAAACTGATGGACCTCCACGTCAATTGAGATGAATATATAACAATGAACATATTCAAATAATATTGAGGGAAAGAAAATCAGTACTCATGTTGACATCAGAAAAAGTGCAAAACTCCGACAAAAAAACATATAATGCAAGAATTTCTGAATCAATATAGAATGTCAATAACCTAATATGCGGTGATGTGTTTCGTCTGACTCCTGGCTACTTTCAAGCATGGAACTTTGTGGTCCAAAAGCCAACACCATTTGGTGGGTGGGTTGGGGAGCTTAGATAGTCACCATAATAATGATAACCAAAGCTAAAATATGATATCAATACAATATCACTCATTTAAATGTCACTACACCATTAAAATTGATTCAGAAGAAAATATAAATTATCCATATAGACGTGGATGTGGTAGGGAGTGTTTTAAAAAACGGTCGTTATAACCGTTATACCGGCCGTTATAACGTTTTAGCTAGATTACCATTACTGAGATGGATTATAGAAAACAGATAACATGTTTTACCCCTTACAACCATTATAAGACCCGTTCCAGCCGTCATATCGCCCGTTATATGATATAACAACCAATATTAGAGAATAATAGTGATTTGGATTCTTTTGGGTTTAGATTCAAACCTAATGAGAACCCAAATCTAATTGATTAAAATCCGTATATTTGATAGTTTTAAAAAAAATATCGCCAATTGTTCTCTTCAGCTTTGACAAGAGTTCGATGTTGCCTCTTGTATTCGCAATCTTCTCCAATTGTCTTCTTATCTCTTAAATATTTTTTCTTATGTTATAAACTTATATAGTATGGATAAACTTTAATATGTAGATATTTGTCTTTTAAGTAGTATATTGCAATTTCGTGCAAGTGATTATATATTTTGGTTCTAACTATTATATTGCTTGTGTAAGTTGTTGCTATTCTTGATACATAAATATAATATATTATATATGAAATGGTTGATTAAAACATTAAATCACATTTAGGATATATATCTTCATATGTTGTAACAACCTAATATTTTTTAAATATCATCGATATATCGCCGAAATCTATATGACTTTTTGTCATCTAATACAATACTGATATCCGATATTTAAGACCTTGGTGGTAGGTCATGGAGCCATAAAAGATATATTCTTTAACTTTGTTACATTTCAAAGTGATACAGAAGAACATAACCCTATAATTACAATCACTAGCAAGTAAGATCACTAAGTCCCCATACAATATTAAGTTATGAGCATAGAGAAAAAGAGTATCCGAGTATCTAATGTTCAAATGGCATAACAAGCTCTAATCAATCAGCGAAAAAGGGGTTTTACGATAAAAAGCTTGAGGCTTAATCTAGTTGTTCCAGTCAAATGCCACTCAATCCAATTTTCTCGTCTTTTATGGAGTAACTTCCTCTTTTTCCACACATATTTAACATTGTAATTCTCATACTATTCTACTAATTCCACTTTGGATGCTCAAATTGGTGTATATAGCTCATCTTATTACTCTTGCATCCAAACAAGAACCTAAAGATGGAGAATTTTGATTAAATGAAACCACTTTTAACCCAACTATTCTTTTGTTTTGTGATCAAGACCAACTCACCTCAAGAAGGGCATGTAGTACTTATTCCCCTCATTCCATCTTAAAATCTAAAATAAAAAATCAACACAATTCACTTATCCCATTATCATTGTGAAACAATATATATACCACTATATAATGGGAGAAGGGTGTGTTTAGAAAACCTCACATGTATATGCACGTGACACCATATTAATTTATAAGCAACATTTGAAATGATGGCAATCCATTATGCTTGGGAGGGAATAAATGAGACACAAGACTAGTACTATAATGAGAATAAAACTCACACATTAACTGCACGTGGTAAAATTCGCGTGCAGTTCAAATAGTATCCACTCAGTGACCCAAGGTTTCAAAAAGTGCTAAGGGTAAAAAAGCTGTGGGCCACTGCTTTTGCTTAAACGGGGCAAAAAAAAGGTTAACTTATTTTTTAAAAATTGTGCATTAGGAGTAGGTGTATATAATGTACAGTGTACGGGTCGGGTAGAAATGATTAAGAAAATTAACCCATTAATGATTTTATTAAAACCCCAATAATGCCGCTATAACATCTTTGAGCCACTTAAGCTCGCTATTTAGGGATTTTGAGCATTTTTTAAAACGGTTTTCTGCAAAATCAGCTCCTATCGCATTTCTAACAGCTTTTAAAAGTGCTTTGCCGCTTAACGCTTAAGCCTAGCTTTGTAGGTTTGAGATTTGAACTAAATAGATTAGGGCTAATCCATTAGTACTCAATAAACCCCAATTAATTCAACTAATGTTAAATCATGAAATTATAAAAAATAAAAATAAAAGAAGATATAAACCAGTAAATTGGAATCTGGGGTTTAATTGGCTACCTCCGTCATCTTCGAAAAAACGGAGCTTCAACTAACGGGTCCGGATCCTCGCCCAAAAGCCGAACAGAAATCTGCAGAGAAAATCACAAAAGCGATAGGTTGAAATTAGTGAATTGAAGATTTGGGGGAAATATTAGGGACAGGAACGGGTCGGATTCGGGTCGGAACTGACCCGTTAATAGGAAGAGAGCGAGGTACGGAGGTACGGAAGGGCCGATCGTCAGAGGGAAAAAATGTTGGTGGGATTGAAATGGAATTGAATTTGAAACCCTAAAGAGAAGAATGAAGGAGGAGGAAGAAGGGTATAAAATACTATTTGTGGGGTTTTTACTTCAGTGCATCCCCTAATAAAAGAAACTAGCAACCTGCACATGCAATGCACGTTCTTTTTTTCTTTTTTTTTTTCTGGGGCAACGCTACACCTATTACCAAATCTATTACTTTTCTCTTTACTATCTTAGGCGGTACATTACCAATAGAGGTTATTGTAGAGTAGGTGATAGAAACATCCAATAATAGTGTGTCAACTACGGTAGTATAGATAAAAGTAGTATATTTGGTAGTAGATATAGCATTACCCTTTTTTAAATGGGTTTTTCCCATATAGGTCACTAACAAGTATTTTAATTTCATATACCTCGCTCACAAATATTTAATTTCATATAAGTATTTTTGAGTGAGTTATATGGAATTAAATTTTGGTAACAAAAGTGGTTATTTGTAATTAATTTCATATTGTAAATGAGTTATATGGAATTAGGTGTTTGTGAGTGAGGTATATAGAATTGAAATATTTGTTAGTGACCCATGTGAGAAAAACTTTTTTTTTAATTTTATAAAGTAAATAATAAGACATAATCTAGTCTCAAACCTGAGACCTCCCATTACTCATGCATACTCTTTACAAATTATCTCTAGCGGTACAAACTTTTATTTCATACAAGTGACACTTTTATAAATAATTATGTCGTAAATAAATTTGAACTTTAAGGGTATTTTGATAACTAACATCAGTTGAGTAAATGAATGGTTAATATAACTCTTTCTTAAAAATGAATTGTTGTGATTAGATGGTTGAATGTCTACAAATTGCAGGTTGTCTACAAATGACAACCCCAACTCTTCCATTGTAGTATGAGATATTAGAGATTAGAAATAAAAAATAATATAAGAATTCCGAAATTTAAGGGGAGCCATTGGATCAAGATCAATGAATATTTAATTGAGATATATTGAATTTGTTAGTTGTGATTAGAGCTGGCAACGCACCGGGTTTGGGCCGTACTTATAAAGCCCGAGCCCAAAAAAAATTTTAAAGGTCCAAGTCCGGCCCGAATTTGGGTCGGGCAGCAAACTTGAAGCCCGGACCCGGGTCCAAATTAAATCCAAAAGCCCGAGCCCGACCTAATTTCTTGACAAATAAATGAAAATGAAAAAAAAACTAAAATACATACTAAACTAGGAGTCAAGAGCGGCGGCGGCGGCGGCGGCGGAGGCGGTGGGAACAGCGGAGTAGTGGCATCTGCGGCAGCGGAGGTAGCAGATGGAGGGGGGCGACGGCGGTGAATAGAGTGCGGCAGCGGCAGGAACAGCTGCGATTGCGGGAGCAGTGGCAGCGGCGTCGTCTGCAACGATGGGAGCAACGGCAGCAGATAGGGCGGGGTGGATCTGGGAAGTGGAGGAGAGAGAAAGAGGGGGTGGATCAAGGAAGTGGAGGAGAGAGAAAGAGGGGCTGGATCTGGAAAGTTGAGGAGAGAGAAATAAAGGGCTGAAATGAGGAGAGAGAAAGAGTGGGAAATATTTATGGGTGGAAGAGTATGAGGTAAGATAAGCCTGAGGTGTATGATAAGATTAAGAGTGTATTGTTTTCAATTAATGTGCAGTCGGGTCGGGTTTGGGTCGGACCTATATAAACCCGAACCCAACCCGAAAATTAATTCGGGTTCAACTTTTAAGCCCGGGTTCGAAATTGTACAAAATTTTCAGGCCCATAAGGTGTTAAAATCGGATCAGACTTGATCGGGCTCGGGTCCGGGTCAATTGTCAGCCTTAGTTGTACTTGGTAAATTTTAGTTTATGCATATGGGCTGGGATTTAAACTTGCAAGCCCAAATTAAAGAAGGGCTTTACCGCTTTACCTAAATAGAGTTATCGGCCCAATTAAATTTCAAAAGCTTTTTTTTCCCATTAAAAGCACTAAAAATGAATTAGAGTGGTTTTGGTGTTTTATGTATGGGTGGCAATTGGCCCGAACCCGACTCATGCCTGCTTAGGCCCGACCCGATCGATAATTAGAGGACATGGACTAATAATTTTCATTTCGGGTCGGGCTCTGTCTTAAATTTTTAGTCCCGAGAAAAAATCGGGTCGGGCTCGGGCCTAAGTGCTTAGGCCCGATGGGCTCGAATCAATTTTTTATATATGCATGTGTATGTTTATGTATACATCATGTATATTTACGTATGATTCTTTTTTAAAAAAAGAGAATATTCATGTAAGTAGGTTAAAACGAGTGTTAAAATTTATACATAAAAAAATTATGTCTTGCATATAAAATCAAATGAAAATAGACAAATTAGATGTAAATTCCTCAAAGTTTGTAGTATTTCTATTACTATTATTTTTTTTATCGTATATTATTCTTGATATAGTTTTATTTTATAGGTTAGTTATATATGAGAACATGCATAAGTAGTTTGGGCCGGGGTGCGGGCCTAATTTTTTAAGCCTGAAGAAAAATTGAATCGGGTTCGGGCCTATGTTTTAAACTTCGGGCTCAAGCCTGGGCTTATATGGGTCCGACTCAAACTCGGCCTGTTGCCATCCCTAGTTTTATGATTCGATATGTGGACCTCATAATTTTTTTATTGTCATTTCTTTTTGAAGAAAATGTGAAATATAGACACCTTGTTTCATTAATAAGGCGTTAATAAAACAAACTCACAGTACTGGGTTTAGATACAAAAACTACAATGCAGGAAATAAAACATAGTACCTCTAGGGAACATAGGAGAGTGGGATAAAAACAACAAGCTCCAAACATACAATAACATCGAAACTCCAAACATACAAGAGCATCAAAACGAGAACAACAAGATAAAAGAGGTCCCTCCAACAACACCCTGGAGGGTGGGCCTCCAAGTCCTGTCGTGTCGTATCAATCCAAAGTGGGACCGATCACCACCTCATCGTCGTACTCCTCTATCTCAAAAGCTCTGGTGATTCTTCCTCTGAGACCTGTCGCCGCCGTTGTAGTCCAGAAAGAAATAAGATACATGATCTGGGTAAGATTACCAGAAATATTGTTACAAGACCCACAAAAGTAAAATTATTTCTGTCAAGCCATAAAACCTTGGTCGTTGTGGCGATAGCGATATACCACGCTTCCCTTATCTCATGTCTCTCGCTAGCGAAAGTAAGTCATATCCATAGATGTTCATAGCTCTGTGGATACGTCAATGTGCCGAGTGCCATCAGTACCTCGCACAGAACGGCCTTACTCCTAGGGCAATATAGGAAGAGGTGAATTTTCGTTTTCGACCGCATATTGCAAAAGCTGCAGTTAGTGACTATGTGCATCTGTCTTTTAGCCAAATTATCTCTTGTCAGAATCGCATCGTTAAGGACTAGCCAGATAAAAACTCTGACTTTCAGCAGGGCTTTGAATTTCCAAAGAATCGTAGACCAATTCAAATTACAACCTCTAAAGTGTAAACGATTATAAAGTATCTAACCCGAGAAGGTGTCATTCTTCTCTAACCCCCACATTTTCCGGTTTGGTCCTTGAAAACATCTAACCCCCGATTGACCATTATAAGATTGTAACCCTCCTAGTCTCAACTGGGATTCCGAGTCTAGTCGAGATCTGAGGATGGTCTCCAAGCTCCATGCTTCCATGTTTTGGCAACAGTAATGTTAGGTTGGGAAGCTAATTCAAAAAGATCTGGGAATAAATCTCTAAGAGAATGATCACTGTCCATCAGAATCTGGTCAACTGGCTGTTGCCAATGAATGACGTTAGACAACTATGAAACATGTCATATGCTTTGTCAACTCCTTCTCAGAACCAAGACACTTTAGGGCCCATTCAGAACCCAAGTCGCCACATTCCCTTTCCCACAAGGTAAGAGTGAACAAACTCCTACCAACCTTCACCATTAAGATGAAACACTTTCCACCACCATTTGCCGAGAATGACTAAATTCATGTCTCTCAGGTCAATGATGCCAAGCCCACCCTGGCTTTTCTTCAAGCATGCTTTCTCCCATTTGATGATATGGTAGCCCCTTTTATTAGCTTATGTTTCTTTACAGAGGAATCTCTTTCGAACCCGGTCGATCTTTTGAATGACCAATTTCGGGAATTCAAAAAGGGATAAGTAATAGGTCGGAAGATTGGACATGATCAAGTTGATCAAGGTCACTCTTCCACCTATCGATAAGGACTTACCTTTCCAACCATCAGCCTAGCATCCACTCTGTCAATAATCGGTAACCAATCCACTTTATTAAGTTTTCCTGGTCGGATCGGGAGGCCCATGTACTTAATAGGGAAGTTATCAATCTTACAATTCAGATTGGTTGCGTGATCGTGTGCTTCCTCATCTGCCAAGGCAATCAAAATGAGGGCACTCTTAAGAATTTACCCTAAGTCCCGACCTAACTTCAAAATAGTACAGTATTCCTTCGAAGCAAATAGTTTCCCCTAAATCCCCGTTCCCGAATAGAAGGATATCGTCGGCATATTGAAGAATTGAACATCTAGGATTGCTTCTACCCCTAGCCACCGGTGAGATCAGGCCGTCTTGTCTAAAGTTATCCATCATGCCTTTAAGAACATCTGCAACAATCGTGAAGAGCACGGAGGAGAGAGGGTCTTCCTGATGGAGACCTCTACGGAAAGAGAAAGGCTTACCTACCTTGCCATTGACCAAAATAGCTGATCTACTAGTAGAAAGGCAATGTCTAATCCATTGATCCATCTATCCCCAAATTCCCTGCCCCTAAGAGCTTCCAGAAGACAATCTCATTCAACAGAGTTATATACTTTCTCGAAATCCATTTTTAATAAGAAGCTCCTATTGTTCGAGATATGGCATTGGTGGATAGTCTTTTCTACAATAGCAATGCAGTCCAGAGTACATCGCCCCTTAATAAAACAAGTTTATTCATTTTCAATTAATTTGTTCAGCATTTTGCTTATTCTGTTAGCAAGGATCTTGGTAATTATCTTGACCGAGCAGTAGAGGAGGCTGATTGGGCAAAAGTTCTCTAAGAGAATCCTCCTTTTTAGGTATAAGGACCACCTCTGCATAATTAAGTCTCTCCAATTTGAGTCTGTGGTCCTAGAATTCATAAATGAGACACATGAGATCATCTTTGACCTCATCCCAGAAGGTTTGATAAAAATTATTGGGAATCCGTCAGGGCCGAGAGCTTTATCTACCCATCTGTAACACTATTCCTTTAACCTCTTCTTCTATGAATAGGGATTCGAGGGAGTGTAGAGATTGATCAAGACCCTCTGCCCTATTTTGCCAGAATTTCTCACTTAACGGGACACGAAAATCTGTTTTACGACCAAACAAAAATTTGAAGTGATTTTGGAAAGCTTGATCAATTGCATCTTCTTCTTGAATCGTCCTCGAATCCGTTTGGATTGAAAGAATGATGTTTGATCTCCTATGCGCACTAGCAACCCGATGGAAAAAGGTCGTATTCGTGTCTCTCGCTTTGAGCCACGTAATCCTAGACCTCTGATGTCATTTGATCTCTTCAATTTGTACAACTGTGCAATGTCCTTCCTAGGTGTTAATAGTCTATTACGTTCAGTTTGGGTGAGGTCTATAGATTCCTCTAGCCTCTCCAAGCCATCAATATCGTCAAGGATGGAGTCTTTAGCTCTCCAAATAGTTGCAAAACGCGCTCGGTTCCACTTTCTCAATTTCGTCCGAAGTCGACGAATCTTTTCGCACCAAATTGCAGCTGCCTCATTACCCCTAGTAGGAAGAGCCAAACTTTCCATTACCAGGTGATGAAAATCCTGAATTTTTAGCCAAGTTTTCTCGAACCCGAATTTCTTTACTTTATTAACGTGACGCTCACTAGAGTCAAGTAAGATGGGACATGATTAGAAGTGGGTCTAGGGAGTGATTTGACATTAACTAATGGGAATTTGGCTTCCCCGTCTAGTGAGACCATCACTCTATCCAACATAGCCAAAATAAGGGATGCTTGCATATTAGACCAGATGAATAGTCTATCTGGAATTGGGATGTGAACCAGTTCAAGATCAGTAATAACTCGGTTGAACTCCGCTCTCTCAACGTCGCTCTCAACGTTGTTAGAGCCTCTTCCTCGATGTTCGAATGCAAATATAGTGATGTTAAAATCCCCCCCCCCCCTCTACTAGCCAAGGGTATTGACACCTTAGTTGGATAGTGCAAAGTTCATCCCAAAACTTAGGTATATTAGCCGCATGATTTAGGCCATAGACAGCAGATATAGATTGTGTCCAATTATTGCTACGACATTATAAGAGAATAGATAACGAATAGTCCCCTCAAAATTCATCCATACAAGAGAACATATCAGGGTTAAGCCAATAGTGATGCCACCTGAAGCCCCATAGGAAGGGGAGATCATATCCCCCCTCCCCCTCCCCCTCCTAAGACCAGTCACATGTGGAAGTTTGGTTTCTTGGATACCAACAACGTCCGTTCTAGATGTGTTGATAATGTCTCTAATCATCTCCCGCTTGCCCCGCCACCCCAGACCCCTAACCCCTAACATTCCATAGAAGAATCTTCATTGGGAACTGGGGTACAGTTACATGGTGGGACGAGTTGAAGATTCGAAGCTAAGTTAATTCTCTCAATTTTCCATCCTCGAATTTTATTTAGGTGGAAAGCATTATGCTCAGTATCACCAATAGCAAGACCACAAGTTTCTGCAAGGCAAAAAAAACCTCCGAATAGACATGAAATAAAAAATTGAAGCTAAAAAACAACGCATACCTCCATCATCGATTTTTGCCGACTTGGCCCTAGACGCAATCTCCAAATAATTCCCCAAAGACTCCACATGAGCACTCTTAGCCATTTTGTGGACCTTAAAACCTAGTACATTTCTATGGATAGCAAGATCATCTTGTGCACTCATCAACTGTGATGAGAATGTAAAAGGAACAAAATCTGGGGTAGAGTATGAATCAGGACAAATCTGTGTATCTACTACAGATTCCTCTTCAAATTCTGATTCTTCGTCTTCAAAAAGGTCCTCATCCTCTAAATCAAGACAAAATCTTTCATCTTCATCATTAGATTCAATATTCACAGGCCCAGCTGTAATAAAAGAATAAGAATTGGACCCTAACTTGGGCCCATTCAAATTGTTAGGCCCAATACACCCGAACTCTTTGAAAACATTTGAATTGCTACCATTGCCACGTGGCAATTCATGAATGGCAGGAGAGACAGAGGCGACTCTTCGATAAGGGGTGAATCTTCAAAAAGTGGATGGGTCAGGAGTGACTCTTCGATAAGGTGGTTCTTGAGCCACATTAAAGATGCATGGCATCTTCTCATTAGCTGCGCTATCTCCCGAAGCCTCTAAAGTCACGTGAAGGAGCGCTTGACTCTCGAGTTCCTCCATCTCTTCTTCTTCATCACCTCTTTATTTTTTGTTGCTCTCATTTCCATACTTCCCCTTTTCTTATTTGGTGAAACCACCATCACCAAGGTCTCACAATCCACAGCCCTACACCACCTATGAATCTCTCTTTTACTGCCATTAGAGGCTCCTTGAGGCCTCAGGTTCCTAACTTCTTCCATAAGCTCCTTTCCAAATGTTCACAGTTACCATTATCCAATTGAAATGGCAACTCTGTTTGTCTCTCTTTTGCTACAAGATTCTCTGTGTCAAGTCGCCTCTTTTCGGACCCTTGACCTCAGAAGCTCGTGGATCTGACATTAGCATTGGTTGACTGCTTTTTTCTGGGTCACGTTGATCGTTTCTGAGATCCAGCGTGTAACACCCTAGTTTTCATTTATGAGATTTTTGTGATTTTACATGTTGTGCACATATGATTTCATTTGTATAATTTCTTTTATAAAATATTTTTATATAGTATTTGTTCTCTTTATTTTTCCAAAAAAATATTCTCTTTAAAAGCCTAATTAAAATCTAGGCCTAATTGTCTTTAAGCCCACTCTATTTTATTAATTAAATTAATTATTTTAAAGCCCATGGTTAGTTTGGCCCATTAGTGAGCCCATTTACTTTAATTCTCTTTTGAAATGGTCTAACTTGTAGTGTAGATTCATTTCATGGACAATTAAATTTGTCACATGAACAAATTTGTAAATGGAGAACACTAGAGTGGCACGTGCATGCATTAGCATGTGCAATGTGCACACTTTGTAGTTGGCTGGGTGAGATTAGGAGAGTGGGAAAGATAGGAGTGGTGGAGAGTTGGTTACTCTCATCATGGAAAATTATTTCAACTCCCTACTTCATCTTGGCCCTTAATCTCTAACCATTTGATCTAATCTTGGCCCTCCATTCACCCTAGAAAATTGTATAAATACCCCCTCCCACACTCTTCATTCTCACACTTGGAAAAAATTGAAAAAGAAAGAATAGAAAGAGAGAAAAGAATACAAGTAGTAAGGCAAAAGTTTGAGGAGTTGTGAGTTGAAAAGAGTGAGTGTTTTGTGTGAGTACTTCAACCAAGGAGAAGGAGGCCGGACTGCATAGGGGAGGCTCGGGTTCAAGATTGCAACAAGGAGAAGGCGATTTTCGTGGCTTGATCTAGGAGGAGATGGCCTCACTCGTTCGTTGTAAGAGATCTCTAGGAGTCTATTTGATTGTTTCTCATCATTTAAGGTAGGTGTTTCCCTTAAACTTATAATTAGACATCATGTTAGGATGTGGTAAATTAAGGAGAAACTCTAACAAATATAGCCATGCAATATGAAAATGAGATAAATTACTATTAGTTTGATTATATGTTAAAAGAGTGTTAAATTGATTGCCAAATTATGATTTGTTAAATGATTACCATGTTACCATGCTCAATTTTGTTGTGATGTGCTAGATAAACAAATACATGCTTGCATGTTGAACAATTGAATAAAGAACTATGGATATAGGTGATTTTGATTAATGTGTTGTTAAATGACATGAAAAAATGAATTTTATTACTTGGATAATTGTACAATGTTAATAAAAATATTATAAGTGATATAGGAAAATTTTAAGTGTAATTTATAAGGAGATTATTCTTATTTTCCCCTAAATTCGAAATTGAAGAATAAAAATGAAGTAGAGAGCAAATTATGTTGTTTTGTATCAAAAATCAAATTTTGTTTTTACTGAAATGTTGTAATAAGATGAAAAATGAAATATGGAATTTTTGAATGAATTTGGAGAAGAAAAGGTCTCAGAAATATTCATTTTTGTAAAAAATTCGAAATAACAGAGACTCAGACTTTAACCCTAAAAATCCCATCCTATAACAGCTTGGTCACTTAGACCATTTGGTTGAAGGTGGCTTTGGCGCTTACTGTAGCTGTGGGTTGGTCTTGGTGGTCTCGGGTTCAAAACTGGGCTCTGCCTTTTTGTTTTCGTTTTTGAATAAAACCCCCAACCCGAAACCGAAACCGAAACCCCTTATTAATTAAAGCCCACGCCATATCGTGGTTGCGCCTTAGCCCAGTTGGCTTTTGGTGACAGGCGGCTAGCTTCAGGTCTTGGGTTCGATTCCTGGCTTCGGCAGGAATTAAAACTTTTGATTTTTTTTGGGTTTTAAATTGATTTCTTGGCTTTTAAGAATTTGAAAAAAATACTATAATTATTCTAAAAATATGTGGATTCAATGAAAAATATTTGTGCATTATTTGACTAAAATAAAAGTGATTTAGAAGTAAAAAATTGAGTAGATTTGTATGAAAATTGACACTTGTATAGTTATGAAAAGTGATAATTTTTCATGAGAAAATTTTATTAAGTTATAAAAGAGATATTTTGAAGGGAGGAAAATTTAAGTGTGTTGATTATGGATTTTTGTTCATCTATTTTGGGTTTTGTGTGCACTCTAAAGATAGATGAAAAATACAACTTTGTTGAATGAATTAAATAAAAGAAAGAATTACTAGTTTGGGAATCTAATGGATTTATTGAAATAAATTTGAGTATGAAATACATGAATTGAAATTGAACTTTATGTATGAGATTTGATTCATAGAAAAGAATGGAAATCATGTTAGTTATGAAAAAGAATTTATGAGTATAAAGACTCAATTTTTGTGATTATGAATTGAAATTGAGAACTAGGGTGTAGTTAAGCCTCATACCGGCATTGAAAAGAAATATGTTGAAATAAAATTTGAGATGAAAAGACCAAGATTTGGGTTATGTTGAATAAATGGTTAAGACCGGTATAGTGGAAGGGCTAACTCTAGAGAATTGATTTTGTTCATGATTCAAATAACTAAGAATTAGATACATAGTGAAGATGTGATGAAAATAAGCGAAAAATATGAGTATGAGGGCCACGGAGCTACGGTGTGAGAGTATTCACAGGCTGTCTTCACGATGCGTCATGACATGACGTGGATATGTCTCCAGAAGTCCATACCGCAGGCGACGCTCGTGGGGTGTTTGGTGACTGCGGGTGGTGTCATGTCCCATGACGGAGGCTGAATTGTCCATAGGTTCTTCACGATGCATCGTGACATGACGTGGGATTCCCCTCCAAGCTGTCTGGACATGAGCTCGTAACTCATAGAACATCTAGGATATTTATCGTAGTTACAGTAGTAGTTTAAGTAATGACGATGGATTGAACCCTACAAGATGAAGAACGGTTAAGGGCTTGCCCTCAGACCTATGTAGTATGGGATGCATAGAATCTGGACAAGTGCGCATTAGTGTCATCTAATATAACAACTGTATTAAGGACTAAGTGCACTGCATAACACGACATTTATAGGATAGTCTCTTGTAGTTTCTGTTTGTGATAAAATTTGTGATTGTTTAAGTATTTGAGAATCGTTATACTGTTCGGCATAGAGAGGATAACCGTGTATAATATTTCGTCGGTTGTAAGCAACTGACGCGCCCACAGTTTTTATGCAAGGGAAAGTGATTAAAAAGACTAGTAGAATGCATGCTAATTAAAGATTGATTCAAGTGTTGTACATTTTATTCATGTAATTTATTGTACATTGCTTCCGCTATAAATATGTAATGTAATTGTAAACTCTGATGTAACAAAAAGTTATTATTTCCTTGTAAAATTGTACGAAAAAAGTGTAAAGATCCCGTGGAACTTCGAATTCAGTTGTGTTTTGGAATTCGGGGTGTTACGGTAGATTTAACTCCTTGTTTGCTTTAGTATTAGTGCCCAACGACTCTTCGTTTGCTTTGATACTGGTGCCCAGCGATGATTGCTCCTGTTGTTCACCTAGCACCACACAAAGTAGTTCTCGTTGAGCTCTATCAAATGCATGGGATCCATCAATTGTGATGTTAATCTCCAGCAAAACAACTTGTTTGTAAGTGCCCTCATCTCTAGGCGAGTTTAGGGTTAGAGATTTATCAGTTGTAGTGTGTTGGACCTCCTCAGTAGTCACCGCCAATCCATCTCTAGGACAAACCAAATGAGATAAGCATCTTCAAAAGTGTAGATTTTAGCTAACCTAGGCATAAGATCAATATTAGGGCTTCAGATGAGCACCCTAGTTGACACTTGATTTGATCGCTTCACAGTCTTGGGATCATCCACCGTCCCGAAATCTGTGGTGATTTTTTGTGTAACCTTTTTCCTCCAACAGTGGGGGGGTATGTTGTGTATCCAAATCCAATAGAAATTCCCCTGAGATAATTTAGCACCAAAATTAGGAGACCATTCTGAGAATTGAGCAGTAAAATGCCCGAAATCCACCACATTCAAAGTTAACACATTTGTCAGCTTCACCGGCAATGGGAAGGATATTAAGAATTATGCCCGAAATCCACCACATTCAAAGTTAACACATTTGTCAGCTTCACCGGCGATGGGAAGGATATTAAGAATTCCAGATGACATATTTTCTTCACCACCCACCCTCGATGATCCCTCATTGGCCATCGAGCATTTAAGGCTTCCAATAAATGATTTTCTGATGGTCTACCCGATTTAATTCTAGCAAACCCACACCACTTTCAGAGCCAATGTTTTTCTTGTTTGATAATTGGAAGACTACTGACCAATTTGATATGAGTTGGGTTCTCCGGTGATCTTCATCTTAGCACTTTTCCTTTTTCATGTTCGGGATTGGAAGAAATGTTACTGCACACATAGGACATGTGACCTCACTTTAAGCATTCTAAACATCGAACTTCTTTCGTGCAATCAGCCTGAATATGACCTAAGTCACCACAATTGAAACAAGGAACTTGATTCTTTTTTTCTTTTTGGTAGGATTACATGATTCCAAGAGCATTCAGCTTCAATTAATTTCTTCTAGTTGTTTTACTCTCCACTCTAACCCAATTCTCCTCTGACGGTATTGTTTGATTCAAAGTAGCATTCGTTGTGATTGTGACTTTGTTGGCGAGACTGGACTCCCTTCAGGAGCCCTAGTAGCTGTTGGAGGAATCTCAATCAAACAATGTTGATGCATCTTAGTCATGGATAGTGGTTGAATATGTTGTTCCGGTGGGGGATGTTGTATTACTTTGCTTGCTATGTAGTTTTGGGGACTTGTTAGGAGGGGTGTGTGAATGAGTTGAGGGTGGGATATTAGGCAGCTTGTTCACGAGTGGTCGATGAGTATGGCTCTATTTCTGGTTGTGCAGTTGATGTTGGTGAAGAGGGTGATGATTGGGGGTAGGGTATTAGTGATGTTTAGTGCTCTCTTCTTCTACCCTTCTCCTACCATTGTCCACTGCAATGGTTTAACCCCCTGAGTTATGGCTTCGTCAAACACCAATAGACATGTTGTAAGGCTGTCAACATTCCTGTGGTGGGGTTCTTTTATGCCGTACATGGCATGTAGAAGGACCCCCTCTAGGAGCCCTTCCTTTAGGCGGAGAGGTTGAGCGATGACGATGACGAAGGTCCCTATGAGCTCGATGATGATAGTCTGAATGATACCCAATCTGAGGGTGATGAAAATTTCTGAGCTCTTTCTTACTTCGACGAAAGGACAATGACTGCCTTAGCTACTTGTTTGGGCTTCGTTGGAGGGTAGGATTCAGTTGGGGTGTCGTTACAGCGACAGTGATGGGAGCCTCCACAATGGAGGATGGGTTGAATAGTAGAGGTGGTGCAACAACATTGGGGGGGGGGGACATCAGTGACAAGTTCGGGGACGGGGGATGGGTTGGACCATCTCATCTCAAGCTCTAAGAGATCCATGGGAAGCAGGTAGCAAATGTGAAGGCTGTGGAGGTAGAAGGAATGAGAGATGGGTACAGCCAGTAGATGTTTATGATATAAGGAAGTTAGAGGAAAGAAGGTGCTGAGTCGGTGTAACACCCTAAAATTTTAAATAATGTTTTGAATTTAATAAACGATTTAAAATGAATTTTTGTGATTTATTAAATATTTTTCTTAAATTTATTTTTTTGCACGTGCAAAACACACGCAAATATTTTTCTTGGGAAACACAAAGTCAGAAAATCTATTTGGAATATCTAATATTTAGTAGTAGATATTAATTATGAATTTTCTGAATAAATTATGACATATTTGCAAATACTCAAAAATGAAGAACTTTTATGCAAAATCGTCACTTGGAGTTAAAAAAAACTCAAGATTTCGATTTTCTGGGCTATGAATATTGGTCGGCCAAATCAGGAGAGGGAGGGGATTTAATTTAATTTAATTTTAAATTGATTAACTAATAATTGGAATGATTCATATATGTAAATAAATAATTTTCTTGAGTATTTTTGTGAACTTTGAGAAACCCTAAAAACCAAATTCCGACCTATATAGGGGCAGCAGCCGATATTCCCAGTTGTGAACCCAAAAACCTTTTTTTCCTCATTATTTTCTTGGAGTTTAAAGCTTGGATCTTGGAATTTTGCAAGAAGAAGGATGAGGCTTTTCTTTATGATTACTATTGTGCTTCAATTAAGTCTTCTTGAGGGGGCAGGGCATGTACTTATTAATGCAGATCTGATCAAGCAAGTGGAGTCTTTCAAGCGGATGAAGCCACCAGTCTTTGAAGGGTAAGCAAATCCCATTGAAGCTGATGACTGGATCCGGCAGATGGAGATGGTCGTTGAGGTTTTGGAAACCCCCGTGGCCAACAAGGTGAAATTGGCTACAATGCAGTTGGAAAAGGACGCCGGCGTTTGGTGGCAGTCAATGAAAAGAACTTTTGGTGATGAGCATGTGACTTGGGACGCTTTTCTTGGAGAGTTCAGGGATCACTATTTCCCTTGGACATTCAGGAGAAGAAAGCAATGGAATTTCTGACCATGTAGTAGGGTAATATGTAGCACTGGTAACGGGTCGGGTCGGGTCGGGTACTTCAATACCCGGACTCGGACCCGTTCAAAGACGGGTCCAACTTCTGGACCCGGACCCAAACCCGTGAAATTCAGGTCCGGGTCCGGTTCCGGATCCTCAAAAAAAAAGTTACCCGTTCCCATTCGGGTTCGGGTCCTATTTCTTTTCACGGGTTCGGTTCGGTTCCGGGTCTTTCAAGCATAACACATAAATTTACAATAGTTATATCAATAATATATATTGTTGCAAATATTCATTTACAAGTAATAACAAGTTACAAATAATGGCATGCAAGTATACAACTTATAAACAGAATAGTATTTACACTTCCAAACAAAGTTGCAATTTGCAACTGATCAGTAACAAAGTAGCAACATTCATCTGCATCAATTTGCAACTGATCAGTAACAAAGTAGCAACATTTACAGATCTGCAGCAATTTGCAACTGATTAGTAACAAAGTAGCAACATTTACACATCCACAGCAATTTGCAACTGATCAGTAACAAAGTAGCAACATTTACACATCCTAACAAAGTAGCAACATTCATCTGCAGTAGTATATTGTTTCCAGAGGCAACACTTCATATTACACCAAAAGATACAATAAAGAACATGGATAACTAAATTTGTTTCCTCAAGCAAAAGTAAAAGCTCTAACTACACTGATACAATTAACTACTCATTATAGATGAATTATAACTTTGAGGCAACTATTTATCAATCATCTACATTATATTACTCAAGTATCACAAATAGAAAGAGACATGAAATATAACTACAAAAAAATTTCTTCTTCCCCCACGCAGCAGCAGCAGCAGCGAGACAACAACAATACAGCACAACTCTCGTCTTTCTTTGGCATACTACTGATTTTTACAGCACAACAGCAGTACAGCGAGATGACAACTGCAACGAACTTATAAACCAAATAGAAATCCGAGTCAGATACTACAAGGAATGATTATCTTCAAAGAGTGTCAATTACTAGTCACTCCTATAAAGCTCAGATAGGATTTAATCATCACTAGTCACTCCTATAAATCACTTAATCAATGAATCATAGTGTGCAACTTTAGAATCATAATCCATTTCATCATCACTTGTATACAAAGTAAACCAAACATCAAAAATAGCAAAGTGAGCAAACTAGCAAAACTAGCAAACTGAGCAAACTCAGTTAGATAGTCATTGATCAACTGACTCATATATTTGATAAATTACAGTTAGCAATGTGGTGTCCTCACTTATTCATCATGGGCTTAATACTTGAGCAGAACTAGGAAAACTAGAAAACTGAGCATTCGAAAGAAAACCAAACAGTCCAAGTAAACCAAGTAAACCAAACAGTCCAAATTGTGATGTTGTATTGAAGATATACTACTTTCTATATGTAGCAGGAGTGAAAATAGTTTGATGGGAGATATGTTTAAAATTTACTAAAAATAGTCAATGGGGATAGTAGAAAGTCATGGTAAAATGATGGGATTACATTATTTCCCTACTTTCGAATATTAGAAAAGTCATTTACCTTTTTCACATACTCACATGTCTTGTACATCCTAATTACTTGTTAATAATATAATTATCCATCATTACTGTCAATTGAACACACATAAAGCAACAGAGTGGACAAATGTAGAGCCCGAAGTAGTGTTGTAAAACAGAACTGCAACAGAGTGGACAACATAGTGGACAAAAGTAGTGTTGTAAAATAGATCTGCAACAGACAAAGTGGACAAATTGACAGATTATCAGCAAAGAGTATCATAAAGCTCAGATCATTAGCAAAGAGAGTCAATTGCTAGTCACTCCTATAAAGCTCGGATAGGATTTAATCATCACTAGTCACTTCTATAAATCACTTAATCAATGAATCATAGTGTGCAATCTCAGAATCATAATCCATCTCATCATCACTTGTATACAAAGTAAACCAAACATCAAAAATAGCAAACTAGCAAAACTAGCAATCTGAGCAAACTGAGTTAGACTGTAGCGCCCCGAATTTCTAGATTAATAACATAGAAAATACGTGGCACATTCCCAGTGATCCACTTCAATACAATATTAAACATAACCAACACCACTAAAATTTTTAACATTTATTACAACAAATCTTTTACAAATCACAGCGGAATTCAAAACAAACTCAACTCAATATTTCTTTTCATTTACATTTCAAGTTATCTCCAAATGCTATTACAAATTTTACACAAATCTCTTATGAGTCAAGTATATCTCAAAACCAACTTAAGCAATCCATCTCCAACTCTAAGCAACTACCTGCAACAAGTGAGGCTAGAGATGATCCCTAACCCCCAAAACTAACGGGGTCAACCATAAATGGTGTGAGAAATATAAAACTAAACAAACAACATAAGGATCATACCTCATAAATTCTTAAACAACAGGTACTAAATAGGAATGTGGGAAATACGAAATGACAGTAACATAAAACATCAAGTGGAGCTAAACTAAGTGTCGGGTGTAGGAAATAGGAAAACCAAATGCATATAACCAAGCCAAGAAAACATAAGTTCTATATGCAGACTCTCTAATGCGTACTTGTCGAAGTCTATGCATCCCATTCTACATAGGTTCGGTGCAAGCCCTTAACGTCTTCACTTCATAGGGTTCAATCCCCGCGTTATGAACTAATCCTAACACGATGACTACTACGAGATAAAGATAAACCATGGATAGTATCACATGCCCGATAATTTCGGAGATGGATCCCACACCCAAGATATTTCACTTGAATAATTCCGGAGATCATTCCACACCGAAACATTGACACGTCACCACAACATACCACATGTGCTTCACCTCGACTCCGATAATTCCGGAGATCAATCCCACACCACAAATAGTTACCGTGATAATTCCGGAGATTGTCCCACACCACATGACTGTGATAATTCCGGAGACATATCCCACACCACTAATAATCTACTGTGATAATTCCGGAGATTAAATCCCACACCGAAAGCCATACTGAGGTTCTTGAGTCATGTTCCCGTTCATCATATCACCACTAGTGCCTGTCCTTAACATTTTGGGTTAATGGTTTACTCAACGAATCTCCTAGAGTGATATACCCTACCGGCCTAAATTCAAATCCAAATAACTGAAGTGCCTCAGTGGGCCTCAACAAATAACTCAACACCGGTATACTAGGGTCACACACCACAAGAGACTCAACTCCAAAAGGTCTAAACTAAAGTTCCACTAAACAAAGTGGCTCAACTAAAAGTCTCAAACTTAATACTTAACTGAATTATCTGAAGAACCAATCATACGAAATAGCTCTAAAGTTTACAAAGATCTTCCAGTACCAGTCGACTCATACTGATGATAAGTCGACTGTCCAGAGGACCAAATTCAAGGTTTTACAAAAATAAACTAAGTCATTTAGCAGTCGGCTTAAGAAGGGATCAGTCGACTTACCCGAGGTAATTTCCAATAATCTTCTCAAAAATATTCTAAGTAAATAAGTCGACTTAAAGGACTATAAGTCGACTGTCGAGAAGGACAATTAATTTTCACCAAAAATAATATCTTCAGTGGACCAGTCGACTGCCTATAAGCTAGGTCGACTGTCCAGAACAACGTTTTCAACCATTCTAAAATTAAGCATCAGGCTCGTACCAGTCGACTGCACAGTAGGCCATTCGACTGTCGGCCTACAGATTTCAAAGTTTAGGTCTGAATACAAAATCAAAATCTGAAGCTCTCTAATGATCGATGTTTACGAAAATAGTTCGTACTCAGGAAAATAATAAATCTCAACGAATCTTCATCAGGTATAGGCATGTATATCACTCAAAATATCAATAAGTCAAGATTTAAGTTCTCATGTTCTAATCAAAATTCTTTCATTAGGGTTTTACAAGATCTAAATTCCTTCACAAATCTAAATCAAATCTGAATTATGAATCTAATGTCCAGGTATTCATACACAAATCTCAACATGCTTTTAGCAAACAATTTCAATAATAAGGATCTACTATTCCATCCACAATTATTCACATGATTCATACCACATTACAAGATCTAAATTGTTCACAACATCAAATCAATATATCAATGATACTTGCACACATAGATCAACAACAAGACAAATTTCTATCATTCACAACATCAAAACAAACAACAAAACAAATTTTTATATCACTCACATAAATCAAAACAACACAATAATTTTTATATATCTCACATAAATCAAAACAACACAACAATTTTTATATATCTCACCTTTAGGTTTGAGAAAGTCCACGAGAATAATCCTCCTCTTGCTAGATCCAAAGTCTCCTTCTCCACCAAAATAGATCTCCAAAATTCTGTAATTTTTTCTCAACAGTGACGGCTGGGGAAAAATCTCTTAAATATGCCGGATTGAGTATTAGGGTTTTACCCACATTTTGCAAAACGACCCTTTCCAAAATACAATTTGCATGTATAGATCATTCTTTGGAAATTCCATCAAAACTCATTTAAATCAGGATTTATAAGAAAATATACACTCTAACTCTCAATTAATACTGTTCAAAATGTCCAGAATATACATTTTGCACTTTAACCCTTAAAAATGTCAAATTTACAAAAAGGTCCTTCTTTTCTCAAAAATTGCAAATAGCTCCAATAAATTTCAGAAAAATCTGGAAAAATACTAATTAAATCTCAAATATTAAATAAAGATTTTTCATAAGGAAAACTAAATTTTCACACTTCTCATAAAAGCATTTGCACGTGTTTTGCACGTGTACAAAAGATAAATTTTTCTGAAAATGTTCATTAAATCTCCAAAAAAAAATTTAATTTCATTTTCAAATATAAAAATAATATTTGAAAATACGGGGTTCTACATAGACAGTTGATCGTCATTGATCAACTGACTCATATATTTGATAAAATTACAGTTAGCAATGTGGTGTCCTCACTTATTCATCAGGGGCTTAATACTTGATATTTCAAATATGACTCATATATTTGATAAAATTACAATTAGCAAAACTAGCAAAACTAGCAAACTGAGCCTTCGAAAGTAAACCAAATAGTCCAAGTAAACCAAACATCAAAAATAGCAAAGTGAGCAAACTAGCAAAACTAGCAAACTGCGCAGGTGAGCAAACTGAGTAAACTCAGCAAGTGGGCTAACTAGAAAAATAAACTTACAGTTAACAGTAAACTGAGCAAGGGAGCAAACTAGCAAAATCAACTCTCTTATCCTCATCAGATCCTTCATCATCAAAGCTTCGTAAATCTATATCTGTTTCACGTCAATATATAAGATGAAGCATATAAATCATGAACTCCAATTTACATAAAGAGAGATTAATTATCATTTCCTCATATTTACCTTGATCGTTTGGCACATTTCCTCGCAACCAATCTTGAGCACATAACAAAGCTTCAATAGTGGAGCCCTTCAAACAAGATCGCTTATCACTCACCACTCTAGAGTCGGTACTAAAAGCCGACTCAGATGCTACTATTGACACTGGAATGGCTAAAATATCACGGGCCATGGATGCTAAAATAGGGTATTTTATTTCATTCACAGACCAGTACTCCAAAACATTGAAACATTTGGCATCGGGTAATAATAACAACAATTTAAACTAAGAAAAGAAACAACTAAAATAAAAGAAAGTTATTGAATGTAAACACTAATACGTATTGCCTCTTCTTCCAAATAAAGATCGAGTTCACTCTTTGATGGTAAAGATCTCTTTGAAGCCTTCTTGAAGTTATTGTATGATTGCATGAGATGTTCACCCTCTAAATGGTCCATACTAGAAGACACTCCAATTTCATTTTCTTCTACGGGATTGATATGTACCACTCATTGAATAGAACTCAAACATCATCTAATTTTGCTCGAACATTATCCACTTGTTGGGCCGCCCTTAAACCATGCACTTGATTTAGCATAAATTCCACAAAGTCAAACTTCCTCCTTGGATCGAAGATAACCGCTATGGATAAAATCAAGCAATAGTCCTCCCAATATTGCTTAAACTTTTCATTCATTCCGTCTTGAATTTTCTTGACGGTTGGGCTATGCCACTCACTTCTCAAGTGAAAATCAATCTTGTAAACTTGATAGAAATACAAATTTGAAGTTGGAATCGTTGAGCCTGAAAACACATTTGTTGAATCGTCAAATACTTTAAGAAACTTGCAAACCTCTCTAGCCATTGACCAATCCGTATCTAATGGTGGATTTTTAAAGTGCTTAACAAAATGAAAATTTTGAAATGCTTCTTTGCACTCCAAGGCCCTATCCAACATCAAATAAGTAGAATTTCACCATGTTGAGCAATCAATTCTTTGTTATCTATCTTGACTCAACTTTAATTTTTTTTTTTCACCCATCAAATGTTTGCAACCTTTGTGGAGAAGAAGTTATAAACTTAACAACATCACGGATTCGAACGATAGAATCATCTTACTCCTTCAATCATTCTTTGACTACTAAATTTAAAATATTAGCCGAACACCTTACAAGAAAAAAATAGCCACCAAGGGGGAGCGATGATTTGTATTGTGTTTTAATATTATTAGAAACCACGTTATTTACCGAACAATTATCCATGACAAGAGTAAATAGTTTGTCTTCAACTTCCCAATCTAATAAACATATGCTCAATGCCATACAAAGTGCCGCCCCCGTATTCTCTCATCAGGCTCGACAAAATTTAGAATTTTCTTATGTAGTTTCCATTCATCATCAATATAATGAGCCGTGAGACTCATATATCCCTTAGTTTGTCAACTTGTCCATGTATCGGTTGTCAAACTAATTCGACCATGTGCACTAACAATTGAGTTTTTCAAAAACTCCTTTTCTTTCCTATACAATTCAATGTAATCTTTTCCTTTTTAACTGTTTAAATTCAGGACGTAAGTTTGATATCATCGTCCTAAAGGCCCAATGATCGAAGGTACTAAAAGGCACTTCACACAGGATAATAAAATGTGCAACATCCTCCCTACTGCGTTCTTGATCAAATTTATGTATACCGATATCATTAGACGCACAGGTAGATGAACTAATTTGTAATTGCCCTTTAGTTCTATCATGGTATTTTCTCATCTTACATGCTCTATAATGCTTCCATAAAGATGAAGTTCCCGTTGATGAACGATAAACAAAAGCCTGAGAACATACTTACAATACGCCTTATCTTTTTTTTCATCTTTAGTGAAGAACTCAAAAACTGCAGATTCTCTCTTGTTACTCTCATCTTCAATAGCCAAGCTGGTCTCAGTCGCATCCATTTCAATTGTAACAGCAGCTTCACCAATATTCATTTGGTTAATGCTTTCCTCAGCCATGAGCATCAAACTGAAAAAATTAAAAAGAAAGAAATGAAAATAAACCAACTTAAACAGCATGCATGAACTCATATACTCAGATTATACATATGACTAATAATAAGCATTCAATTAGATAATAAATAGAATTGAATTAAAATCTCAGTTATACTTATGACTATATACTAGTCGATTAACTTGATTTTAAATCTAAAACCCTAGATTTGAGAAAAGGGGAAAAAAAATTAAAAACCATACCTTTGGATAAAAACCCTAGATTAATTATATACTAGTCGATTAACTTGAATTTGAATCTAAAACCCTAGATTTGAGAAAAAGTGATAAAAATCATACCTTTGGATAAAAACCCTAGATTAACTCTGAGCATTGGCGAAGTATCAAAGGGGCCAATGATCGATGAGGTGTTTGCGGAGGAGGTGAGGCAGAGAATGGAGAAAGAGAGAGGCACCGCAGAGTGGAGAAAGAGAGAGCTTGGATTGAAGAAGGATGGACAACTTGGAGAATGGAAAGAGAGAGGGGCGCCGCAGAGTTGCGACTTTTAGGGTATTGAAGATGAGAGGGATATTGAAGATGAGAGATTGAGAGGGGCGCCGCAGTTGAGAAGAATATTGATTATTGATGAAAGATTGAGAGGGATGTTAAGAAAAGAGAGGGGCGACACAAAAGGGGCTGATAGGGAATATGGGGAATTGGGGATAGGGTCTGGTCACTCTGGACCTCTGGTTAATGTCTTAATGGGTATATTGAGTATTGAGTGACTGAGAGTCCGAGTCTTTCTGTGTATTTGTATTACGGGTAACGGGTCGGGTCCGAGTCCGGGTTGGGTCTGTTAATTTTATTTGTTATTTCATTAATGCGGGTCCGGGTCAGATCCAATCTTAGTGGACTCGGATCGACCCAATATTTCAACTATGTATTTTGGACCCGTTCCCTACCCAAATTACATCGGGTCAGTTCCGGTCCAACATCGGGTCTAGGTCGGGTTCGGGTCTCGGGTTTTAATACCAATGCTAGTAATATGACTATGTGTGAGTATAAGACTAAGTTCACGCAGCTGTCGAGGTATGCACCGGAGCCGGTTGTTGATGAAACAAAGAAGGCCAGGAAATTTGAGTAGGGCTTGAGGCCGAATCTAAGGTCCCAAATGATACCTTTGGGGATCAGGAGGTACGACAAACTTGTCAGGAGGGCAGCCATGACTGAGGAGGACATGGACCAGTTCCAGAAGAAGTAGGAAACCTAGAACAAGAACAAAAGGCCAGCAGTAGCAAATCAGAGTGGGAAGAGGTTCCCTGAGAAGAAGGGTAGATTTAGTAGACCCGAGCAGAAGGCAACCACAATTCAGGGAGTGACTTGTTATAACTGTAGAGAGGCGGATCACTACAGGGCAGATTGTACCAAGCCAGCAAGGGGTCCGACTTGTTTCCTGTGTGGGCGTAAGGGTCATACCAAGCCTTTTTGCTCGCAGCTTAAGAAGGGTGGTGCGAATGGGGGAAAATTTTAGAGGCAAGGGCGAGTATTCGCATTGACTGAGGAGTATGCGGGTAACTCAGAAGATGTGATCCAGGATATCCAAGAATTTTAAATTCATTTATTGTATGTATTAAATAAGACTTTGTTTAAGGATAAAATGAAGTTTTGAGTATCATTCTTCATGTAACAGGATATGTTTTGATTAATGGAATAAAAGCAAATGTTTTATTTGATACTGTTTTTTTTTGGCAACACCATCAGGCGAGGAATTGATTTCTGACCGATATTACGAGGATTGTGATATCGAGATTGGTGGGAGACTTTTCAGAATCGATCCCATCAAACTGTAAGTTTTTGGTGTAGATGTGATTGTAGGCATTGATTGAATGACAATTTATGATGTTGCAATTGAATGCAAGAATAAAGAAGTTATAGTGAAGGTACCGGGAAGACCTGCAGTAACTTTCCCAAGGAAGAAGGGGAACTCGAAGATGGTTGCAGCTATATAGAAGTTGATGATTCCAGAAGGGGTCAAGGAGATTTCAGTTTTCAGAGATTTTCCTACTTTGTTCTTAGAAGATCTACCGGGGTTGCCGCCGCAGTGAGATATTGAGTTCTGCATTAATGTTCAGCTGGGAAGTGCTCATATATCTGAGGCTCCGTACAGGATGGTGCCTGTAGAGCAGGATAAGGTCAAGAAGCAAGTTGAGAAATTGTTGAGTAAAGGGTTCATCAGGCCGAGTACTTCGCCATGGGGTGCACCAGTGTTGCTAGTGAAAAAGAAAGATGGGTCAATGAGGATGTGCATACCATCGGGGATTGAACAAGGTGACCATCAGAACAAGTATCCACTTCCACAGATTGACGATTTGTTTGATAGACTTCAAGTAGCAGCAATATTTTCGAAGATTGATTTGCGGTCAGGGTATCATCAGGTCCGAGTTAAGAAGGAAGATGTGAGCAAAACAGCTTTCAGAACTCGGCATGGGCTTTATGAGTTTTTGGTGATGCCATTTGGGGTCACGAATGCGCTAGCAGTGTTTATGGATATGATGAATCAGATTTTGCGGCCGTTCATTGATTCCTTCGTGGTGGTATTCATTGATGATATTTTGGTTTATTCAAGGTCGGAGGATGAGCATGTTGAGCACTTAGCAGAGGTGTTGAAATGGTTGCAGGATCATGACTTATTGTCGAGCTATCTAAGTGTGAATTTTTGAAATCAGAGGTGGCTTTTCTTGGTCATATCCTTTCTAAGGAAGGAGTGGCCACTGATCCTTAGAAGGTTGAGGCAGTAAAGAGTTGTCCTAGACCAACGACTGTGAAGGAGGTTAGAAGTTTCTTGGGTTTGGCTGGATACTACAGGCAATTCATTCAAGGCTATGCACAGATTGCAGTTCCGTTAACAGGTTTGACTTGGAAGGATGTGAATTTCACATGGACTGATAAGTGTGAGGCGAGTTTTCTGGAATTGAAGGAGTGGTTGACGAAAGCACCTGTTCTAGCTTTGCCAAAAGCTGGGAAAGAGTATGATGTCTACAGTGATGCGTCGGTCAAAGGTTTGGGTTGCGTCTTGATGCAAGAGGGAAAGGTTATTTCTTATTGTTCGAAGCAGTTGCATCCTCATGAGAAGAACTATCCGACACACGATTTGGAGCTTCCAGATCATCTTTGTCTTGAAGCAATGGAGGCATTATGTATATGGGAGAAAGTCAATATGTATACTGATCACAAGAGCTTGAAGTATATTTATCAGTAGAGAGATCTAAATCTTCAGCAGAGAAGGTGGTTGGAGGTGTTGGAAGACATTCGTTCCGAGATCATGTATCATCAGGGCAAGGCGAATGTAGTGGCTGATGAGCTCAGTCGGAAAAGTATCTTTTCATGTTTGATCACGGCTTAGAAGGAGTTGGCAGCAGAGATAGATCAGGCAGGTCTCGAGGTTGTTTTGCAAGGATTGGGAGTTTCGTTGGCACAGTTGAGGCTTCAGCCTACATTGAGGGAACAAATTATGGGGGGCCAGAAGTCAGATTCAGCAATTCAGAAGATGTTACAGTGGATTTCCCCTGGTAAGTTGTTTGAATTTCGTGTTCAAAGTGGAGTTCTATGGATGGGTGAAAGGTTGTGTGTGCCGGAGAATGCAGGTTTGAGGGAGAGCATCTTGCAGGAAGCACACAGTACCTTGTTATCAGTACATCCTGAAAGTACGAAGATGTACAAGGACATTAAGTGGCACTTTTGGTGGCCAGGAATGAAGAGGGATGCAACAAACTTTGTGTAACACCTGAAATTTAAAAAATTCTTCAATATTTGATTTATATCATTGTTAATTATGATTTTGAGCATATTTTCTTATATTAGAATGATTAAATTGGAATTCGGGGTTAAACAAGAAAAATGAGAAATATAGGAGTTTTAAGATGAGTTTTCTCGGAGGAGAAGAATTCGAATTAACTCGAAATTTTTCTTGTATACTTGTGTATAATAGAGGACTAAATATTTGCCAATTTAAAGGAATTGCATGGTCCTAGCAAGAAGTTAGAAATTTTGGAGTTCTAGGTTGAAGTAACCCTTGAAATGTTATTTTTATTTGAATGTGGGCTTAGGCCCAAGACCCAAACCCTTCTAACTATTAAACAATCCACCTAATTACTAGCATGCCACTCCTTTCCCCCCCTCATGTTCTTGTTGGCCGAAGCCCCCCATCATAGAAAACTGAAACCCATTTTCCCCTAAAGAACCAAGATCGAAATCCAACCCCCGTCTCACTTCAAGCTTCCAATTTTTGGGGGATTCTTGGAGAGTTTGAGGTGCTCTTCAGCGTGGCAGTATTGATTTTTAAAGAGAGCTTCATGAAGGTATACCAAATATGTATCTTTGTTTATGGGATTGTGTGCTTTTCCTTTCTTTTCATTAAAAATCATAGTAGAGAGTAGTTTAGAGTATGTAGAACATGCTAGAGGTGAAAGATTTCAATTTTTATGGTAATAATATGGAAATTTTATTAAACCTAGGGTTTGAGTTTAAAAAGGGTAAGTAAAATTACAGCTATTGTATGCTAATAATTATTTTGGATGATGTAGAATATTATGGGATAATTTAGGAGCATTTACGATAAATTTTAATAATTGTTTGACAGTTATAAGGAATTTTCCCGGTATCGAAAATTTGTAAAAATAGGGTTTATTGATATGAAAATAAGATAAGTATGAGAAAATATGTATAAATAATAGACTTTATTCCCGATATATACATGTGAGTTAATTTTGGGATATAGAAGTTGATTTGGGGTATTTTACCCTTAAAATATAAAATATTGATTAGAACTCCTCTGATTGAGGGGTATAATTGGGATTTGGCCATTAGACTGGAGAAGTGTTGATTTGATATGCTTAGGTATGTTTTATGTGATGTATGGATATGTTTGAAGTGCATTCGGGGGATAGATAATGTGTATTTTGAGTAAATGGCTTATGGGTTCGATAATTTTCGTAATAGGTGCCGAAAAGTGAAGTTTGATTGGCGACCGGGCGAGCGAGGAGTATCTTCTTGCCAGTTCATCAGGTGAGTATGATTATACTAGGTATATACTATATTGTGACAAAATTTTATATGAATTCGATGTGATTTGTGTGAGTTATAGTCAAATGAAGACTTAATCGAATATACAAAGATTTTATATGTTGAAATTGTGTTATATGATGAATTTGCATGATTTTGAATATTAGGTGTTATGGGTGATGATGCGTTGTGATATCTTAATCGATGAAATTAATGAGTGCGTATATGTATAATACAGTGATGTTTAAAGTGAAACAAATGGGCAGTAATATGATATACTCATCTACTTAATTTGGCATATTCATAAGATATTATAATTTGATTAAATAAATACTTTGGTGCGTTTATGATACAGAATAATGTGAAGTAATAATCATATAAAATAAACAACTGGGTGTATGTAATTATGTGATATAATGAGATAATAAATCGCATGGTTAAAGTCAAAGATGTGACAAGTTATTGAAATGAAAGATGAGATGCTATGTGGTGATAATATGAGATGAAAAGATGAAGTGAAAATGATAATAACAGTTAAATTTTGTTGACCAGTACCTATAGAAATCCTGAGGATTTGGACTAGACTTTCTAACACCCAAGGACCAGCTTGGGGTGCAGTGTTTATTACCCAAACTATGTTTGGAGTGCGGTGTTTTTATCGCCCAAGCTATCGGCTTGAGGTCTGGTTATTACCCAGCTCAGCTGGGGTGCAGTGATATTCCCTCGATGACAGATGTCACGAGGAAGTACCCTAGTGAAACTAGGGGTGCGGTGTTTTCTTTCCCTCATTGGCTTTGCCACGAAGAAGTACCCAGCTTCGCTGGGGTGCAGTGTTTCCTTTCCTTCGTTGGCTTTGTCATGAGGAAGTACCCAGCTTTGCTGAGGTGCAGTGTTTTCTTCTCCCTCGTTGGTTTTGCCACGAGGAAGTTCCCAAACTATGTTTGGGGTACAGTGTTTCCCTCATTGGCATAAACTGGGAGGAAGACGTAGCCTCGGACGCGTAAGACCCCGGGGGGGGGGGGGGGGGGGGGGGGGGCAGAGTTCGCGTGTTTACTGGGCTGCGGCTTTCAGTATATTGGGATATTGTGGTCACTGGTCGACAAATTAATATAATGACTAAATGTGAAATGAAAAGAGAAATGAGAAAGTAAAGAAAACATATGATGTGAAATGTGATTTGAGAATGAGAAAGAAAAGATAGTATCCGATGGAAATGAGAAATTAAAGCAAGTATATGAGTTGAAATGAATAAGAAGAGTAAAAGAAAATGTTTATGAATGAAGATAAGTATGAAAGAATATGAGTCATGAGTATGTAAATGAAAAAGAATGGTAAATGAAGTATGTGGTTAAAAAAGTATGAAAAGTGAGGAAATTGTATTATGTGATTATATACGAAAATAAAGAAGTGGTGATGTAAGAGTATTTATGAAAAGAGTA
This sequence comes from Hemerocallis citrina, assembly GCA_017893485.1. Taxonomy (NCBI): domain Eukaryota; kingdom Viridiplantae; phylum Streptophyta; class Magnoliopsida; order Asparagales; family Asphodelaceae; genus Hemerocallis; species Hemerocallis citrina. The sequence goes on from CM030363.1 coordinate 25,271,745, forward strand.
ACATTTGAGTTATGCGATTAAATATGAAAAGTAGAGGAATTATCTATGTGAATTAATATGGTGTTGTGTATATGAGTATAGCAGTGAAGGAATTATGTATGTAAAATTGATATGAATAACTTGAAGAAATTGCGGTATGGAAATGAGTATGCGAAGTAAAGAAAATGTGTATGTATGATATAATATTATATGAATGAAACGTAAAGTAATATGTAATATGAATGTGAAACATGAAGTAAAATGCATTATGTGATGAATAATAAAAGTAAGTGGTATTAGGTGATGAGAATGGTTATTAAAGTAAAATATGATATGATATGAGTTTTATGTACCTTGGAATTGTGTCGAGAAACTACTTGCCCACTATTTCCATGGAAATGGTGGGAACTACCTGCCTTGGCACAATTTCCAGGGTAAATTGGCGGATTGTTGATATGATAGTGGCATTGCGAGATAGAAATGCAGAGTAAGGTAAATTGTAAGATGAAATTAAAATAAAGTAATGTGATATTCCAAGCTATCGGCTTGAGATGTGATGTTATATTACCCAAGTTCTACTTGGGGTGCGGTGCTTATTACCCAAGCTATCGTATTTGGGGTGCGGAGTATAATTTGATAAGAATCAAAGTTAAAGTAAATCGTAATATGAGATGTAAATGAAAATGAAAGTAAGATATATCATTAATAAGAATGAGAAGTAATTTAAATAACATGATGAGGTGAGAATGAATTCTAAAGTAAAGTATATGATAGAATGGGGGGAAAAAATCTTGAACTATGGCCTTTATGCAGAACCCCCCCCCCCCCCCCCCCCCCCCCCCCCCCGGGAAGTATTTCAAAAAATCACATCTAACTTTTCTACTTGTATCAAATAACCTTATTCATCTTTGCAAGTTGTTTCAAAAAACATCATATATCTTTCTTATTATTGTCAAATACCTCTCTCAACTTTAGCAGAAGTCGCACGTTGGTAGGGTGGATCTTTTGCAACAATACTTCAGGCGGGTTTTCTGTATAAAAAAAAGATCAGGGGGGTTTTCTGCATAAAGGCCATAGTTCAAGGTTTTTTTTTTTTTTTAAATTTCAAATTTAGCCTAAAATGAGAATAAGCACTAAAATAATCTGTATGATAAAATTTGAATGGAAAGAAGATAAATTGTAATATGTATATTGAGAATGAAAGTTAGTGTCAAGCCCCGCTTCCCAAAATACGGGAATACAAGTCCGTGACGAAGGCCCAGCAAATGATATTAACATCATCCATAAGCTGTACCAGTCTTAACTCAAAAATATGAAAAGAAATAATTACAACCACGCAGAAAAATATAATCAAAAACAAATACTGAGATAAAACATGCAGTAGTCCAACATAATAACCAACAACTGGAAAATAAACAACAAATATAGGTCAAAAAAGCCTGGGATACAAAGTTCAACAAAGTAACAATACGAATATAAAAATAAGCATGGAAGGAATAATTTATTTTAAAGCAGCTCCTGCTCGAATCCTAGAAGAACTGCTCACCAATGCCTTCTGGCAATTCTCCTTGTGCACATGTGGTTGGATCAACTAGAGTGGGGGAAAATGTCCTTAGTGCAAGTACGGATAGCAAGTAGTGAAAAACAAAGAGTAACGGAACATGGTACATCAAGGAATATGAAGCAAGATCAAAGTCCAAAAGCAATAACAATGTCAATAAACAATGGTCAAGTGTACAAGTGTTTAGCATTTTATTACTCTATCTAGTGCACGTACTACTGTGTCCCATACCACAGGTTCGGTGCATACAAAACAGTGTACGTTTTAGACATAGTGGTGGTATCTACAAAGCGTGTACTTGGCATCGATAACAATAATTTACAATCAACAATTAACAATCAATAATTCACGATCGATACTTCTCCTTCCATGACAATACAATATAACGATAAGACCTTACCGAGTACATTTTCTGAGATTATCCACTACTAAGTCAACCCTTATTATCCCGACTTAATATTTTATTAAATTATTCATGATCATACAATGTGTATAAGAGTGTCAAGGAGATGAAAGGGATGCAACAAAATAATGCGATGCATGATAATATATATGTAATTGTGAATCTGAAAAGAGCAGACACAGCAGTACTAAAACAGCAATAACTCACAAACTATAATTCGGAATTCGATTCCGTCAAAAAGGCTATAAACTAGACATATGGGGCTACAATTCATATTCAATAAGTTTCAACTGATTCTGACTATAACGAGGTCGATTACGCTAATCTTTACAGCATAAGGGTTCTAGCAGCAGCTTATAGTCAAAACTCTATATGTGAAATCAAGGTGTAAAACCAGTATAAAAATCTACAAAATTTAGAAAATGAATCCTAAGCATATCTACTAAATTTCTGGAAAGTTTCATGTCATTACACTATTATTATCATGGTGTTTCAACTGAAAGTTGTGTCGGTGTTTCACTGAATTGCAATTCTGAAAATACAGACCAACAATGGCTAAAACTGCAATATCTCACAACTTACAGATCAAAATCTAGATCAGCAAGATGTTCTGGAAACTAGATTCATTAGGCTACAATTCCTTTTTATATAGTTTTGGTTGATTCTTATTGTAATAGGATCGAAATCTCAGTACAAAATAGGACAAGCAGCAGGATAAGATGAAATGCAATCAAATACTTTTGTTAAAATGAATAATCTACGTATTCTTGTATCATGGGACGCATCAACATTAATGTACAACAATTAGGGTGGATTTTTACAGTTCACAAAGCCAAGTTATCATGTCACGATTCAAGTCTCAATAACACAATCGATCAACATGCATTCAATCACTATATTTTTCTATATACAAGTTTTTAATCAATTTATTCATGTCGTGTGTGCATGCAAGCTTTGGTTTGAATCAATGGATGTTGGCACGAAATCAATGATAGTTCGGGTTAGCTCGTATAAACCCTCGATATCCCCAACAGAATGTACATAATACAATATTACGATGATCGAAAGAGAACTACTTACGGAGATCAATAATCTTGTACTAGAAAAATAAACGAGTTCAAATGGACTTGCCTTTAGATAACGATTAGATCCGGAATTCCGGCGACACGGCGATGAGTAAACGATCACGATGATCACGGTCGGGCACGAATCTTGATGAGGATCAAGATCGGATGATCAGACGACTGAGATCGAAGATCAAGATCAAGAACAGGATGATCGGACGGTCCATATCAAATAGCTGATGATGATGATGATGCGATCAACGGCTGAGATCGAAGAATCAAGGAGGTGATGATCATGATCGTGATGATCAAGAGGAGATCGGATGGCTGCGATCCAATGGCTTAAGAAGATGATGAGCACTGATGGTGATCCAAACAGAGGAGCTCGGGTGATCGGAGCTCATCCATGTAACACCTTGTGAAATTGAAAATGACAATTTTGCCCTCGTGTGTTATGCACGTGTATTTTGTACCGTTACTGGTAATGTTTGTAACGTGTTTCACTATGTATTTTGATTTCCGACTATTTATCATTTCCCGTATTGATTTTATCCTATTTTGAGTCAACTCGAATACATATTTCAATCTTGATATTTTACGTGCTTTTTATGCGTATCGATTATGTGTTTCCACCGCTACGTGTAATATTTCCTATATGTTTAAATTATTTATTTTAGGTATTCAAATCCATTTTTGATAAACCGGAAATTTATTTTTCTCCTATTTTGATTAAAATACTTTTGTACGTAATGCACATGTTTTCTATGTACGTGACGATTACGTTGTGGAATATATAAAATTAATAAACATATTTTTATCTTTTACTGCATTTTTATCATGTTTAACATTTTTCTGTTGATAAATCCGAATTTCGTATTTTAATGTTTTTACGTGCGAAGTACGTGTTTTTCGGTGCGCGTATTTAAGCGTATTTGTTTTCAAAATAAATTTCGGAGTGTGTGTATTTATTTTATTTTTGCATGAAACATTATAAATTTTAATTAAACTAATTTTTATGTACATATTATGTATATATACAATTTATGTTTTTTTAAAAATAATTAATTTGTGAAAAGTGTACTAGTGCACAACACGTGCACGTGTGTGGGAGAGAGATAGTTAGAAACCGGTTATGGGAAGAGGGAAAGACCGGGAGTTATGGGATTTGAAGAGTTGGAGAAAGTTGGTGAGTAGAGTTGTGGAGAGTAGTTATTATGACTACTCTATTAAGACCCTATACATACCCCCCCTAGCTCTTGCACTCTCCTCATCTTCCTCTTTCTTTCTCTGTATACTTCCGAAACAAAAAAAAAAGCCAGCACCTATGTCCTCTTGTACTTCCTCCACTCATTTCCACCATATACATATACATATATGTATATATATATATATATGCCTATACTTACACCTATACCCCCTAATTCATTTCTCCATCCTTCCTTGCTCTGTCAACATCCGAACCCAACCCTCCCCCCCAAGTCCAACCATCTCTCCTCTGTTGCTGTCTCCACCTACCACATATACAACCTATAATTCTATATATATATATACTTATATATATATGTGAATGGTGATATATATATATATATATATATATATATATATATATATATGTGTGTGTGTGTGTGTGTGTGTGTGTGTGTGTGTGTGTGTGTGTGAATGGTGATGAGATGCTTTTGTCTTCCTGCCAAATGGATCAAAGTTGAAGATCTTGCTGTTTTGCTTTTGTCGAAAGTGGAGTTGGGGTCTTTTTCTTGCACGCGGAATTCGAGGAGAGAATCGGAGTTTCTAGGAGCTCTTATTCTAGGAGTGCAATTGCTAGGAATTAAATTTTCTTGGATGGGTGGTCTTTATGCTTTCTAATCCATAGGTTGAGCATGCTAGAATATGACATTCGTAATGTAGATCAAATTGATGTGATATGGGTGATCTTGTGCTTCCTAAATATAGAAAATGCATGCTAGTATTTAAATGAGTAGTATAGATAAGTTTGATGAAATAAATGTAGAACAAATCTATACTATTGTATGAACTATGAATGGTAGTAAAATTTTGTATGAGTAAGAAACTAATTGTCATCATGTTAGTTGAAAATAAGAAAAAGAAACAATAATTTATTACCATGAACAAATGTGCATGTTGAGTAATTATATGAAACTTATAGATTTTCCCATGTGGTTAAAATGAACTTTTGTGAAGTAAAATTGAAACACATCGAATCATTTTAAATTGTTTGTAAGAGATGCAAATTGCCATTTTGATTAAATTAAAGAAATAAAATTCATGTTTATTAAAGAGAAGAAATAATTTGAAATATGTCAAAAATATAAGTTTGGAAATTCGTGAATTTCTGTTTTCAAATAAAATCATTATGAATGAGAAAATTGCAATCTACAAAAAAAAGAAGATTTGATCAATCATATGTTTGAGTTTTGTGAAATAAACTAATTACTGTACCGTCTGAACAAAACTACAATAATATGATTCCTAATCAGTAATTGCACATGGATCTTGGTTAGTCGGTGCACCATAAGTCGCTGTGCTTGTAGGAGGTCTGGGGTTCGAAACTTCTTAAGACACAATTTATTTTTTGAATTCGTTTAAATAAAACCGAAACCAAGAACTAGTATTTGGGTAATTCGGTAGGGCTTCATGATAGCAAGTCCACATGGACTATGTGGCTAGCAGAGTGGGTTTGGGCGCTTACTATAGCTTGCGGCTGAGCATGGGTTCGAAACCTGTTGGCCACTTTTGTTTATTTTTGAATTTTTAATTATTTTTAAAGGGATTTTTAAGTGAATAAAATTCAAGGAAAATTCTAGAATTCCTATAAAATAAAATAGAATTTATTAAAAATAGTTTTAGAATTTTTCATGTATATTTGAGAAATTAAAAAGGAAAAATTGAAATAGAAAATGAGTTTTTGACTTAAAAATTAATTATTAAAGAGTATGAGATTTATTTTAGAAGAAAAGTAAAGTATTGTTGTGTGAATTGATTTCTCTTGAAGAAATTATACACTTATTTGGTTTAAGAAATGTTTGATATGGTTGAGATATATCATATGAGCTTGTTGATTCTTGATTTTGATGATTACAACACAATGCAAAGTTGTTGTGCTACTTCTCATATATTATAGGTTGTATCAAAGTTATCATGTATGATACACAAAGGTCTCAAATAAAATTGATCAAGCAAGTCACAAGGTTCTAAAGCTGACGAATGATCAAGCAAAACTTCATACAAAGACAATGGCTAAAGCTTCACTCAAGACTCAAGACTCAAGTCAAGACCAAAGCTTCAATGTCTTATTTTGTGTCTTGTAAAAACAAATGTAATTTTTTCTTTTTGTTGAGTCTTAGATTGATGTACAGCCTTGTCACATACACACACACTCACACATAATTTTGTAACTGTGTGTTTTACAAAATCTAAAGGTCGAAACAGCTTGAACTAGATCAGCTGCTGAGTACCAGTCGACTACCATTTCGAATTCAAAAGATTTATTTCCGTTGGTTGATAGTTGGTACAACTGTTTCTCAACGTTCAGTGATTCTAACTCTATAAATAGAGTGTAAAAATCACTTGGAAAAGGTTACACTCTTTTTTATAAGCTTTCAAGTCCTTATTTTCAAAAAGAGAACAAGGGTTCAAAAGCTTTCAAATTCTCTAAGTCTTGGTTCTCTGATTTCAGTCCAGCATAACATCAAATTCATTTTGGACTGATTTCAGAAGTTGACCGAATAGCCACTTGCAAAATCACAAACACTACAAGGTTATAGGTTGATTGTAAACATCTTTATTGTTTTCTTTTACTCTCGGTTGTAAGAGTGGTTCCTCTCGGTTGGAGAGTAGGACTCTAGGGTGTAGAGTTAGTTTTTCACTCTGGGAAACAGAGTATGTTTGCTCTCTCTAGTGGTGAGAGAGGACTACGGGTTGGACAAGGTTGTTGTCTAACGCCGTAGGGTATTCTTGTCCATTTTCAAGAATAGTAGAAAATCTCAAATGGGTTGCTTGAGGACTGGATGTAGGCCGGGAGGACTGAACCAGGATACATCATGTGTACTCTGTGATTGGTATCTCTGTGGTTGTATCTCTTTGAAATCTTTTCATTACTTGCATTTCAGTTTACTCGAAATCTTTCTGGTAAGTTGACTGGATCTACATCCTAAGTCGACTGATCAGACTGGTATAACAATCGTCTTAAAAACTCTTCTGGCAAGTCGACTGTCTCTCCTATTTAAGTTGACTTATCAGACTAGTCTCAAAAATACTCTTCTATTCTGACGCTCTAGTCGACTATATCTCTTTTGCAGCCGACTGGACAGAAGAAAACTTTCAATTCCGCAATTATTTTTTATACAACACTATTCACCCCCCTCTAATATTTCTTGCCTTACCTACAGGATCCAACACTTGGTATTAGAACCTGGTTGAGTGCAATGGCAACTAATTCTAATGCAAATCAATACCCTGAAGGCCAATCTACACAAAGGCCACCCCTCTTCGATGGAACTAATTACAACTATTGGAAGTGTAGAATGAAGATCTACCTTCAGTCCATCAACTATAAGATATGAAACATGACAGAGACCGAGTACACCGCTCCTACCATTCCATATGCACAATGGAACGACGACATGAAGAACCAAACAATGAACTATGCAAAGGCGATGAATGTGCTGTTTTGTGCCATTACAAAGGAGGAGTTCAACCGTGTGTCCAATGCAACAACCACACATCAAATTTGGCACACACTTGAGGTAACTCATGAAGGAAAAAATAAAGTAAAAGAATTTAAAATATCTGTTCTTGTTCACAGGTTTGAAATGTTCCGCATAAAGGAGAATGAGAATGTGTCTGAGATGATTACAAGGTTCACTGACATTACCAATTCACTTGTGGTACTTGGAAAGACGTACACTCCAGCCGTGATGGTGAGGAAGGTACTTCGTGCACTAACCCTCGAATAGGAGAAGAAGACCACCGCCATAGAAGAGGCCAACGATTTAACACAACTATCTCTTGAGAATCTTGTGGGAAATCTTATGGCGTATGAGGTACAACATGAAGAGCGCAAGAAAGATCAAGAACCTCAACAATCCAAGAAGAATATACTAGCATTCAAGGCCATGTCGGATTCCGAGGATGAAGAAGAAGATGAGGAAGAGATTGCCATGTTCACGAGAAAGTTCAAAAAGTTCCTAAGGAAAGGTAAGTTTAATTCAAAATCTAAGGAATCTAATGAACCTCCAACTTATTTCAGGTGTAACAAAACAGGCCATATGAAGAAGGATAGCTCACTAGAGAACGTGAAATCTAAAGGAAAGGCGTCCAACTTCAAGAAGGACAAGTATACAAAGAACAAGTCCATGAAGAACAAAAAGTCGTACCAAGCAACTTGGAATGATAGCGACTTTTCATCAGAAGAAGAAAATAAAGAGACAAACGAGGTTGCTAATGTGTGTTTTATGTCGTCTCAAAATCAAGTAAGTAATGACTATGACTCTAATGATTTACTTGATGCTTTCAATGAGATTTTTCAAGAACTAAAAAAAGAAAAAAATAGAGTTAAAAATTTGGAAAAAGTTAATCAAATACTTTCTCAAGAGAATCTTAACCTTGATAAAGAATTGAAATCTTTAAATTCTCGTCTTTCTAGTTTAGATATAGATCTTGTGTCTCTAAAGAAAGATTATGAAGAGATATCCAAGAACGTTTCTAAATTTAATAAAGGAAAGGAGAATTTAAATGATGTTCTTCAAAATCAAGTTCAATCCAATAAAAGGTTTGGACTTGGTTTTCAAAAATCACCTGAAAAATCTCATGCTTCTAAGAACACTAGTGTAAATAAAACTGCATCTATTTCCAGTGTTAAGCATAAACAGTATGAATTTTTTGAAAAGCCTAAAACTGTAAGTTTTCATGATAAAGGTAAATCTATAGTTCAGACCAGTCGACTGAACCCAACCATAAGTCGCCTGTCCAGAGGTACTGAGTCTCATTCAACGAGACAAACACCTCAGATAAGTCGACCTATACTATCTCACAGTCGACTATATATCAGTCACAGTCGACTGAAAGGTATAATAAAGTCGACTGGACAGAGCAAAAATATATGGGTTCCAGTCAACCTGAGTCCGAAAGATAGAATTGCCTATATTAATGCTTACTGTATGTAATTCTGCTAATTATATTTCTGCTTATGGTGGAAAATCAAACTCTTCTTGGGTTTGGTTTCCAAACAACTAATCTATTTTGGACCCAATAAAAAGGATACCATATTCATATTGAATATTTTATAGGTACCTAAGAGAGATCGTTGGATACTTGACAGCGGATGCTCGAAGTACATGACTGGTCATGCCAACTACCTATCTTACATTCAAGACATTGATGGAGGAACAGTCACATTTGGTGACAACAACAAAGAAAAAGTCATTGGAATTGGTATGGTCGGTAAGTACACTAATCCTTCTATAGAAGATGTTTTATTAGTTAGTGGACTTAAGCATAACTTGTTGAGTATTAGCCAACTATGTGATAAGGGTTATAAATTTATGTTTGAAAAAGATGCATGCTTAATTTATGATTCTACCAGGAAAAATATAAGTTTTCAAGGGATTTAGGAAAAATAATATTTATGAACTATGTTTAAAGGCATATGATTTTTTGAATGATTTTTTCTTAGTAGCTTCTAATAATGATTCTTGGCTATGGCATAAACGTTTTGGCCGTGTAAATATGAAAAATCACTCTAAATTGTCTAAGTACAATCTAGTTAAAGGGCTGCCAAGACTATCCTTTAAAAAGGATAAGTTATGTGATGCATGTCAACTAGGTAAACAAATTAAATCTACTTTTAAAACAAAAGAAGTAATTTTTACTAATAGGCCGCTCGAATTAATCCACATGGATTTATTTGGCTAGAGTTGCTTCTTTAAATAAAAGTAGGTATGTATTTGTTTTAGTAGACGATTTTTCACGATTCACTTGGACTTTCTTTTTAAAACATAAGAACGATGCTTTTGTAGAATTTGCTAATTTTTATAAACGAATTCAAAATCAAAAGTCTCTAACCATAGTCACTATTAGAAGTGATCATGGTGGAGAATTTGAAAATGAAACGTTTGCAGAATATTGCAACAAGAATGGTATAACTCATTCGTTTGCATTTCCTAGAGCTTCACCACAAAATGAAGTGGTTAAAAGGAAGAATAAGACTTTGCAAGAATGTGCACGTACCATGCTTGTTGAAAGCAATTTACTTAAGTATTTTTGGGCTGAAGCCATTGCTACAACTTGTTATATTTTAAATAGAATTTTGATTAGGCCTAAGCTAAAGAAAACATGTTATGAGCTATTTTTTGATAGAATTCCTAAGGTCTCTTACTTCAAAATATTTGGATGTAAGTGTTTATTCTGAACACTAAGGATAATTTAGATAAGTTTGATTCTAGATCTAATGAGGGTATCTTTATAGGATACTCAAATAGGAGTAAGGCATATAAGATCTTCAATAAGTCAACAATGACTATTGAAGAATCCATGCATATTGCATTTGATGAATCTCTGTCTTCATCGACTTTAATTGAAGATGATGAAACTGATTCATCACCTTTAAATAAAGTAATTACATCTTTAGAGAAAACTAGCCTTGCGGATAAGTCGACCGATAAGGAAGTTAAGTCGACTGCTGTAAATCAGTCGACTGATGAACTGGTCAAGTCGACTGATCCTGTTGTGATGTCTCCAACTTTATCAAAATCTCTTGTTGAAGTTAGAGATCATCCTCATGACTTAATAATTGGTGACATTTCACATAGTATTCAGACAAGATCACATGTTAACATGTTTTCTCACACAGCTTTCTTGTCGAATTTTGAGCCGAAGAATATACAAGAAGCTTGTGAGAATGAGTTTTGGATAAATGCCATGCAAGATGAGTTAAACCAATTTATAAGAAATGATGTATGGGATTTAGTTCCACGACCTCCTGATCATACAATAATTGGTACCAAATGGGTATTCAAGAATAAGTTAGATGAATCAGGACAAGTTGTTAGGAACAAAGCTAGACTAGTTGCTCAAGGATATAATCAAGAAGAAGGCATAGATTTTGATGAAACATATGCTCCTATTGCTAGATTAGAATCAATCCGTATCTTTTTATCTTTTGCATGTTTAATGAATTTTACATTCTTCCAAATGGATGTTAAAAGTGCTTTTCTTAATGGGTTTATAAAGGAAGATGCTTATGTTATGCAACCACCAGGTTTCGAACATGAACAATTCCCAAACTACGTTTTTAAATTGAAAAATGCTTTATACGGTCCTAAATAAGCACCACGTACTTGGTATGATCGATTGAAGACTTTTCTTTTAGAAACGGGTTTTGAAATAGGTAAAGTAGACACTACCCTGTTTATTAGGAAAATAGAGACATATATCTTGATCATTCAAATATATGTAGATGACATAATCTTTGGTTCTACTAATAGTAATCTATGTCAAGAGTTTGCTAACACCATGAAAATCGAGTTTGAGATGAGTCACATGGGTGAACTCAACTATTTCCTTGGACTGCAAATTAAACAGTCACCAAATGGCATATTTATTAATCAAGGAAAATATGCTAAGGAATTACTCAAATGGTTTAACATGGATAGCACGAGTAGTAAGACCACACTTATGGCTACTACCACTACCCTTGACAAAGATGAATTAGGTAAGAGTGTCGATCAAAAACTCTATCGAGGTATGATTGGCTCACTCTTATATATAACTGCTAGTAGACCGGATATTATGTTTAGTGTATATTTGTGTGCTAGATATCAGTCAAGTCCTAAAGAGTCTCACTTAAAATCTGTGAAACGTATTTTAAGATACCTTAAAGGCACGTCTGAATATGGTCTATTTTATCCACGCACCGATAACTTTTAACTTTTGTTATATAGTGATGCGGATTTTGCCGGTAGTAAAACTGACCGCAAGAGCACTGGTGGGACATGTCACTTTTTGGGACATTCACTAGTCTCTTGGTGCAGTAAGAAGCAAATTCGGTATCTCTATCTACTACAGAAGCTGAATATATCGCTGCAAGTTTGGCTTGTGCCCAAATTTTGTGGATGAAACATATCCTATTAGACTATGGTATTTCTTTTTCAAAGCCTTCAATAATGTGTGATAATATCAGTGCCATTAACTTATCCAAAAATCCGGCTCAACATTCACGTACGAAACATATTGATATTAGACATCATTTTTTACGTGATCATGTTTTAAAGGGAGACATTTCTTTAGACTTTATTTCTACTGATAAACAGATAGCTGACATCTTTACTAAACCTCTTAAGGAAGACACATTTATCACTTTAAGAAGAGAACTATTAATTTGTAGTTTTTCTGATATTTTTTGAGATTTTAACTCTGGTAAGTCGACTGACCGACTGTTTTTGTCATATATATTTTCTTGAGTTTGTATACTCTGGAAAGTCGAATGTGTACAGTAATACAGTCGACTGCGAGTAGTATTTCTGCTATTTTGTGTTACTCTATTTTTGCTCTCGACTAAGTCGACTGTTATACATATCAGTCGACTGTCGCGAATTAGTTTTCTTCAAATTCGAAAATTGACACATCTTTTGAGGCGACTTTTTCACTTTACTGCTACCCTATGACCGATCTGAGCCTTTGAAACTCCCTAACCTTCATCGCAGTCGTCCATTCAAAGTAAAAACCCTAAACCTTTACTCTCATTCTTTCACTTTTACCCTAACTCTCTCTCTACCGAGCTTTCAAGTCGGCTGCTACTGCTTGGCGATTTCAAGTTTTTTGAAACCCCAGATCGTAGCTCTCTTTCTATTTCAATTGATTCTCAGAAGATCTCTTGAAGTTCTTTACTTCTCTTTGCCACCTCCTTTGTTGGTATATCTTCTTAGACTCTTTCCCTCTCTTGATTTTTAGGATTTTTTCGTTATGGCTCCCAAAAGACCCCGTTCCTCTAATGTAGAGGAAGGACAAGGATCTAGAGACTATCTTCAATATTTGAGAAATCCGAATCTTATTGATAAATGGTACATTATTTGTTCCATTATCATTTTTCTGGGTAGATTTGTGAATTTTCCGGATTTAGATAGGTTCCCTCTAGCCCCATTGTTTGAGCAATGTGGGTTATTTGATCTATTGTCTCTTGTCAATCAACCCTCTTACTATCCTCACCTAATATATTTGTTTTACACAAATATGAAGATTACTATTTCGAAGGATGGTAATGAGATTTTTATTTTATCATCTATCAAAGATAAACATATGAAAATCTCCCCTGCTAGACTAAGTCTTATTTTGAGTCTGTTTGATGAAGGGTGTGACTTAGGAGATGTTGATATGGATGATGACTCTATTTTTTCTAAAATTTATTTGCCACATCATGGTCCTCCTATGACCAATCGATCTATTACTCCCATTGCTAAGCTAGTTGCACGCATACTGTCATATAATATTATTCCCAAAATCGGGAGTTATGATCAGTATTCCCTTGAGTTGCAACAAGCTGTTTATGCAATATTCGGCAATATTAAAATAAATTGGGGTCTAGTCATCTTTAAACGTCTTGCTAAGGCTCATACTTCGTTTCTTCCATTTGGTGCTTTACTTACTCATGTCTTCTATGCTTATGATGTTGATCTTGAATCTGAGACGGATGTTGTAAAACACTTTGATTCATTTGATCGTGCTAGTTTAATACGTATGAAGTCACTAAATTCTCCACCTAGGTCTCCTTCTAGGAATGTACCTCCTATCCCCTTAGCCACCTCAGCTCGTCGGTCTTCTGCTTTTATTTCATCTCGTCCTCGTGCTGATTTTGATGATCCAAGAAGTCTATACACTTCTGTTAATTATATCATGGATCGTCAAGACGTTCTCATGGATCTTCAAGATGCTCTTGAAGCAAGTATTTCTCATCTCACTCAGTTGTTCACCTCTCAGTTTCCTCCTCCCTCTCAAGGTGCTCAAGATGAAGATGACGACGACTGATTAGCGGTATTTTTATTTTTTCTTATTATGTATTTTTTTTACTTATTTTGTATTTTGGCTTAATGTAGCTCGTTTGAACTATATACTTTTCACTTTCTATGTATAACTTTGCTTTTTTGCTTCTTAATGCTTCCTATGCTTGTCTCTCCTATTTTTTGTTTCTGTTGATGACAAAGGGGGAGAGAATATTCTGTATTGTGCATTTTTTGTGTATGTTTTATTGTTGTGCATGTATGTTTTATTGTTGTGCATGGTGTGCAGGTTTTTAATATATGCATATGCATATTGTACATTTGTTAGGGGGAGCATTGAACATTGAGCATGTGTAATTTTTTTGTAATATTCCTATTATTGTAAGCTATTGTGTTGTCATCATCAAAAAGGGGGAGAATTTTGATTCTTGATTTTGATAATTACAACACAATGCAAAGTTGTTGTGCTACTTCTCATATATTGCAGGTCATATCAAAGTTATCATGTATGATACACAAAGGCCTCAAATCAAATTGATCAAGCAAGTCACAAGGTTCTAAAGCTGACGAATGATCAAGCAAAGCTTCATACAAAGACAATGGCTAAAGTTTCACTCAAGACTCAAGACTCAAGTCAAGACTAAAGCTTCAATGTCTTATTTTGTGTCTTGTAAAAACAAATGTAAATTTTTTCTCTTTGTTGAGTCTTAGATTGATGTAAAGCCTTGTCACACACACACACACACATAATTTTATAACTGTGTGTTTTACAAAATCTAAAGGTCGAAACAGCTTGAACTAGATCAGTTGCTAAGTACTAGTCGACTGCCGTTAAGGACAGGTCGACTGAATCTGTACAAAACTGTCTGATCTTCTTCAAACTCTGGCCAGTCGACTATTCAAGTCGTTTCGACAGTTTACTGAATTCAAAACTTGATTTTTCGAATTCAAAAGATTTATTTCCGTTGGTTGATAGTTGGTACAACTGTTTCTCAACGTCCACTGATTCTAACTCTATAAATAGAGTGTAGAAATCACTTGGAAAAGGTTACACTCTTTTTTATAAGCTTTTAAGTACTTATTTTCAAAAAGAGAACAAGAGTTCAAAAGCTTTCAAATTCTCTAAGTCTTAGTTCTCTAATTTCAGTCCAGCATAACATCAAATTCGTTTTGGACTGATTTCAGAAGTTGACCGAATAGCCACTTGCAAAATCACAAACACTACAAGGCTATAGGTTGATTGTAAACATCTTTATTGTTTTCTTTTACTCTCGGTTGTGAGAGTGGTTCATCTCGGTTGGAGAGTAGGACTCTAGGGTGTAGAGTCAGTTTTTTACTTTTAGTAGAAGAGTGGGTTTGCTCTCTCTAGTGGTGAGAGAGGACTACGGGTTGGACAAGGTTGTTGTCTAACGCCGTAGGGTATTCTTGTACGTTTTCAAGAATAGTAGAAAATCTCAAGTGAGTTGCTTGGGGACTGGATGTAGGTCGGGAGGACTGAACCAGGATACATCGTGTGTACTCTGTGATTGGTATCTCTGTGGTTGTATCTCTTTGAAATCTTTTCATTACTTGCATTTCAGTTTACTCGAAATCTTTCTGGTAAGTCGACTGGATCTACATCCTAAGTCGACTGATCAGACTGGTATAACAATCGTCTTAAGAACTCTTCTGGCAAGTCGACTGTCTCTCCTATTTAAGTCGACTTATCAGACTAGTCTCAAAAATACTCTTCTATTCTGACGCTCCAGTCGACAGATATCTCTTTTACAGTCAACTAGACAGAAGAAAACTTTCAATTCCGCAATTATTTTTTATACAACACTATTCACCTTCCTCTAGTGTTTCTTGCCTTGCCTACAGGATCCAACAGAGCTTAATTTGCTAATGAGACTTAAAGTTATGAATCTATGTTCATGAAAAGGATTATTGCCTTTGAAAGATTGTGAATAAATGAATCATGAATAGTGCTAAAATAAGACATTGATCAAATTGTGAATAAGTTGAAGATAAGAATACATTGAGTTAATACATGATTATTGAAGGGTATGAGTACCCATGAATTCTTGTACATGAAAGGTTGTGATCTAGAGTTTAGTGAGACCTCGGGTACCGGCATTGTTAAATTTAAAGATTGAGTTATATTTTTGAGATGTGGCTATGGAGCTATCTCGTATTTTTGATTAAGTCCGGTAGGGGGTAAAACTAACTCTAGGTATGATAATTTATTCATGTCTTGAACTTAAGAACTAGGCACTAGGAGAAGATGTAGTAAACCTGAGCAAACGTAAGTAGGGCACTTTATATAGTCGGGCGATGTACTTCGGGACTATAGACCCAGTCGGGCGGTGTACTCCGGGACTGAGGTTGTTTCGATGGAGATGAGTTTCATTTTAAATCCGGGACTATGCGTAGTCGGGCAGATAGTTTGTCGTACTCCAGTATATATACGTATACCAGGGATAGAGGGGCACTTGCGGGATATTCGCATGACGAGGAGTCTGTATAACAGTCGGGCAGTGTACTCTGGGACTGGGATCCGCACTCGTGGAATGTCTAAACCTTGTTCTTATTACTGGATAGTTTTCATGGCAAAGGATCGAACCCTTTTAATGTGGAGTACGTAGGTGCTTACCCTCGGACCTATGTAGTATGGGATGCATAGAATCCGAACAAGTATGCATTAGTGTCATCTTAGTATAAAATATCTGCATTAGGCATTAAGGCATTGCATACACTTACATGTTTAGTGTAGTCACATTTTAACACTTCATTTACTTTCAAGTTTTGTGGTTTGATAAAGTATTAAGATCGTTATATTTTCGGCATAGAGAGGATGGCCGTGTATAACATTTTTCGTCGATTGTAAGCAACTGACGTATAACACCCCGAATTTCAAAACAGACTGAATTCGAAGTTCCACATGATCTTTACACTTCTCTTCGTACAATTTTACAAGGAAATAAAAACTTTTGTTATATCAGAGTTTACATTTACATTACATATTTATAGCGAAAGCAATTTACAACAATTTACATGAATTGAAATGTACAACACTTGAATCATTCTTTAATCAGCATGCATACTTTAGTCTTGTTAATCACTTTACCCTGCATGAAAACTATGGGTGCGTTAGTTGCTTACAACCGACGAAATATTATATACGGCTATCCTCTCTATGCCGAACAGTATAACAATTCTCAAATACTTAAACAAATCACAAACTTGATCACAAACTGAACTATAAGGGACTATCCTGTTGATGTCGTGTTGTGCGGTGCACTTAGTCCTTAATGCAGTTATGTATGTTACATGACACTAATGCGCACTTGTCCAGATTCTATGTATCCCATACTACATAGGTCTGAGGGCAAGCCCTTAACCGTTCTTCATCTTGTAGGATTCAATACCTCGTCATGACTTAAACTACTACTGTAACTACGATAAGTATCCTAGATGCTCTATGAGTTACGAGCTCATGTCCAGACAGCCCGGAGGGGAATCCCACATCATGTCACGACGCATCGTGAAGAACCTATAGACAATTCAGCCTCCGTCATGGGACATGACACCACCCGCAGTCACCAAATACCCCACGAGCGTCGCCTGCGGTACGGACTCCTGGAGACATATCCACGTCATGACACAACGCATCGTGTAGACAGCCTGTGAATATTCTCACACAGTAGCTTCGAGGCCCTCATACTCATGTTTTTCTTTTATTTTCATCACATCTTCACTATGTCTCTAGTCCTTAGTTATTTGAATCATGAACAAAGTCAATTCTCCGGAGTTAGCCCTTCTGCTATACCGGTCTTAACCATTTATACAACATGACCCAAATCTTGGTCTTTTCATTTCAAATTTTATTTCAACATATTTCTTTTCAATGCCGGTATGAGGCTTAGCTACACTCTAGTTTCTCAATTTCACTTCATAATCACAAAATTTGAGTCTTCATACTCATAAGTTCTTTTTCACAATTAACATGATTTTCATTCTTTTCTTTGAATCAAAACTCATATATCAAGTTCACTTTCAATTCATGCATTTCATAGTCAAAATTTATTCCAATAAACACATATGTTTTTCACTTGTTATTTCTTTTCTTTACTTGATTCAAACTACAAGGTCGTATTTTTCATTCATATACAATACCCAAATTAGGCAATAAAAGTCCATAAATAACACACTTAAATTTTCTTCCATTCAAAATCCTCTTTTCTAACTTAGTATAATCTTCTCATGAAAAAAATAATCACTTTTCATATTTATACAAATGTCAACTTCATGCAATTCTACTTAATTTTCACTTCTAAATCACCTTTATTTTAGTCAAATCATGCACAAATATTTTTCATAAGATCTACATATTTTTAAAATAATTATAGTATTTTTCCAAATTTTTAAAAGCCAAATAATCAATTTAAAACCCAAAAAAATCAAAAAGTTTTAAACCTGCCGAAACCAGTAATTGAACCCAAGACCTGAGACTAGCCAACCGCCACCAAAAGCCAATTGGGCTAAGGCACAACCACAATATGGCATGGGGTTTAATGGATAAGGGGTTTAGGTTTCGGTTTGGGGTTTTATTCAAAAACGAAAACAAAGGGCAAAGCCCAGTTTCGAACCCAAGACCACAGACACCCGCAAGCTACAGTAAGCACCCAAAGCATCCATTAACCAAATGGTCTAAGAGACCAAACTGATGTAGAGTGGGGTTTTTAAAGGTTTAAGTTCGAGACTCAGTTATTTCGATTTTTTACAAAAATGAATGTTTTTTAGTTCTCTTCCTCTCCAAATTTATTCAAAAACTCCAAATTTTATTTTGTTATCTTATTACAGTATTTCAGTATAATAAAATTTAATTTTTGATACAAAAACATAATTTTGCTCTTTACTTGCATATTGTTCTTCAATTTTCCAAACTTTGGAAAATGAGCATATTTTCTTTATAAAATGCACTTAAAATTTCTCCAATTCCCTTATAAAATTTTTCTTTAATGTTATACGTTTATTTCAGTAATAAATTTCCTTTTTCATGCCATTTAACAATCAAGTAGTCAAATCACATTTTCTTATGGTTCTTATTTCAATTATTTAACATACAAGCATATCTTCTTAATTTAGCATATAACAAACAAATAAAGCATGGTAGCATGGTAAATTCTAAATTAACAATCACAAATTTTGCAATCAATTAACATACTTTAACATACAATCCTACAAATATCAATTTGTCTCATTTTCACATCACATGGCTAGATTAGTTATAGTTTCTTTTAATCTTATCAAACATACCCCAGCATGATGTGTACTTAGAAGTTTAAGAGAAACACCCATCTTTAATGGAGAGAAAACACACAAAATTTTCTAGAGATCTCCTAGAATGAACAAGGAAAGCCTTCTCCTCCTAGTTTGAGCCACCAAGTTGCTTCTCCTCCTAGTGCTAGGAGCCTCCCCATCTCAATCCTTGAAAATGCCGGCCTCCTCTCCTTGGTTGAAGAACACACTAGCACTCAATCTTTTCAACTCACAAACTCCTCAATCTTTTGTCTCACTAACTTGTATTTCTTTGCTCTCTTTCTTTTTCAATTTTAGGTGCAAGGATAACTAGGGGGGGGGAGGTATTTATACAAATTTTTAGGGTAAATGGAAGGCTAGAATGAGATCATATGGTTAAGGATCAAGGGCCAAGATGAAGTAGGGAGTTGTAATAACTTCCCATGATGAAAGTAACCACCCCACTATCTCATCCACTCTCCCTCCTTCCCATGCACAATCTAGCCTACAATAGAGTGTGCACATTGCACATGCTAGTGCATGTACGTGTCATTCTAGTGTCCCCCACTTACAAATTTGTTCATGTGAAAAATTATAATTATTCATGAAATGAGTCTCCACTACAAGTTAGGCCATTTAAAAGAGGATTAAGTTAAATGGGCTCACTAATGGGCCAATTAACCATGGGCTCTACCAATTAATTTAATTAATTAAATAAGAATGGGCTAAAAGAGACAAATAGGCCTAGAAATTAATTAAGTTTTTTTAAAAAATAGTCTTTTGGAAAATAAAGAGAACACATACTATATAAGAAATATTTTTATAAAAGAAATTATACATATAAAATTATACATGCAAAATACGTAAAATCACAAACTCTTCATAAATAAAATTCAGGGTGTTACATGACGTGCCCACAGTTTTGTATGCAGGAGTTGGATTTTCAAGAAGAAATAAAGTTGATATGATGCTGTTGATTAATTACATATTAAAGATGTTGCAAGTTGTATATTATTTTCATTGTTGTACTTCATTTTATCTTCCGCTGTGTAAATAAATGTAAAGGACTCTGATATATGATAAAAAGTTCAAATTTTCTTGTACAATTGTACGAAGTGAAGTGTAAAGATCCTGTGAAACTTTGAATTCGGTTTTATTTGGAATTCGGGGCGTTACAGTCCAGGGGTGGGACCCAGGCGACTGTGGTGGTGACCACAGGGTGGCGAGGCAGACGACTGGACAAAGCAGGGGCATCGTTTGACAGCGAGTGGTTGGCTGCGGTAGGGTGGGGCGGCAGTAGGAGTGTCGGGAGTGGACTGCGCTCGAGCGGGAGTTCGGAGGGAAACAGGGGATTCGAACGGCGATCGGACCCAGCGATGGCGAGGGCCTCGATGGGTGAAGCGGCGCAGAAGGCAGTCGGCAAGGAGAATAAGGCAGCGACGGTGGCTCGAGTGCATTGGCAAAGGAGGAAGGCGAGGAGTTTGGGGTCGCTCGGCAATGGCGGGTGGAGAAGACGATGGCTCAACTGCGGCAAGTCAGGGAGAGGGAACGACGGGGGTGCTGACGTCGATGAGGGCAGAGGAGCGACGGGGGAAACTAGAGTTGCGGTGGAGGGTTACAGGCGGAGGGCGATGCTCGGAGGAAGATGATGAGTGTTGCGGTGATGGTGACTCGAAGGAGACGATGGAAGAGCTCGACGGTGCGGCACAGGGCAATCAGAGGAAGAGGGCACAGCTGTGGAGGACGAAGAGATGGTCGGCAATGGCGATCGGGGTCTCGAGGTGGCAAGGCGAGCAGAAGGTGAGCGACGGAGGATGAACGGTCGGGGTTGAACAGTGGGGGTAGGGGGTAAGGATGAACAGTAATGTCTTGGGGAGTTTGAACAGTGGGGGAGGTGAAGGGTTGGTTGTTTTGGTTCATGGGAGAAAGATAGAGAAGAAGGAGGATATTTAATGATAAAATAATGTGAGTGAATCATGGGTAGTTAGAAGATACGTGGGATTGTGGGGGAGAAGATCTGATTTAGTTGTTAAGGAGAATTTGGGTTGTGGGTTTGGGTTAATGGGTAGTCTAGGATCCAATAAGGGAAAGAGTTTGTGTTAGAATCCAATAGGAGATGGGCTTGGGTTGGGCTCAGGTTAGATATATAAATAATGCAAAATGAATATAAAATTTGGGCTTTAGATTAATGGGCTTCAATTTACTAAATAATAATACAAGATTATATTAAAACGCTTTACAAAAAAATAATAAGAAGAATAATGACAATAAAATAATAATAACAATAGCAATAATAATAATAATAATGATGATGATGATGATGATGATGATATGTATCAGAATATGATTTGAGATTAACAAGTTCATTAAAATCTAAACAATAATAATATAACATATAAATGGTCGATCAATTATAAATAGAAAATACATCATTATTCAAAGTAAATATAATTGTCGATTATAAAACACTTAGTAAAATATCCAAAACCAGTTCAGCACAAAAATAAATTTATAAATAATCAAAATACCAAAAATATTCAGGAATATGTATTTACGGGAACGAGGGTTACAGTTAGTGTATGCGAGATGTTATGGTATGTGTTATAAGATATGAATGAATGTGATATTACGAGATTGAATGCATGTGAATAAGATGCGATGATGAGTAGAATTATACATAATTTTTAGTACTCTTTTATGCATTGAAATTGCAAGTTCTCGTTGATTTCTTTAACATTTATCTTATTTCTACTCAATATTATTTATTTGTTGGTTTTTTTAGGATTGAGATGGATAAGTGCAAAAGATGAGCGTTTATGGTGAAACCAAGGAAGAAACACAAGGTTGAAGATTTAAAATTTTGAGCACTCAAATGCGCGTGTTTATAAATTGGCCCATGGAAGAATCAATAAAAACTATTATGATCAAGTAGGGGGTGAAATAAAATTTTGTAATAAGAATCAAAGTTGAGTGAATTTAAATTAGGGTTAGTTATTTGATTAGTTTAAAATTTTAGTGGATTAATTTTAATATATTGATTTTTAAATTAATTAATTAATTAACTAATAAGATTAACTAATCCTAATTAACTAATCCTATTATCTCAATTAAAACTAACCTTAATCTATATAATAAAACACAAAAAAAGCTATCGAGTGGCTCTCCTTCAATCCCCTCAAAAATCAAAGGTCCAGATCTAACCTCACAAAACATATTTTCCCTCCCAAAAGTTTTCCCCCAAAACTCAAATTCAAATCCCCCACCCAAAACAACTCCTATATTTATTTAAATTTTTTTTCTCTCTCTTTCCCCCCCTCTTCAATTCAAAAAATTAAGAAAATAAAAATTTAAAAAATTTTAAAAAAAAATTAAAAATTTAAAAACTAAAAAAATTAAAAATTTAAAAATTTAAAAACTTTAAAAATAATTCAAAAAATAATTTTAAAAAAATCATATAATATATTTTTTGCTGGACCCCAAAAGTTTCTCATATTATATGTTTACTACTTCAATTAATTTGCTGGACCTCCAAAACTATTTTATATGATCAAACAAGGTGCACCATTTCGAAGACGTGCAGTAGGCATGTGTCAACGGGCAAACTTAGTTATAATATAACTTACCTACTAAACTACACAGTCTACACCTATATATAAACATATATATAAAGGGGCGACTACATGACGTGAAGGGAGGATGGGTTGGTAGGAGGCTGCAGAAAAACGAAGGGCTTGGTTGGCGGCTGAAGGCAAAAAAACCAAAACAAAAACGAAACTCAGAGAGAGAGAAACGCTAGCGGGTGCACAGAATTTGAGGTAGGAGATAAGAAAGTGGAAAGAGAGAGAAGCACTATTTGTGCACTCAATTCAAGGCATCTCGGTTTGCAAATTTTTTTACAAAATCAGTTCTTTCTTCTTGTATCTCTCTTTTCTTCTAACTTTTATTATGCAATCCATGAGCAAGTTTGTTAATTGCAAATTTTTTATGAACTAAATTTTATTTTTTTAGGGCTTTGATATAGTCTAGTTTTGAGAACAAAATTTTAATTCCATATTATTTTTCTATTTTTCCATAGTTGTGTGTTTGATTTTTGATCTTAATGCTTACAATTGGTTGACCGACGTTTGTATGATCTATTAAATCATGGAGAGACCGAACTGGTAATTTGTGATTTTGAATTATAGAATTAAACACCATTGATTGAGCGAAATTAGAGATGATTTACTGCGATTAATGTAATCGTTAAGAAATCCACAAAACTTAATGAGTCTTCAGTTAATTAAATTTGTTCATGAACTATGACAAACTGTTAGTTGGAGATATTTTTGGTGTTGTTCGAGAGAAAGCATTGAATACTTAGGGAATTTTGTTCTACAACTTGGAAAAATAAATTCTTTATTCATATGGAGTTATAAATTGTGTGAGATTAACTACGTGAAATCAAAAGCCCTAGAATAAATTTTGTCATTAACAAATCACAAAAAAATTCAGATTCAGCACCTTTTAATTAATTTACTTAGTTCCTTAGATTAATTTAATTTAGGGTTTTCTTTATTAAAATTCGGTTTTCCAAATAGTAACTAATCTAGTAATTTCGGTACTCAGTAAAATAATTAGTCCTTGTGGGTTCGATACTCTTTTTACTTAACTATACTACTTGTTGCGATTTTGAACACTTGCAAAAATTCACACCATGTAATGAAAACGATTGAATGTGATGATATACAATAAAATAAATATATGTGATGAGATGCTATGAGATTGAGTGACTGTGATGTTAGAGACGAGAATTACTGTGAATATAGAGTGAGTGGATATGGATATGTTGATGGGTTAAAGATTCAAATGATTAATTCTGTGTAGTCACTTTTATGATGTTTTTATATTTAAATTTCAGATTCACGTAATTATCATGATATTCGTAAGTGCTTTCAAATTTCTTTATATAGTTCGATTTATTTGCTAACTAGTAAATTATACTCAACCCCTGTTGTTTTCTGGGGGTTAGGAAGTCCCTCCCTGAGGGGGACGTCCCTAACTCCCTTGCAGGTCTTGTTCAGCGGCGAAGTGAGACACCGTAGTAGTTGATGTGGTTTTTGGTAGTTATACTTTCTCATAGTAAAATAGGTTATATATATATATACATTATACGTGGAAATGGAGATAGTATTTGGGTGATAATTTGTATTATGGAGGAATAGGTGTATAACTGTAAGAGATAATAATAAATATAGTGTTGTGATGGATTATGAAAGCCCGTACCCACCCGTTGTGGAGTACCGGGGTCTGTGGTTGGTTTTTGAAAGGTTTTCCTAAATTATTTCTAAAAATCTTATTGGTTTTCAAAAGAATTTATGGTTTTTAAATTGTATCTTACTTATGATGACGAATTATGCCCCTAGAGCCCCATATATTATTGCCTGTGTGAAGTTGAATGACTTGGCCTGGGGGGGATTGATATATATATTTTAGGTACATTGATATTTTAATTGTTTGCATAATTTCGTAAGAAATCTCTGTAAAAGGGTTAATATTTCAGGGAAAACTCTGCCAAAATTTTTAATATAAATCGATGAATATTTTTCTAAGTAAGAAATGGTTTAGATAAGTAATACATTAAGTTAGAGATTATTTGAAAATGGAATGGTTGAAAAAAAAATGGGGTGTTATACTTTGTGGCGAGATGTTTGACTTGTCAGCAAGTCAAGGCAGAGAATCAGAAACCTGGAGGCTTGTTGCAGCCGTTGGCTATACTAGGATAGAAATGAGAGAATATCAGTATAGATTTCATCACTGGTTTGCCTAGGAGTCCGAAGGGCAACGACTCGATTTGGGTTATCGTAGATCGTTTGACCAAGTCAGCTCATTTCTTATCCATGAAGATTACATGATTTTTGGAGAAGCTAGCAGAGTTGTACAACGAAGAGATTGTGAGACTTCATGGAGATCCGTGTCTATTGTCTCCGACAGGGACACAAGGTTCACATCGAGATTTTGGAAGGGTTTGCAAGTAGCATTGGGTACCAGGACTGACTTTAGTATTGCTTTTCATCTGCAAACCGATGGTCAAATAGAGAGGGTGAATCGAGTATTGGAGGATATGCTGAGATCTTGTGTCATGGATTTTGGTGGCAGTTGGGAGATGTATTTATCATTGGTTGAGTTTGCATACAACAACAATTACCATGCAGGTATCGGTATGGCACCTTTTGAAGCTTTGTACGGGAGGAAGTGCAGAACACCCGTCTGTTGGTACGAAGTTGGGGAGAGACAGATGTTTGGGCCAGAGATTGTGCAGCAAACATAGGAGAAGATCGAACTAATTCTGGAGAGATTGGTCGAAGCTCAGAGTCGGTAGAAGAGTTATGAAGATACTTGGAGTTTGAGGTTGGAGATGCGGTGTTTCTCAAGGTGTCTCCGACAAAGGGAGTGATCAGATTTGAGAGAGGAGGCAAGTTGGCGCCAAGGTACATTGGGCCATACAGGATTTTGAGGCGGATTGGTAAGATGACATATAAGTTGGAATTGCCCAAAGAATTGGCACAAGTGCATGATATGTTCCATGTGTCAATGTTAAGAAAGTATGTGCCAGATCAAAGTCACCAGTTGATGGAAGTGCCCGAGGGATTGCAGCTGAACTTGAGCTATAAGGAACAGCTTGTGGAGATTGTGGACCATCGAGAGAAGGTGTTGAGGAATAAAGTTATACCTATGATCAAGGTTTTGCGGAGGAACCAGTTGTTCAAGGAAGCCACTTGGGAGCTGGAGGATCGCATGAAGAAGGATTTTCCCGAACTTTTTATGCAATTTCTTCTTGTAATTGTTTTTGTCCCTATTAGCGGTAGTTCTGAGGACAGAACTATTCTAAGAAGGGATTAATATAACACCCTAGAATTTTAAATAATGTTTTGAATTTAATAAATGATTTAAAATAAAATTTTGTGATTTATTAAATATTTTTCTGAAATTTATCTTTTTATACGTGTAAAATACACACAAATATTTTTCTTGGGAAACACAAATTCCGAAAATCTATTTGGAAAATCTAATATTTATTAGTAGATATTAATTATGAATTTTCTGAATTTTTTTGAATAAATTATGACATATTGGCAAATACTCAAAAATGAAGAACCTTTATGCAAAATCGCCGCTTGGAGTAAAAACTCCAGATTTTGATTTTCTGGGGTGTACATATTGGTCGGCCAAATCAGGAGAGTGAGGGGATTTAATTTAATTTAATTTTAAATTTATTTGATTAACTAATAATTGGAAGGATCTATATATGTAAATAAATAATTTTTTTGAGGAGTATTTTTGTAAACTTTGAGGAACCCTAAAAACCAAATCCCAGCCTATATAGGGGCAGCACCCGCTATTCCCTGTTTTGAACCCAAAAACCTATTTTTACCTCATTATTTTCTTAGAGTTTAAAGCTTGGATCTTGAACTTTTGCAAGGAGAAGGAATGAGCTTTTCTTTACTATTACTATTCTGCTTCAGTTAAGTCTTCTTGAGGTGGTTGATGCTTTCTTACCTCTTGTTTTCTATATGATTGTAAATTGTTCAAATATAACACATGATTAGAAGTTGCATGATTATGAAATATGATGTGTGAATATAGATTTTAATGAATGAATAACTAATCAACATCTTCCATGAAGAAATATGAGGTTATGAGTAATTTTCCATGCTTAAATAGTTGATGTTTAAGATACACAAAAATCTTCACTTTCTTATGCCATGCTTGAATAAATCATGTTTTGAATTGATCTTGAATGCGTATGAGATTTGTGGAATTGTTATCTAATTAGTATAGATCTAAACATTACTTGTGTGAGAATTTCTTGAATTGTGAATTTATGTCATGTACATATATAAGATGCAAATTGAGTAGTGATTTCATACATGCACATGATTGAACAAAGAGCCATTAGTTGCTGTTTACCCTATGTACTTACTGTTTTGGGATTTAAGTTGAGGAGTTATTGTTGTTTTGGATTGGAATTGAATGAGAGATGAAGGAACTGGATGTTGAGTCGGATGGATTGAGATATTTTGACCAACGAATGTTTATTTCAAGATTAATCTCATTTTTAAACATGTTTAAGTTTTATATTCTGTATGAGAAGAAATTTTGACTGCGTTTTGATAATATTCGGGTGTTTATACAAAAAGTTTCTTTGAAAATCTTTTTATTCAAGTTATAAGTTTAAAATTTGGATTTTTTGTGAAATCTGTGAGGATTTGATTTGAAGTGTAAGTTTAGTTGTTTTTGCCAAAGATGCACTTGCTTTATCATAGGTTTTCATCATTTGGAATCGTGTATTCGAAGTTTTAACATGTATCAGTTTTTAGAGAAACTGCGAAGTTCTTGACTGTTGCAGACTGCGCGCCAGTCGACTGCGCGGTCGACCGCAATGCATCTGTCGGTCGACTGCAGTTCATTTGAACGCGCAGGTGCAGTCGTCTGTCACCATCTCTTTGTGCTAGCAGTCGACTGCAGTGTTTTCTGCAGTAACTGCTAGTCGACTGCCCAGGTTTGTGGATTTTTATTTGAGTGCTATCGGTCAACTGCAACTTTTACAACTTTATATGTCAGTCGACCGTCATGCCCTGTTTTGCTGCAAACTTTTCTATTTCTTGAGCGATTGTTTCTTCGCATTTGCAAACGATAATTTCTCTGTTTTTCAAAGTGATTAAGCACAGATTACACCACTTTCAGAAAGTGTATATTAATAAGTTTTAAACAGAGTTTAAGTTCTATTTTTGTGGGATTAGAAAGTGAATACTCTTCGTGGATTTCAAGAATATTATATTTGGATTGCTGTGAAATACTCGTTTGGCCGAGGACTTCCAAATACTTACACCATTTGAAGATTTAAATCTTAGTTTTATTTACGTTGGGTTTCAGTTTTTGACAAATCATGTGGATATGGTTGTACTTTGGAGGCACTTGGGTTTTTTTTTGACTATTTTGAGGGAAACCTCGTTGTGAGTAATATTATTTGAATTTATGTGACACCTATGAAGTGTTGAGAATGATGTTTTGAGTTTTGAAACTCTAGAGGTTGAGTGAGACCCTAACATGCCGGTGGTTAAGACTTTGTAGATATTTTGGCCAGTGGGGCCTTGTTATTGAGTTAGTTGAATTAAGTCCGGCAGGGTACACCAACTCTAGAGAGAATTATGACTTAATTAATAATAATAAACCTAAGAATATGCACTAATTGAAATTTTGATGAAATAAGAGCAAACATGGATAGGGGGCCTCCTATGACCGGACGGAGGAAGATAAATCTCAGGAATTACCGGGGTGTGTTCACTGGCGGAGTGTGATGTATCTTCGGGATTCTGGGGGTCGAGGCGACGCTCATGGGATATTTGTGTGATGAGGTACCATTGGCGGACAGTGTGGGTTACAATTTCCGGAATTATCGGGGTGTGAGAGTGTGTACCCATAATCACAGATGATGGGAAAGTTGATTCTCAGGGATTACGGGGCTTGGCACTAGATACTCACAGAATACTCTAAATATTGAAGTAATCACCGTAGTAGGATTAGTTGCATAATGAGGGATTAAACTCTGTAAAGTGGAGAACGATAAGGGATTGCGCCTGACCTATGTAGAATGAGATGCATAGAATCCGACAAGTATGCATTAGTAATCATCATATGCATTTGTGGCTTTCTTGACTTGTTTTATGCATGCTTGTTTTCTGTTTTCTTGCACTTGACACTTAGCTTAGCTTAACTCGATGTTTTATGCTTCATTTATTGTTGTTTTATATTCCATATATTATTGCCATGTTGTTCATGTTCTATTATTATTTTTGTCATGTATTAATTATTATTGTTTGTGATTGTAAGGTTGGAAAGTTTCACTATTACTATAGTTGACATCAGTTACATTTAATTGACGTGCCCACTTTTCATTCAAAATTTGCAGGTTTCCAGTTATGGATAAAGTTGAATTAAGAAAGAGCTTGGAGTTAACTGAAAATTGTAATTTATCATGTTGTAAAGAATTGTAATTTAAAGTGTTTGAATTCCGATGTGTTGTAAATAGATGATGTAATAAAAAGTTTTAATTTTTCCTGTATTTGGCTGCTATGTTTATGATTACAATTGAAGTTGATTCTGAAATTTGTGCCATTTATTTCTAATTTTATTTATTAGAAATTCGGGGCGCTACCGTGGGAGAGGGGAAGGGAAGAGGAGGGAAGAGCTTCTCCTCCATTATTAATAGGTTATAATGATGTGATTTACGACTTTGAAGGAGATATTGTTTGTTTTTTTAGTTTTTATATCTCGAACGATTTCAGTTAAATGTTATGGATTATAAACAATAATGTCATTATGGCAACAGTCTAAACTGTGATGATAATTAAGGAATTTACATTTTATATTGTAATGCTCCTTTATGGGGTGGTTTATTTAACAATAAAAACCCTGTATGAAATATTTTCTGAAGGAAAAGCAATGTTCACAACGTTGTTTGACGGTAAAAGATATTGAATTTGATTTCAACGGAGCATTACTGTAGCACTTTTTGGCTCATTGATTTCTGGCCAAAATTATAGGAAAAGAAGGGGGGCACTATTCACATAATTTTAAATTGATTTCTTTCTCCTCTCTCCTCACATTATCCAATAAAACAACCCCACCTACTACTCCTTTACAATTATTTTTTGACTTTTTAATGTGCAAACCCCAGCTAACATAACTTTTTAATATTTTCTGTAACTACCCAGTATTCGCTCCAAACTGTAGGATTTGTAATATCTCTTTTCATAAATGATAGAATTTGTTATGCAAAAAAGGCATCTTTTGTCATTTGAAATATTCATTTTCTAACTTTCTCTCAAATTTCTTCTCCATCAATCCTTATTTATAATCAAACAAAATCTAATAAAAGAAAAAAAAAAAAACTCTCTTTTTAAATCAATTTTTCTTAAGTCTTTCATTAATGCACGCCACCCACTAGGCTTTCATAATTGGGACTACATTTGGCTCCAACATAAAGTCATCGTAGTTTTATTTATCTATATTTTTATATCCTTTTTCTTCTTTATTTCGTGAAAATGAGTTCGTGAGAAAAACGGGAAAAAAATTAAAGATCAATCAACGAGAGGGGATCAATAATAATAAAAAAAACATATATCATATGATATTGCATAGATCGTGCAATTTTTGAGATAGATCAAGTGGTTCCTTGTAATTTCTATATCATATCATGTATTTTTTAAATCATAATTTCTCTAATAAATTAAACTGTTATAGAGGTGGTGTAAGTGGTTGCTTGTTTTATGGACCATTTGTTAGAGTAAAAGATAAACCTTAAAAAAAAAAAAAAAAGCACACTTTTTAATGGGTTGTCCAAATAGTTATGGAAGTTACTAGTTTGCATCATAGAAGGTTTCATTATTTTTTAATATATTTTTTTAAAAAAATTTCTCTCTTCTTTATCTTACACTACAATAAAACTAAATCCAAACAAACCATTATTTGAGAACTCATTTTTGAGGGTTATTTTTAAAATAATAATTTTTTAGGTTGGATAAATTTAACTACCAATCAGATTACCCGTATAGGTTGACCGTGGTAAAGAGTCGTACTCGCGATGTAATCCATCCTAATTACATGTCCAAAAGGATTTGATTTGATTGTGAGTACTAACCTTGTGAGAAATGTCTTTGTCACTGCACTAAACAATGAAGGATTTTTCTTATTATTATTTTTCTTTTTAATTTTATGAACATGTCAAGTTTTCTTCACAAAAGAGAAATATCTCAATCTCAACATCAAATAATTATTGACAATTCAATACCAAAACTAGTTTCTCCCTTTAGAAATTCTAGAGAGAGAAACTCTCTCCCAAAAAAATTCTAAAAAGCAAAACTTAGTTCTCAATGCTAAGGGGGGCGGCTAGTGTTCATCGCTGCCCCCGTCGCTGCCAAACCCATCGTCAAGTCACCCTCCTTCTCACCCTCTCCACCTCGTCTCCTTCGGTCACCCTCTCCAATCAAATTAGCTCCTTTGACAGCTACTGCGGTGGCATCTACACAACGCCAACGCAGCGTATCCTGGCCCCACCATCGCCATCACCTCCTTTGGCGTGCCCAGTTCCGCCACCATCGATAGCGGCGATGAAGACCTAGATCGATCACATCGCCGTTCGCCATCACTGCCATCCAGATCCAGAGCGGCTTCGCTGGGGTGGATACTTCTAATCCGGCCCAATCCCTCAAATACTCTGTCACCCCTATGTCGCCGTCGATCTAGCGTTGTCTCACCGATGATCTGCCGCACTGGTCGAGTTCCACGTCAAGGAGTTGGAGATGCCGATGAACTATACTTTCCAATTAACATGGGGGCTCTATTGTTTGAGCGGATATAGTTGTTCACTACTCGGACTGGGTTCAAATTGTGGGTGAGATTGTGGGTGAGTATGTGAGAGAGACGATTAGTTTGTGCTCTTCATTGGGGTATGTTTCGGTTGAGCTCTGTTTGTGTGTGGGAGACTGATTGTGGGTGAGAGGGATGAGTTGACAGGGCATGGCGGCTTTTTACTTTTTGCTAGTAGATTTTCATGTCTGTTGTTTGTACATTGGCTCATTACTCTAGGTTTGTTTCGTAATATCTAATTAATGAAACAGGTGGCCAAATTTCACATTTCCCTTCAAAAAAATCATCAATTAGTTGAAGATCTCCGCTACCTAACTACCAATCAACCCCACCCAATTAATTACAACCAATGAGGCCCATACCTCTCATCTTGGAGAGCTAATTATCAGCCTAACCCACTTTTTGAAAATATTTGTCAACACAACCCTGTTTGGAAAATAATTCTACTTATGACCCAGTCGGCTTTTAAATTTCTACGTTACTATTCCTATAATATTTTCTATAGGATGTGTGACCTTTTATTAAATTCTAAAAGTTTTTGGGTTTTAGAATAATTTCTCCTTTTCAGATTAAATCTTTAGTTTCTTATTCTACAGGTTATAAATTAGTATTTAATCTAGAAAATTGTAGAAATTAAGTAAAAAATACTTACTCTGAACTGGATCTAATACCAACTAGATGCAAAGCATGAACACCTATAAAGAGTGATATACAGAGTGTAAAAAAACTTCAAAAATGATAGTTTTATGTAAAATAATATTCTTGCAAATAACGTGCATTATAAATCTCAAAAATATTAAAGTAATCAAGTATAAGTTCAAGATCTCTAGTAGCTTCTGATTCTGTCTCTGATATTTTACTACTACTATGGGGGTTCTTCAAGTTCTTCCATATGTTCATTTCCTTCCTCAATATGTTTGTTTTCTTGCTCTATATATTCATTTTCTTCTAGAAATTGTCTATATGCTGTTGTAGGACTCCAGATATAACTAACAAATTATCCATTTTCATAGAATAATAAAGATCTTTTATAAAAAGTTAGATCATCAATTATTTGGATATATATTGCTAGTTTCTCCAAGATTTATTAGATTTATTGTTATAATTATTACTCGTTGTACACTAAAGAAAAATAATTTGAACTCATAAAAGTAATTCATGCTTGTTACTCTATGAGGATAATAAACACAAAAAACTACCATTTTATCACATCCTTGATAGTTAGTCATTAATTCATAAATTCCTAAGACAGGACTTAAACTATTATTATCCTCTTTTTTTGTGTGGCAATTTTGTGATTTAAAACAGTATAAATCAGGAGTAGAGAGAGATTTCTAAGGATACCATAAGAATCAAAACAAAATGGTCCATCATGCTTCTAACCTTATTAAAAATCTTTGAGCTGCTTTGTACCAGTTACTACTAGTGGATAAAATACCTCTGGTATGCACCCCGATTTCAGTGCTCCTTTTATGTTCCTCCCATTTCAGAACTACTATGATCTTCAAGAGATCTTCATCCAAGAGATAGGTCTGGAACAACTAGTAGCACATTAGTACAGACAACGACAACCTAGCTCGTTTCTTGCTACTAGGTGTACGACTTAACTATATATGGTTACAAATAGGTCTTTTTGCAAGATCCTTCAGGCAGAGCCTTACAAAACTCTCCCTGAGGGTAAGCGACTAATTATTCATTACTTATATTGTATAAGAAAGATAGTCTTTATTGATTCCAGACTTACAAACAAACTCTCCATACAGGCTTATATGGAATTTCTCCTTCTTAGATTTTATGCCTTCTCCATTACTCAACCTCCCCTTTTATAGAGGAAGGGATGAATTTATATCAGTTACAATTATTATTCTGATTACATCACTGCTTACATCATAGGTAAATAATTGAGTCTATTACGTCACTGCTTACATTATTAAAAATTCTTTTCTGGCCAGCACTTCACGTGCTTCACATCAGAAATAACTCTTCGTCAGCCTTATCTTGTTCTTTTCCGCACTGTCCACATTTTTGTTGTGGTTCCATCCTCATCAATCTACAGTATTGGAGAGCTGTCTCTTCTGTCATTGCCATGACTCCTTTATCTAGAATTTGATACCAGTTGTCAAAGACTTCTTTCTTCGACTGTGGTTGTTTAATCTTTGTTATGCTGTAAATCATTAATTTTTGTGGGTCAAGGCTATCATAGATCCATATGTTACTGTCTCTATTTTGTATGTCCTTCAGTTCACAATACATTATTCTAAATTCCATAGCTCTTCTTTCTTAAATTAGTTTTCAAATTCTTCATTTTTATATATTGGTTGCTCCAAACATGACTTGTGTAGTCATCCCTATCTTTATAATATGCCAAGTGGGTAGTTCTTCGCCATCTTCAAGGAATTCTGGAATAGCCGAAAATACCTAGACATATATTTTGGAGGCCTTTGTAAGACCAATATATCTCTTAGCAGGTTTATATACTTCTCTTGGTAGCTGACTAAGTTCTTCACATTCTCTGGATGGATATATGAAGTGAATAAGCTCTCTTTCGAATAATACTCTTACTGTCTTTGGATTTGCTTCTAGTAGTATGATCGCTTTATTCATATGTTGCTTTAAAATAGTTTTGATAAATTGATTAACCTAGGTGGTCTGACATAATTTCTCAATATATTGTAAAAATAAATCATTCTTGGAATATTTTGGAGGATTTGAGAGTAAACTCTCTTTGTACGTAGTTGGTTGTATGGATGTTGAGCTACCCTCTTGTGTTGCTATTTTTGTGATTTTACCAGTATTTTATGGGTTAATAGGTTCACTCCCTTCACTCATTTTCTCAATATGTTCTGCATTTACATGGTGGTAAAATATACTTTGAAGACCACATATTTGCAACTATAATTGGTTAAACGCTCCTTTTAATTGCTCCACATTCTCCTTTAGGAAGATTATATCCTGTTCTATATGCAGGACTCTATTTTCCATCCTGTAAAAATGAATTTGTTAGTTTCTTGATAAGAAATATGCTAGAATGTTATCTTTTCCTTTTATATTTTCTATTGAGAAGTCATAATGTGCTAACACCATTTGCCATCTTATCAATCTTTTATTTGCTATAGTTGGGTCTATTATTTTGTTAATCCAACTCTTTGCTCGTATATTATCTGTCTTTAGTATGATTTTGTATGTATTATGAATAATTCAAACTTTTTTATAGCTTCTAAGATTGCTAATAGTTCGTTTTCTTTTATGTGGTAATTTCGTTCGGTCTATGTGAATGATTCACTAGTATATCTGGCTAGTCTTTCCTTTTTTTTACCTATTTTAATAAATTTTAATACTGCTCCCCAATTATCTTTACATACATCTGTTTTTATTATCCATGAACATTCTTTAATAGGTAATTTTAACTTATTTAATTCTGAAGTTTGTTGTTTTAATATTTTAAGTTTTTCTTCATCCTCTGGGGTCAATTCCCATTTCTTAAACTTTTTTAGTTTTTGTTGTAACCAATTTATTTTCGCTGATAAATTCAGTATGTATCATCATGTTTGATTTAGTAGTCCAATTATGAATTGTACTTCTCTTTTTACTTTTAGGACAATAGGAACTGTTTTTATTTCTGCTATATATGGCTGTACTTCTATTTGTTCATGTGATAATTTTGTCCTTAAGAATTCTATATCAGTTTTGAACAATTTCATTTTCCTTTTTGATAGTATAATACCTGTATTTTTTATTATTTCTATGAATTTTAGTAAATACTCTTTATGTTGTTCTTCATTTTTGGATCCTATTAGAATATCATCTACATATACTAGTATGAAATTATTGTATTTTTCAAATATCTTATCCATATATTCTTGAAATACTCCTGGACTATTTTTATATCTGAATGGTAATACATTCCATTCATAGAATTCTTTTGGTGTAGTAAATGTTGTTAATTGTTTTGAGTCTTCTGTTAGTTTTACGTGGTAAAATCCCTAGCTACAATCGAATGGGAATATATTTTTCTTGTTCTTACCGTGTTAAGTAGTATCTGCATATCTGGTAGTGGATATCCAAATCTCTTAGTATTTTTATTTAATTCCTTACAATTTACTACCATTTGAAATTTCACTCTTTTTTCTTTTGAATGTTTTCTTACTATAAATGCTGGTGATGAATGTAGACTTTGTGATTTTCTTATGTAATTGTTTTTCATTAATTTTTTTATATGTATTTTGAACTCTTCTAAGTCTGTTGGAGTGTGTCTTATATGTTAATTTTTATTATTTTGCTCTTATCTATTAACTCTATATGTGTTGTGGGTTTACTTAAGTCTCATTTTGATAAAGGGCCCTCTTCGCATAGATCTTCTAATTGTTTTTGGAAAAATTTTTCTGTAGTTGTTTCTCAGACTTGTTTATTCTTGTTTTGTTTGGTAAATATTGATATTCACCACGCTAGATTGAAGAAACTCTGATATGCGGTAAGTCAGTCCTAGAATAAGGTTGTGTTATTCTAATTGCTATTTCTTTGTATTGGCAAGGTGTTGTAAATATAACATATTCATGTGATATCGTTATAGGATAATATTGTTGGAAAAATTTATTTCCTAATAGTACATCATTATTCATATCATCAAACTTGTATATTATTGGTATTTTTAGTACATAAATTTTTATTTGTATATTAACATTTTATCGATACCTATCAAGTATGACGGTTTGTTCAGTTAATCCAGTTATCACACTTTTATTATACCCATCTTGTTCCCATCTTAGTAGTATATTTTCATGGCATAAGCTAGTGCCTGCTCTAGTGTCTATTAGACTATGATAGTTTCTTAATTTGTATCATTCGTAGACAAACTCTGTTAGTATGTATAATGTATTTGTTGTTGCTCTTAGTGAATTTATTTACACAATATTCTATTTATTACTATACTTGTATTGTTTACTGTTATTGTGATTTTTTCTTCTTGAATTGAGTAAGGTTAACTGATGTACGATGTAAGGAAGTCAGTTTCAAATAACATTTCATTAACATTGTGTTATGGATCTACATGTAAATGTAACAGCATTTTATTTCTACCATTTATCGTCAGTGGCAGTATTATTTTATGCACAATTGGATTTCAATTATTGTAATAGTCTAGGTAGTAATATGGATTTTTTAATGGTATTAATTCCATTGTTTTTATATTTGTTTGTTTAATATGTGAATTAGTAGCTCCTGTATCTACCAGAGCTACTTATTTATTCCATTTTCCATTGTCATAATATTCTATTTCTATTTTAAATTGGTTATTTCGATTGTCTAATGTATTCATTATTGGTATTAATTCCAATGCTTGTTGTTTGTTTCTTATTGATAGTGATCTCTTTCCAAACATATTTGTGGTGCTTTTCCTTCTGTAATTTCTTTTGTTTTATTAAAGTTGAATTCTATATAATTTGGTATAGTCATTTTATCTCCAGTTGGTTTGTATCTTATAATTTCTCTGAATAGCGGTTCTATCTTAAAATTATCTGTATTTCTATTTTTTTACTTCATGCTTACTAGTGAAAGTATAAACATTTCTTATTTGTATACTTGTAACTTTGTTCTACTCTATCATTTCTATTCCTCATAATCTGTGGTACATAACTAAACTTTTGTCCTTATTTTCTTCAGCCATACTTATAGAGGAATTATGTTTTATTGTAAATTTTATCTTTTGATATATTAGGTTTCATTGTATTATTAAGGTATCTTGTGTATTTGATATTATTCTATCACCTATTAGGTATATTTGCAGGGGTGTATTTATTCTTTCCTTAAAATAAGCTTTTATTATTATTTGCACAACTCCTAAATGTATGTGTCTTAATGTTTTTCTGGTTTTCTCACTTATTTTTTTAATCTCTTGTCTTATTATTTTTTCAGTTATTAATGTGATTATGGTTTTTCCTTGGGCTTGTTCAATGGCTATAGGTTGTTCATTATTTCTGACTATTATGATGATATTGTTTTTCCTTTCAAATATTGGAAGTTTAAATATCTCTTTTGGGTTTATGTCTAATTTTGTTGCTCTATTTTATAGTATTTATGTATGTCAAAGCTCATTCTTTCTCTTAGTTCTTCATTATTTTCTTCTCTTTCTAATTGTCCTCATATTTCTGTCATCATATTTATTTCACATTCTTCTGTTTCATTCTCTTAGGGCAATTTGGTGATATATGTCCTACTTCTCCACAATTATAACAATGACATTTCTTTGGATTTTTCGGATATTGTCTATTTTTATTTATTCTTCTGAAGTATCTTTATAAGATTTTTTTATATCTTTTAAAAGTTTTTCTATATTTAGCTTTATATTTTTGGAATTTGTGTTTACGTTTCTTTGTATAATTATAGTTATTATTACATCCCCAATGATTTGGTCTTATATCTTCACAACAAATTCTTTATTTATATGTTCTTAGTATTTTATAGTTGCTCTAGCTTCTTGGCACACTTTATCTCTGTAATCTTTTACAAATTGTGTTCTATACCCGAAAGTATATACTTCTGGTTTTATTTTCTATCCTATGTATGCATTATATATGTTTTCCAAGATTGGACTCCTTTCTTCTTTTATATTATAACTATCTTAAAAATATTCTCGAAATTTGCAAGCATAATCGTCAAAATAACACATGTTGCATATTTCTAAATTACTTAATCTCCATCTTGCTTGGTTCTTTTTGTATATAGTGTGTTTTTCTCCTTTATCATAGACACTAAATTCTGTTCATATTGCTATCTCGTAATTTGTAATTATTTCTTTTAGTCTTAAGGTTCATTGTGCTGAGTTTTCTTTTGTTCCCTTATCATCAGTTGGTCTTGATTTGTTGATAGTATTTCTATCTTCTTCCTTTAGTTCATTCCACCATTTTCCTACTACTCCAATAAATGTTGCTTCAATAAATTTCTCAAATGAATTTCCTGAAAGGTTATGTTTAAATCCTAATATTAGTGAAGCCTTTTCCCATTCTTCTATTATCCTACTATATCTTTTACGCAGTCTAGATCTAGTCATTCTCCATTTCCTGCTATTCCTTTTTCGTAGTGTTCTGCAGGTTCATATTTTGGGGTTTCTTTTTCTTTATCTTTTCCTAACTTATTATTTTTTGTGTCTTGCCATTTCCATGGTAGGTGATAAGATCTTTTGTTAGGTGGTGACCTTAAGTTTTCGTATGTATTAATTGAATTTTCTGTAGGTTTTGTTAAAATTTTATCTTCTTCTTGATCCTTTTTTATTTCTTCATTTAGTATGTCAAGATTTCTCAAAGTTTTCTTTACTTCATCTGAATTGGGATTTGCCATTAAATATTCTATTTTCAAAATATTTATATTATGTTTTTTTATGCCTTCTAACTCCTACATACCTAATTATGTTATACATAATTCTTCTACAGTGTCATCTGTTATATATGTACATTGTTCTTTTATGTTATTATTTATGATTTTTAATTTTTTTTAATAGTTCCTACAAATTCCGGACCATTGTAATCTTCTTCCAACTCTTGAATGTTTATCATATAAATTTCTGAGAGTTTTGGTGGTTCTTTTTTTGTAATATTATCCATCCTAACTTAATTTATAGTTTAAGGTCTTGCATGATAATAGTTGTTGGCAATACCAGCTTGCTTCTTCGTTCTTATAATCTAATACTTTGTATGCTATCTCTTTTTGTATTTCCTTAGGTAGTTTCTTAGTTACTCTACATGTTATTAACAAATATTCTGATATTTTCCTATCAGTTAAACGTTTTCTTTCTATTAACCTTCTCTCAATGTATCTAATTTTGAATTTTGAATTTTTTTTTAAATTTTAGTTTCTTTATTTTTTGTGAAATATCCAGTTTTTATATGGTTAAGGAATATTACAGTTTATAATTTCTAGGGTAGGGTTATATATAAAATTTTGTTTTTATGTTTTTATATTCAACTGGGTCAATTAAGAGTAATATTTTCTTGAAGTAGGTTAGTTAGATAATTGTTTAGGAAAGTGGGTTAGTTTGACAAATAAATTTTGAAAGTGGGTTAGTTAGTAACATACACTCCATCTTGGATCCATCCACGTGTAAATAGTTGTCCCACAATTCCAAGAACCCTAAAAAGGGAAAGGAAAAGTGGAAACCAAATATCCAAAACATTAAGGTCGGCGAAATGATTCACTACAGAACCTAGTTGTATAATTTTTTTTCAAGAGAATGCAGAGTAAGGCCAACGTGTTCCATTAATAAGAAATAATAAAACAAACCCAAAAAATCTAGACTAAATGAGAAAGAAAGATACATAAGTTTGAAGAGAGTGTGGAGTAAGGCCAACATATTCCATTAATGAAAAATAATAAAACAAATCCAAAAAATCAAGACTAAACGAGGAAGAAAGATACATAAGATAAGTATCTAACATTCCTAAGAGGATAAGCAATACGGAAAGAAATAAAATAGAGACATATAAAGGAAAAGTAGAGATCCTTTGAAGTTGAAGTGTAACGCACCGAATTCCATTATCACGGTAATTCGACGCACAACAGGACCTTTTACTTCAAATTCGTACAATTTTAAAAAGAAATTAAAACTTTTCATACAACACTGTTCTTTTACAACACAGCGAAATTAAATAAATACAACATGATAATTACAACTTTAACATCAACAACTTAAATCTGAAAGCAATCTTTAGCATCAATTCATCCTTGTGTTCTTTTGCCAATCCAAGCCCTGCACTGAAAACTGTGGGCACGTCAGTTGCATACAACAGACGCAATGCTATAAACAGCGATCCTCGCTATGCCATATTATAGCGACTCACTTACTTTAAAAACCATGAACTTGAATGCATTACAAAGTGTAGAAGTGACTATCCTAAACATGTCAGTGTATGTTATGCCTTAGATGCCTAATGCAGATTTACACTACGATGCACTAATGCATACTTGTACGGAATCTATGCATCCCTATGCATCCCTTTCTACATAGATCCGAGGGCAAGCCCTTAAGGTACTCCTCATTATAGGTTTTACATCCCACGTTATGCAGCCTAACTGTAACCCCTGTTCCCGTAAATACATATTTTCTGAATATTTTCGGTATTTTGATTATTTATAAATTCAATTTTGTTTTTAATTCGATTTGGACTTTCTATTAAGATCTTTTCTAATCGAAAATTATATTTACTTCGAATAATAATATATTCTAACCTTATTTTTCTATTTCTAAGTGATCGACTATTTATATTTTATTTTATTATTAATTGAATTTTAATAAACTTGTTTATCTCAAATCCTATTTTGATATGTATATCATTTTTATTATTATTGTTATCATTATAATTACTAATAGTATTACTATTATTATTATTACCAGTATTATTTTTGTTAGTGTTATTATTTTGCAGTATCATTATTTTTATTGTTAATATTATTATTATTATTATTTTATTTTAATCCGAACATACTCTATTTTATACGTATTCATTATTTGACTTAATGTATATGTATATTTTATAAACCCCTATAATGCTTATTATTTTTTCCCTATTCGATTTAAACCTATTAATTGATTTATAACCCAAACCCTATTCTCTTATTGGATCATATCCTATTCAACCCATAACCCTATATATAACTACCCTATATAAACCTAACCTAACCCTACTCCCGCTACTATGTAACCCTCGCCACAAACCCCCCATCTCTCTCTCTTCTATTATCTCTTCCTCACCCCGTTCACCCCCATCTTCCTCCTCGTTCATCGCCCTCGTCGTCCCTGTGCTCCAAGTCACCTCGACCCCTGAGCGCCTCCCGCTCACCTTCATCACCGCCCTCATCTCCATCGTAATCGCTCGTCTTCCATGTCGAGCTCCACCTGCAGTCGTCACCCCATCGAAGAGTCGCCATTGCTAAACCTCCGAAGCCCTCGCCATTATCGCAATCGTCACTGCTCCGCTCGAGCACCCACGGTCGAGCCTTGCCTACATCCCGCTGTTAAGCTACCCTCGACATTGCGGCACCCCATCTCCACCATCGTATCCCCGCCACCGCGATGCATCGCTAGCAAGCCCTCCCCTGTTTTCCTGCCGAAACAGAGCAACCAAAGCTGCCAACTTCACCTCCTTCTCCCGATCGCCGTCGACTCCCCATTGTCGCCGTCTTACCGATCATCACCGCGATTACACCACCGCGCCGCTCTGTCGCCGCCAGCCAGCCACTGCAAACCAGTCATCGTCCGCCATCAAGCTAGTACTGAAGCCATTGACTTTACTGTTGGATTCTTGATTGTTAGAATCTTGGCCGTCCGATTTTCTCTTATCATCACGATCATGATGATCATCAAGCTTACGTGGTTCGCAGCCGTTCGATCAATCGATCTTGATCATCATCATCATCTTCATCATTAGGGAAATCTGGGCCATCTGATCTTTCATCGTGATCGTGATCATCATCAGATTTGACTTGATCACCTTGATCTGGACCGTTCGCTTGATTTGATCTTGATCATTATCTCCATCATCATCAGATCATATCAGAGCGATCTCAGCCGTCGATCTTTCTCGATCTAGATCGCCATCAAGATCCGTGCCGATCCGATCCATTCGATCTCGATCACCGATCAACGTCCTCATCCAATCAAGGCAAGTATCATCTTTTACAATTCATTGTTCTAGTACAAGCTTTTATTTGAAAATACTGTAAGTAAATTATAGTTGTGACTCCCCTTTGGCTTATCATTTGATGATCACATTTTATTTGTTATTGTCCTCATCAATTCCATGATCAAAAGAGTCACAATCTTTCGTTGATATATATTCGTTTCACAACTAGTTAGATCTATTTTATCATCAAATTATTTGAACACATGAATTTATGAACCACCTTGACTTGTAGATGTATGTGTTGATTTTACTTCCTTATGAGTTGAGAAACAGATGTGGCTTGCTGATTTGATACCTATTACATCATGATTTGTATCACACACCGGTTTAGACTCATAATAGTCATTAATCATGCCACTTTTTATATACAAGAAACCATTCTTGTTGCTGCTCCTGTTTTTACTTGCTGTTTTGGCCCTGATAAAATCAGAATCTGGACTTAAGTTCTAAACATGAAATATAGCCCCAAATGTCTAGTTTACTATCTTTTAGACGGAATTGAATTCTGAGTTATAGTTTGTGAATTATCACTGTTTTAGTACTGCTGTGTCTGAAATTTCAGATTCATGAATTTGCTGCGTCACTTTGTTTTACAATTAAATTAACTATGCTACATGTAAGATAATGACTTGAAATTTTGTATGCTGATACTAGACACACTAGAGGACCTCCCCAATTTTTTCTGGAATTAATTAATGAAGTTTCAGACCTGTTTTATATTTCTAAATACAATTTTATAAATTCTGGTTGAACACGAATTCTGTGTAGTTTGCTGTTTTGACACCTGTTGCTAAAACCTTTATGTATCTTGTTTATATGTAATGGATTTAGCAGAGAATCTAGTTTTTATATTTTCTGATGGACCCAGATTTGCATTCCTGTAGGAACGGGAATCTTACTTTTGGTGCAGCAATATCATACTGTCCAGAATTGGAATTCTCGTCGTTCTTGATAATTCAAATTTGTTTTGACCCTCGAATGTACTTTCTACCTAGCTTAAACTTGTTCCCCGTTCTTGATCATGTTTACTTGCTATATTTCACACACTTTCATGCTTGTCTTGATAATAATAATAAATAATAAGTCGGGGTTAAGGGAAAGGCCTTAGTAGTGGACAATATAGGTAAGTGTACTCGGAAGGGGGCATGTGTTTTCTATTACTTGGTTCATGAACTTGTTGTATCTTTAGTGCATTCATGAACCCATGGCTTGGTTCATGAACTTGTTATA
Source organism: Hemerocallis citrina (assembly GCA_017893485.1). Lineage (NCBI taxonomy): Eukaryota > Viridiplantae > Streptophyta > Magnoliopsida > Asparagales > Asphodelaceae > Hemerocallis > Hemerocallis citrina. Next base: position 25,315,349 of record CM030363.1, read on the forward strand.
GAGTAGTGCATTCACGAACTAGTACTTGGTTCATGAACTTATTATATTATTTTTGTATTCATGAACCTTGCTTGCTTAATACTTGATGCCTGAATACACCGCCTTATAAAATTCACCACTAGGCCTAAACGTAACTGTTTGTATGTAGCAACCATGTGGTAAATAAATGGTACGCATGAAGTGCCACCTAGATAGAATTAAACAATAGACTTAAGAATAACTTGTCACTAGTACACACTTGACACCTTACTCGATACTTGTTACTTGACACTTGTTACTTGATACTTGTTACTTGACACTTGTTATGTGATACTTGTTACTTGATGCTTGATACAACTACATGCTCACTTGTTACTCGTTCCTGCCACTTGTATTTGTTACCCGATCCTGTTATTTGATTTGCCTTACTTGCTAGCTAGCCAGCCTCTTGAACTTCATTACTTGTTGCATCCCTGTCATATCACGTTTTATACCCTTGATTTCAAATCTTGTTTTATATTTTCTTGCACTTATTTTTATGTCCCTTGATTGTACTACTTGCGGCCCGTAACTTGCACTAAGGGCGTCTGTCTTTGTTTCTCTTTTTTTTTTCTTCTTCATGATAAATACAGGTTTTGGAGACCAATTGCCTGCAGGAGTTGGTGAGCAAACGTTCTAGGCTTCGCTTAGGAAAACTTGCTTTAGTTATTTTGTATTTGAGTTTATTTATTTTTTGTTGTTACTTAAAACTTGTAACGGGCTTGTATTCCCGAAGTTTTTACTTTTGATCTAGATCTTGAAATTATTTGGAATATATATATTTGTTTCAAATGTTTTCTGTTGATTAATAAATTATTCATACATGCGTGGTTGAATATATTTTGCTATATTTCTTGTTATGATGCTGAGTCGATCCTACAACTTATGAATGATGAAAATTATTCCTTGAGCTTTGTCATGTACTTGTATTCCATATTCCTTTTTGGGAAGCGGGGCATGACACTAACCCAATGAATATACTCCAACGCGTAGTCACTGAGGAGTCGCACCCCCAGGATAATGGACCTTACCGACCTACCCCTAGCCCACCTCAGTGGATTTACAGGGCTTATCCTCAGCCACGAACCCTAGCAACCGGATTTCTCCTAACTACAAACCAGGCCTACCCCTAGCCCACTTCAGTGGATTTACCACGGCTATCCTGTCCGTCCCGAACATTCCTAAGAACTGCAGTCTCTTTACCGGCCTTTTCGATGATAGACGGACATACCCCTAGCCCACACCGTGGATTTGTCGGGCGTATTCTCAGTCGTGAACATTCCTAGGGACCGCAGTCCTTTATCGACCATTTCATCGACCTCACCGGCCTACCCCTAGCCCACACATGTAGATTTACCGGGTGTATTCCTCGATCTCGAACCATAAGAGCTGCACATTCTTTATCGGACATGTTCGTCGTTGTTTCTACCATATCTCCTACTAGTGCCTATCCTTAAGTTTAATTATAATCATCAAAACCTAGAGCCAGCTTACCCTACTGGACTTAATCAATAATACGAGAAACAATAGCCCACACTGACTACTTCTCAAAATTTTTTATTCACAAATTGCCGGTTACCAAGGGTCTCGCCTAGCCTCGAGATTCCAACAACTAAATCAAAGAGATCAATTAGGTTATATTCAACCTCAACAAATTTCAACTTTTATTCAACAATTGTCTTCATCCATGAAGTGCTCAGCTTTCATAACTCATTCAATAATAATTTCCAACTCGAATTTCTCATAAACAACTTTTAATCAATCTAACCAATCACTTCCAAAGTTTTCTCAAAACTCGATTCTTCAAAATTAATCACTTTCAAACATTTATAGCCCTTTTCACATTAACCTATATTTAAATCAAAATTGATTTCTTTAATTAAATCATTTTTTTGTACCAAGCTTCTTAAAATCACCATAGGGTTTCTTTATTTCCAATTCGAACTTTAGCTTTAATTTCATTATTAACTAACTCTTAATACTTTCAATCTTATATATATCTTCTTTGTTTTAAATTAAACTCCAACTCAACCACCAAATAAAACTTGCTCTTTAAATTCAAAATAATATCTATAGATTAATGTAAAATAACTCCAAATTATTCTAATAATGTTTTATGAATTTCAAATGAATTTTTCCATTAAAATATACTCAAAATCCCAAAAAAATGTGTTTTAGACTCAAATGTTTCTGCCCTAGCTCGAACCAGCGCTAGTAGACAGCAAGTCAAACGCCCCATCACTGAGCCAACTCAGTGCTCTGTTATATAAGACACTAGAGTTATTAAATACTCAACTACTCTTCAGTCATGCCCTTAAAACAGTTTTGAAATAAAAACAGTGCCAATCCAACAGCTCGAACCTGTGACCACAGAGACCCCCTAGGTGCCATGTGGCAGCAAGTGGGCACAGCGCGCACACGCTAGCCACAAATGCCAACTCTGATTCTGATAATATATGAGTTAAAATCTTTAAGAACCCACTCTCGATTCATTCCTCCATTTTAAAATATACACTCAAATTGATTTTTATTAATTGTATCAAATTTATTTGTTTGTATAACACATCTCAAAAACTCTAGTAACTAATTCTTACCGATTTCATTGATTTTAAAGTGACTCTTTACACAACCATGTAAATAACAATTCCTTAGGATTTTCATACAAAATTTGCCTTGGAAAAATTGTCAATACTACTCTACATGCACACACATATATATTTTATTAATCATGATGAGGAAAATTTCCCCAAAAATTATATTCTACTCAAATTAACACAACTCAAATTTCATTTGTAATTCATCTATCAAATTACTCATATTAAACTAAAATTTTGCATGGTATCACATAGAAGAATTTACACAACTAGAAATTTAACTACACATCTATTCTACATCATATTCTATTTAACATGCATTTTTCACAATTCATCAATTTCTAAATTTCTAGATATCCATTCAATATGCATCACACAAAAACATTAGAAGTAAAACAATTTATTCACATCTAAAATTCTAACATGAATCTCCTGCACATGCATTTAAAATATTAAAATTAGAAAGGAAGTAGAGACACCCACCTAATAGAAGAGTGTACTAGTAGAAAGCCCCTCCAAAAGCACCAAGAAAAACCACAAAAGCAAGCCAAAATCCCCACCGAAATTTTAACACCAAGTTCACTCGAAAGCTAGCCTACTCTCTGCCTCTTTTTGTTTCCTTGATTTTGATTAATAAAATTTGTGTAGTGTATGATTTAGATTAGGGATAGTTATAAGAATTAATTAGGTGGTTATTATAACTAATTGTCCACCTCATCCCCCACTAATCCACTCCCTCTCTCCACTCACTAAGTGCAGTCGGTCCCTCTCGGGTGTGCACGTGCACGTGCTTTGTGTACACCGCCTAATTGATTTTTTTTATTGAATAAAAATGTGTGTGTGGGTATTATAAATGACAAGTAGTATAGGTTTTTCATTTAAATATTTTTTCTGGGTTTTAAAAGCAAATTTTAGGCCATGGGTTTTTATAAAAAAATAAATAATACAAAGTGTAATAAATAAAGTGAGAAAAAAAATGTGCATTACTTTTTAGAAAATTTTAAAAATAAAATGTACATAAAAATTTATATGCAACGCACGTGCTGAATATTTAAAATTAATTTGAGAGAACGAAAAATAGTCAAAATACAAAATACGTAGAATATGTATATTAACAATGTTACAGATATTTCACGTAATGGAGTTTATACGCAGTCGACACATGTATTGAAAACATGTGCAGTGTACGTACAAACGTAAAGATTAAAATAAATATTTAAGTTGGCTAAAAATAAGGTAAAAATGAGTTTTGAGGAGACGAAAAATGTATAAATAGTTAAAATACAGAAATACGTAGGAAAATACGTTACGACTAATTCTCGTAACCGTAGAAAATACGCGTGCGTAACACACGTGGAGCAAAATTGTCATAACTCAATTTTACGGGGTGTTACATAAAGGGAAAATTTTATAGGACGGCTGTTAGACTAGCAATGATGTATGGAGCAGAGTGTTGGGCAACAAAGAAACAACATGTCCAAAAAATGAGTGTAGCAGAGATAAGGATGCTAAGATGGATCTGTGGTAAAACAAGGAAGGATAGAATTAGAATCGAGCATATACAAGACATGCTAAAGGTAGCTCCAATCCAAGATAAGTTACGAGAGAATCGCCTAAGGTGGTTTGGACATGTCACACGTAGAACTAGTAGTGCCCCCGTTAGAAATAGTAATTTGAAAAGTATTGAGGGTAGAGTCAGGGGTAGAGGAAGACCTAAACTAACTTGGGTGAAAATGGTGAAAAAAGATATGATAGCTTGTGACATTACAGAAGATATTGCGCTAAACCGAGCAGAATGGAAAACCAGGATTCATGTAGCCGACCCCAACTAATTGGAAAAAAGGCTTTGTTGTTGTTGTTGCTGTTGTTGTAGAGATCCCCCAACAACAGCCCTGAGCTATCTCTTAGTCAGGTTAATCTCGATCTCCTCTTCATTGTAAATCTGCTGAGGTAAATGCTCCAAAATGCGCTCCCGGGCTCCTGCGACTGCTACCTCTACCCAAAATAAAGTCAAGTGCATGATATGGGTGAGCTTTCCTTAAGTGGAATTAATACAAAAGCCATGAAAGTAAAAGTTGTTCCTGTCTAACTATGAGGTTCCAGGTTGTTATGGCTACCAAAATATACATTGCTTCCTTCATATTGTGTCTATGTCTCGCTAGCGTGTCACCTATCCATTGGTCGTCAAACGAGGTTAGGAAAGTGTGCAATCCGAGGCCTTGGAGCACATCGTGTCAAACGATTTTGCCATAAAGAATCTGATACCACTTGTAGTGCTAATAGCGGAACACACAACACAATAAACTGATACACCCAAGACCTAGATGCACCAAGAACATGCTTCCACAATAATCGCAAGATCTCACAATCACGAACACAATAATATGCAGAGATAACCAATACTTCTTATTCCTCAAGAAATACAAAGATTACAAAGAGATCAAAACTCTCTCTCTCTCTCTCTCTCTCTCTCATTTTGAAGTACTCGGCACTCACCTCTCTGGAATTTATACAATGATAACAGCTCACCAATTCTCTCTTCAGTTTTCTCTTTTCTGTTAGCCCTAGACTTCACATCCATTGCTATATATATATCCCTCAAACAAACCCTAAAAGATATACACAAATACAGCTTATTGGACCTGAAACCCGTAGCCCAAATGTAACTTACAGCATCGCTGCAGTTGACTGCACTTTTGGTTGATCGACTACAATTGAGTATCGCCAAGACCAGAGAGCTGTACAGTCGACTATCCACTGCGATCGAATGCAACCTCTTCAGTTGTTTTTATTTTCTCTCTGTTGTCTTCGTCTTATCTTCTTCTCCAACTCTAACTCTATGTCTATATGTATTTGAGGCAATAATCCCAACAATCTCCGACTTGGACCAAATACACAACGCTTCAAAGTTATTGTTTCTTTACCTCACTTTATCTCTACGAGTCTTCCAAAACTCATGAAATACCCATGTACTCCTCACTCTCATGAAGAGCACATCCGCCACTCAACCACGTGGAGTGCACCAACCACCCCTCATAAGCTCATGAAGGATGTGCCCCACAAATCGCATAGGGTACGAATAATGGAGAAACAACCTCTCGTGTCGGATTCTGTGTTAAATGACTCTAATTTGCAAAATCTCCATTAACACCAAACATGGTTCAAAGCCTCTCAATGTACCATCTGCACTAGAAGTCTTCGTGGATAACACATCCATAAAATTTGCAGACTGCTTAACCCCTACAGCCCCATTTCGGTTACACTCATCGACATCACCTCACATATCAATGTCAGTAAGCTCTACCTTACAAGAGCGACTTAAAATTTCTTCTGTCATATCACAAAGAATCATCACTGTGACAATGTCTTGCTCTCTAGGATTCCTCTTATGGTAAGCAGCTCCCACTAAATATGCAACATGCTTTGAATTCACGCCACAACTGGAAAAACTCGGTTACACTCCACACAACCAATTACTTAATCCCGACTGAGAGTCAATTACAAGAGAAATTCCCATCATGTTTCTAAGCAAATACAGTGTCTCTTCACACTTTCCTCTTTCTATCACCCTTGAACCTGTAGCTATACACCACTCCCTACTACCAAATATTGTAGACAAACCCTCTTTGTCTAGCATTTCCATCGAAAAAAGATTTTTCTTCAAGTCTGGAACATGTCTTATCTCTGGCAAGACAATACTCTGATCATCACTGTTCACGCGAACAATACCAACTCTACTTACAGGACACCGCTGACCGTTCTCCACGTTCACATATCCGAAAGAACCATCTTTGTAGTCCTCAAACACCTCCCTCCTCGAAGTGCAAGGAAAAGAAGCTCCTGAATAAATACATCAATCTTGTGTGCCCAACTCCACCCTGACTGACAAGCATAACTCGTCATTTTCAATGGACACCACATTGGCTTCCTTTGGTTTGGATTTCTTTGGTTTATCCTGTTTCTTCTTCATATAAGCCTTACAACTGCACATTATGTAACACCTATTGTGACTGTACCAACACTCAGGTCCATGTCCCCCGTCGATGTCATCAGACCCACTCTCAGACGAACTACTCTGATCCTTTCTTCTTCGACTGCTCTTAGATCTCTTCTCAATTGACATTGCGAAATCCATAGACGATGATGATGAAAATCCTCTGTTTCTCACCATTCTCACCTCCTCATTCATAATGCTACTCAGCACATCCTGTAGAGTCGTCGAATCTGTCATTGTGTCTATAATAGTCTGTTCCACAGTAGTATAACTATCGGACAAAGTAGATAGAAGTAACAATAACTATCCCCTTTCTGAAAACTTCAATCATGCAGCTTTCATATGGTTGTAAACCATACAGTAATTGTTCACATATTCTGCTACTGAACCCCTTTCCCTCAACTTCATATTAACCAATTTCTTCAAGTGAAGAATTTGATTAGTTGTCGACGGTTTCTCATACATATCTGCGAGAATCTTCATAGCCGCTTTTCTGATATTTGCCTTCCAGATATGAAACAATGCCTTTCTGCTCAGTCTCAACTAAATTTTCCTTAGCACCCTCTGATCCAAATGATTCCATGCTGCCAAGATTTTGCATCCTTGTCTGCACCTTCCGGCTTCTCATCAAACAACGGGCCATCTAGATCTTTCTGATGAAGATACACTATCATCTGAATCTTCCACTTTGTGAAATCACTCTTATCGAACCTCTCGACTTTTGACTTGCTATCGGCTATCACGAAACCATTGTTCTGATACCACTTGTAGAGAATTTGATACAACTTGTAGTTCTAATAGCAGAATACACACCACAATAAATAGAGACGCCCAAGACCTAGATGTGCCAAGAACAAGCCACCACAATAATTGCAAGATCTCACAATCACACGAACATAATAATGTGCAGAGATAACCAATACTTCTTATTTCTCAAGAAATACAAAGATTATAAAGAGATCAAAACTATCAATCTCTCTCACTCTCACCTTTGAGGCACTCGGCACTCACCTCTCTTGAAATTGTACAATGATAACGGCTGACCAATTCTCTCTTTAATTTTTCTTATTCTGTTAGCCCTAGAGTTCACATCTATTGCTATATATATAGCGCCCAAGCAAACCCTAAAAGATATACACAAATACAGATTATTAGACCTGAAAATCATAGCCCAAATATAACATACATCGTCATTGCGGTCGACTGCACTTTTGGTCGGTCGACTGCAAATGAATCTGGCCAAGACCCGATGGCTGGACAGTCGACTGTCCACTGTGGTTGACTGCACTTCTTGCAGTCAACTGCAACCCCTTCAGTTGTTGTTGTCTTTATCTTCTTTTCTTCTTCTCAAACTCCAACTCCAACTCCATGTCTGCGTGTATTTAAGGTCACAATCCTAACATTTGCTTCTAAGGACTCAAGGGATAGGTGATTGCTTGTCTCAATAGGGGCATTGCAAAAGCCACAAGCGGTATCAACTGCAAGTTGTCTCTTGGGGCAAGTTCTCTCGGGTGAGAATTGCATCATTGAGCACTGACCACAAGAAGACTAGCACATTTAGGGGGGCTTCATCTTTCCAAACTACCGGGGGGGGGGGGGGGGGGGGGAGGGGTTGTGTTATGGAATAGAGAGAGAGAGAGAGCGGACAGTGAGTTTCCTTTTCTTCTATAATTCCCATAACTGGCTATCCGGTCATGATGTACATTGGATCCCGGAGTTCCCAATGTGTTGATATAATTTTTCCAATCTATTCTTTAGTTGTGGTGAGAGTCTTTAGCTGGGGATTGGGTTCTAGCTATTCCTTTTCCATACTTTCATTACGGTCATATTAGGATATGAGCATTTCTAAAATAAGCCAGGGAAAAGTAGCTTAAGAGGATGGCCTCCACACCATCTAAACCACAAAAATCTCGTTGAGTGTCCATTTCTCAGGAAGAACGAAGAACAACTACTCAATGGATTGTGTGCTTTTGGCGATTCTCCTCCAGAACCAGGAGGCCTTGGGCTCTACCCGAAAACCTAGCAGTCTCGTGCCATTACCCTTGAGATATTTCTAGATGGAGTCTTGTCAGTCCTTATCATTAAGGTGGTAAATTTTCCACCACCATTTATCTAGAAGGGCTAAATTCATGTCCTTAAGATCTATGATACCAATACCTCATTTGCCAACCTAGTTGTATAATTCCAAGTGGCATAGGGTGAAAAGAAAGACAAGTGTTCATTCACTCACCAAGTTGGCAAGCACACAGCAACAATATCATGTAGGATGAATTTCACCAAACCTATCCAAGATTTCATGCTTCCCATATTATAATGGGAGAAGGCCTTAGTGTGTAAATCAATCACTTTACGTCTTTCATACGTGCAACTCCAATTCTCCCATTACACTATTTATTTATATCGTACGTGCATCACACGTGCAACTCCAACTCTCTCATTCTACTCTTTATTACAACAAAAAAATATTATTCAGACATGCATCGCACGTGCTCCATTTTACTCTTCAAATCTATCAAATTACGTATATCGCACGTGCAACTCCAACTCTTCCATTCTACTATTTATTACTTAAAAAAAGTATTATTCAGACATGCATCACACGTGCTAAATACTAGTACTTTTAACTTTCAAAAGTAAGAATTTTTTCCCAAACTGTCCCACTTTTTGAAAGTTTTTTCAAACTGCCCTAATTTTTTTTTAAAATTCCCAAACTGCCTTACTCGTTTTCTGAAAAAGCGAGTTTGGTTAAAAATAGGTCGCTTTTTCAGAAAGTGAGTGTGAGACTTTTGATTTTCGTAAGCGTAGACTCGCTTTCTGAAAAAACGACCTATTTTTAACCAAACTCGTTTTTTCAAAAAGTGAGCATATTATTTTGGTAAATACTTTCAAAAGTGGATTAGATTGGTAAATACTTTCAGAAAGTGGATTATTTTGGTAAATACTTTCAGAAAGTGGGTCATTTTGGTAACAAGTTCCTCTTCTCTCATCCTGGTATTTGTTCTTTTTCTTTTTTGGTTGATGCTGTTGTCGAACAGTTGGTGTGCATTAATATTTGATGTTGGTATTAGAAATAGATAGTTGGATCAATTTGTTGGGGTGTCCTGCAAATGAGTTTTTGATTTGGATGAGATTAGATCTATACGGGGAAGAAATTCTTGTTTGATAGATTTGTAAAAAAGGTAAGGTCATAGCTTTGGGGGTTTTCGTTTTTCGGAAAATTTGAAGAGGTTCTTGATTAAATATTATTGGGAGATTGATTATTGTCCTATCTGTTAATGGGAAAGCATTAGAATTAGGGTCTTTATTATTTTAAAATATGAAATTTTCACTTTTGTGTAGCAAAAGTTATACTTTTTTTTATAAAGAAATGAGTTTATAATTTGTTCTTTAGATTTAATTACAGGATTTGACGAAAGACATACTAAAGACATACTAAGGACATACTAAGTTAAAAAAATATATAACTTTTGTTACACAAAAGTGACAATTTCATATTTTAAAATGATAAATACCCTAATTCTAATGTTTGCCCATTAACAGATAGGGAATAATAATCAAGCTCCCAATAATAGTCAATCAAGAAGCTCTTCAAATCCCCCGAAAAATGAAAATCCCAAATCTACGACCTCACCTTTTTCACAAATCCATCAAACAAGAATTTCTTTCCCGTTATAGATCTAATCTTATCCAAATCAAAAACTCATTTGCAGGACACCCCAACAAATTGACCCAACTATCAATTTCTAATACCAACATCAAATATTAATGCACACCAACTGTTCGACAAAATGCAACAACCAAAAAAGAAAAAGAACAAATACCAGGATGAGAGAAGAGGAACTTGTTACCAAAATGACCCACTTTCGGAAAATATTTACCAAAATAATCTACTTTCTGAAAGTATTTACCAAACTAATCCACTTTTGAAAGTATTTACCAAAATAACATGCTTGCATTTTGAAAATGCGAGTTTGGTTAAAAATAGGTCACTTTTTCAGAAAGCGAGTCTACGTTTCCGAAAATCAAAAGTCTCACACTCGCTTTCTGAAAAAGCGATCTATTTTTAACCAAACTCGCTTTTTCAGAAAGCGAGTGATCTGTTTGGGAATTTTAAAAAAAGTATGGCAGTTTGAAAAAAACTTTCAAAAAGTGGGACACTTTGGAAAAAAATTCCAGAAGTAACCGTTCTACCTATTAAAGATTGTTTTCTTATAGCAATTGACCATCCTCCATCTTTTTTCTTAATATAATCTGAGTTATTCCTTGACTAAAATAACTATCTTGCCCACTAAAAAGATTTGTTTTAACATCTCACCAACCCTTCTATGAGTTTTGGATCGCAAAAAAGTTGATCACCGAAGAAATAACACCAATAACGTGATGAAGGGAATGTTTTTTTTTTTTAGGTTAAAGGTGGAATAACGCCACCCTATTTCATTAATAAGAAATTAATAAAACAATTCCAGTGTACCGGGAGAAAAACAAAAATACAGTGCAGAAAATAAAACATAACCCCCAACAAAATCCTGGGGGATGGGACTAACCATTCATACAAAGTACAACCCAAAAGTACAGTAGATTGAACAATATACAATTTAGAGGTAGTTGCGTCCAGTGGGAATCCGAAGTCTCCTGTTCCATATGAGCATGAAGGGAATAGTTGCAAAGAAATAATTCTGTAACTATTATTTCTAAAAGCCGGAAAATTTCCTGTCAAACGGTGAAAAGTGAAAGGTTTTGTTTTTTTTTTTTCCATTTTATGTACAAATATATATGCTTCAATTGACGTCCCCATCTTCTTAGTGTCTTTTGTCTCCTACTTGTGCACTACCCCTCGTCTTTTCTAACTTCCAATTGGACATTAAAGGTTCCACGCATCTCATCTTTCTAAGTGGAAAACGATCCCAAAAGAATCTCTCTTTATCTCTTTCTTCTTCTTCTTCTTCTTCATCCATTTCTTAATGCGACAACAATACTGCCATGATGCGCTCTCTGTCTAGTCCCACCTCCTCGAAGGGTATTGCCGCCATTGTTGGTGTCGGATCCAATCTCGGCCGCTCCATTGCTCGCAAATTCGCCCAAGAAGGCTACACTGTGGCCATCCTCGCCCGAGACCTTGGTAGGTGCTCTTCCTAGCTTCCATTAGTTTTTTTTTTTACAAAAATAGGGTGAGCACAACTACATATCTATCTACTATATAACTAAGCAAATATATTTTTAGTGTGTGCACACAAACTTACTTTTGAAAAGACGACAATGCCCCCTACTAATACTTCTTAAAATTCAAAAATTAGATTATTTATTACTATAATCATTAGTGTATATTATTGGAGGTTTATTTACGTATATTTTTTTGGATTATACTTTTGATTTTTTAAACATTAAGATAGGGTATTATGATGTAATTTATTGTATTTTGGGTTCATGAAATATTATGAATCAAAATGAGTTTATTGTTTGTACTTTTTCTTCTTCTTTTAAGGACCTAAAAAAAGAGGTATGTGCATTATTACACATGGGAGTACTTTAGTATATAACAAATTATCAATCAGATTAATTCCAGTTGGTTCGTAGCATGCCTTTTAGGTTTTAGGTTATGAAAAATAACCTATTTTTAGGGTATTTTCATTTCTTTTATAATTTTGTAGAGAAATTGTCACGCTTTGCGGATGAGATTGCTCGTGAGGCCAAAGCGCAAGTGTTTGCCATCCGGATCGACTGCTCCAACTCCAAATCTGTGTGTGAAGCATTTGAGGGTGTCTTATCGCTAGGATTCGTGGAAGTGCTCGTGTACAATGCATGCGAGCCTAGCTCTCCCCACCCCCCAACCCGGTTCGCAGACATCACCCTTGAGTCCTTCGAGAAGTCCATGGCTGTCTCTGCTGTCGGTGCCTTTCATTGTGCTCAAAGGGTTCGATCTCTCTTTCTCTATGTGCATGTAGATATATGTGTGTGTTTTGAAAGTTTATTAGCTCAGATCAGTTGAAACTTTTACATATACAAGGTAATACCCGGGATGGTTGAGAGAGGGAAAGGTACCATAATCTTCACTGGCTCATTGGCTTCGCTCACTGGCTTTCCGGGTTATTATGAACTGAGTAAACTATTTGACTTTGTACTTCACAACGTACCTTATATTTTTCGAGGGCTTTAGTTACTGAATTTGATTCTTGTCGATATATAGGTTGTGGTAAGTTTGCTCTGAGAGGGCTATCGCAGTGTTTAGCGAGGGAATTTCAAGGTTTGGGCATCCACATCGCCCATGTTGTCGTTGATGGCACAATCGGAACATCAAGGTTAGTATGTAACATTTATGTACTTTCTGATCACTAGAATTTGAAATTTTTGAACAATAAAACTTGGATATAGATATGGACTTTTATATGAAAATTACAACCAACAGATCGTCTTCGTCTACTGGAGATGAAAGCAAGGATGACTCAATGGATCCTGATGCAATAGCGCATGCGTATTGGCAAATACACACTCAAGACAAAGGCGCATGGAGTCAGGAAATCGACCTTCGCTCCTTTGATCGAAGATTCTAATTAAGTACTCAAAGGCTACTTCATTATTAGTAGTAGTACACAAATCATTTTCCGTTATCTGAACCAGAGATCGACACGGATCAAAAGCATCAAGCAATTACGTGATGCGTCCATATCTTGGGAATCTAAAGAAAGTTCAGTCTTCTTCGCTCTCTTTCTCTCGTGTCTAGGTTAGCACCCGAAAAGCTAGATACTCCTCCAGTGCATTTCAATTTGGACATGGTTAATCTTTCTAGCTCCTTGTCATTAGTCGAAATTTGTTACATGCATAATTGTTCATATCTATATTTCTATATTATTATTAAGCAAAGCTCCATTTTGGCGGTTTTTTACTATCATGCCCCCATAAACATAAAAAGCTAAAAAAAATATAGGATTAATATCGGAGGTCAGAAATGTAATTTGCATGTATTGAAAAAATAATTAATATACATAGATTTGCATGCCTGTCTGCATAGATTTGGAAAAATAATGAATAGTATAGGTTTGTATGTACTTGCATGCACAATTTATTCATAAGAAAGTTTCCTCCTATCAAAGCCAGTAGGTCTAACACATGCATGTAAATATCAAAATGAATAAATTGTGCATGCCTGTTTGCATGCATGCATGCAACCTCTTCGGTGACCTGTCCGTTCCTTAAAATCCTACACATCTTTATAGACGTACATCGCACGTGCATTATACTAGTATGAAGTGTGTGGATTCCTTTTGAGCTATCATTGGAGGGTTCCATCAAATGCCATATATAGCATTTAAGTGAGTGATTGGTCGGTAGAATGTAAGGACATGAGGGTGAAATCGTGTCAAATTTGGAAGCACAAGGGAACTGTGCATGTTAAGCATGTAACTACAGTTGATGCATTGAATGTGAATAATTTGACTTCCTTTTTACGAGCTTTAATTTTTGGTACCTTTCTCCTACAATGACTTGGATAGCAAAGCAAGATGACATGGGCATTAAAAGTTTGAAAAGATGGCATCACCTAAGCCTAAGGGGTACACGACATAATATAGATTTATAAAGGGAGTCATTTGATCCCTCAATCAGATTTCGAGAAAATCATGTAGAGGAACAAATTTTGTGAAGATCCAACAACTCGCTTATATTCTACATGTGATCCGTAGTCTTGTGCATTGCAGTACAGAAGTAGTAGACTCGTTATTTCACCTTTAAGCGTTACAATATTTATATCACAATAAAACTGACTTCAAAATATTTATTCTCATTGTTACAACTTTGATTATAAAATATTTGTAATAAATTCAAATATGATTGAGAGACACAAAAATCAGAGAAGGATGAGAAGAATAAAACCAATAAAATTAAAAGAAAATGAAAAACAATAAAACCGAACCGATTTGTGTCGAGGCTTCTGTATCACACAATCTCCTTAAAATAGTTTTCACCTCGTCCGGGTGTTGGAACTTGCGAAAGCGTCTATCTCCCATGATGCAAAGACAATAGGAGCTGACGCAGACACCACGTCACGCTCTAGAACTGGTCAACGTCTGAAATCTATCACCACACTACCGAAGAATGGAACAAGCACAGAACAGAGAGTTTGGGTAAGAGAAGAGTTTCTTGTGTGTTAATTCAGAGGAGAGGGGCCTCTATTTATGGGGCCTCTATTTATAGGACCAATGTGAGAATTGTAACGGTAGACAACGCATTGACTGTATCCACTGTAACGGCAGACAACTCTTTTAATATACTGACGTAATGGCAGACAGAAACTTGAATGCACTATTATAACGGCTTCGTCTTTACATAGTCCATAGAGATAACCCCACTAGAAAGTAGTTGTCTAATGGCATTATGTCTTCGACAAATATGTCTAGATTTACCATTATACATATTACTCTGTGCTCTACAAATTTTCGATAGACTATCTGAATGTATGCAGATTGGAGGCACATGCATTGTCCACCTTAGAATATCCTCAAGGAAGTGACATAACCATTCAGCCTCTTCCCCATATTTGTGAAGTGCAATAAATTCAGTTTCCATTATGGATTTAGCGATCACTGTTTGTTTCGAAAATTTCTAAGAAACTACTGCACCACCTAGTGTAAACACATAGCCACTTGTAAATTTTGAATTATCACTAGATATCAAGTTCGCATCACTGTATCCTTCAAGTACAGCCAGATATCTCGTATAATGCAGCTCATAGTTACGAGTAAAAAGCAAGTACTTCAGTACACTTGTAATTGCTTGCCAATGCTTGCTTTTAGGATTACTCGTCTATCTACTTAGTTTACTCACTGCATAGGCTATGTTTGGTGTACAACTCATTTAGTACATTAGACTGCCTATGATTCTAGAGTATTCTACTTGAGAAATACTCTCACCTTTATTTTTGGATAAATGTAAAGTTAGATCTATTGGAGTTCTGGCAATTCCAGAATTTTCTTTATCAAAATTTTCCAGAATATTGTCAATATAATGTGATTAGCTTAAAACAAGCTTATCTGATGTTCTTGTGATTTTAATTCCCAATATAATATCAGCTAGTCTCATGTCTTTCATGTCAAAGCTTGAGTTCAATATGTTTTTAGTAGATTTAATCATCTTATCATTACTTCCAACAATAAGCATATCATCCACATACAAACATATTATGACATCCACTTTCAGTGTTTTTGACATATACGCATTTATCACATTCATTGATCTTGAAACCATTTATCATCATGACATTGTCAAATTTCTCATGTCATTGCTTTGTGCTTGTTTTAAGCCATATAACGACTTCTCCATTATATAAACTTTCTTTTCTTGTTCTGGAGCTGAAAAATCTATAGGTTGTTCCATATAGATTTCTTCATCTAAATCACCATTAATAAAAATTATTTTTACATCCATTTGATGTACTTCAAGATTGTGCAAGACTGTTATTGCAAGTACCGTCCCAATGAAATTTATTCTTGTCACAGGAGAATATGTATCACAGTAATCCAGACATTCATTTTGTCTATATCATTTGATAACAAGTCTTGCCTTTTATTTATTAATTGATCCATCGGCTTTCATTTTTTTCTTGAAAATCCACTTGGAACCCAAGTATGATTTTGTAAGATAGAGTCAATTTAGCTCTTAATAACTTTTTTTCATAGAGAACCATCACTAGATCTCACTGCTTCATTGAAAGTTTGAGGTTCACTTTCAAGCATAAAGGTCAAGAAATCTGGACCAAAAGATTTTTCGGTTCTTGTTTTTTTTACTTTTCAACTTCTTCATCTTTGTTTTCACTATCTTCACTGATAGTCTCATGTGTTCGTTTGGAAAAAACTTGGTTCTTCCTTAAACTTACATGAAAATATATTTTCAAAGAACGATGCATTTCTGGACTCCAGTATCATGTTTTTTGATATCTCAGAGATATCAGATTTGTACACCAAGAACCGAGAAGCACTACTATTATGTGCATAGCCGATGAAAAAGAAATCAACCATTTTGGGTCATATTTTCATTTTCTTAGTTGGATATACTGGCACCTTAGCAAGACATCCCCACATTCGCAAATAATTGTAGGATGAATTTCTTCCTTTCCATAATTCATATGGAGTTTTATCTTCTTTCTTTTTGGCAACTTTTTCAAAAGGTAGTTAGTTGAAAGAATAGTTTCTCCCCACAAGTTTGGTAGCAAGTCAGAACTTATTAACATTGCATTCATCATTTCCTTCAAGGTACGATTCTTTCGCTCAGCAACACTGTTGGACTGAGGAGAATAAGGCACTGTAGTTTTATGTATAATCCCATGCTTAGTACAAGTTTCAGCAAATGACGATTCATACTCTTCACCTCGGTCACTTCTTAGGTCCTTAATTTTCCTGTTGAGTTGATTCTCAACTTCATTTTTATAGAGAACAAATTTTTCTATAGCTTTGTCATTGCTTTTCAGCAAATATACATAACAATATTTTGTACTATCATCAATAAAGGTAATAAAATATTTATTACCACATCCTGTTCGTATCATTTTCAGATCGCAAATATCAGTGTAAATTAAATCAAGAGGTTCAGTGTTTCTTTCAACACTTGTAAAGGATGATATTGTCAGTTTTGCCTCAACACAAGTTTTACACTTATGTTTGGAGTCAATTCGGAATGTTGGTATATGATTCAAGTTAATTAATCTACGCAAAGTATCATAATTAACATGTCTTAGTCTACCATGCCATAAATTGGAAGACTTATAACTAGAAGAGCTAGCTTATTGATTATCTTAACCATGGCCATTATATTGAGTTTAAACATTCCACCACTCATGTATCCTCTACCAACATACATTCCACTCTTCGACAAAATAATTTTTTTGACTCAAACACCAAACGAAATCCGTGATTATTAAGTACCGAACCAGATACCAGGTTCTTACGAATTTCACGAACATATGCAATATTGTTCAGAGTCAGTTTCTTTCTAGAAGTCATCTTCTTGCCTTAGCCTTTGATTTCTAAAGTAGCCGAGTTCCCCATAAACATCTTCTCCACATTCTCTAATGGTTCAAAAATGGAGACAATACTTCTGTTAAAGCACACGTGTCGAGTAGCCACAGTGTCAATCCACCATTCCTTGGGGTTTGAATCCATCATGTTCACCTCCGAGACCACAACTGAGAGATTGATATTAGAAACGTCTTGAGCAATATCTTCAAGAATATTTGCTTCTCTGTTCATGTTCTTGTTGGGTAGTCTACAATCAGTAGACTTGTGACCTATCTTGTCACAGTTGAAGCACTTGTCCTGAAACTTCTATTTCTTGGAGATTCCTCCCTTAGCCCCAACTTGAACCCCTTGTTGTTATGCTTTTTGGAACGTTGACTATGTTCCACCACGTTAGTCTTGGTCGGATGACTGATGACTCCGATTTTTTCAAATCCTCTATTGTCTTCTTCAATACAAAGTCTGACAATGAGATCATCAATGCTCATTTTCTTTCGCTTATGCTTCAGGTAGTTTTTGAAATCTTTCCAACCTGCCGGCAATTTTTCAATAATACAAGTATTTAGAAAAGTTTCACTTAAGTTCATACCTTCAGCATGTATCTCATGCAGGAACAGTTGAATTTCTTGAACCTGACTAATTATCATTTTAGAATCTACCATTTTATAATCTAGGAAGCGGCCCACAATGAATTTCTTGGCACCGGCATCCTCAGTTTTAGATTTATCATCTAGAGATTTCCAAAGTTCTTTAGCATTTCTTTTGTCAATATAAACACTGTACAAGGAATCGACTAATCCATTCATTACGTAGTTCCTACATAGGTAATCAGAACCTTTCCAAGCATCCACAGCAGTGATGACTTGAAAGTTTTGCTCATCTTCCTTAACATTTGGAGCTTCTTTGTTCAAGAATCTTGTGAGATTCAAGGTGGTCAAATAGAACATCATTTTCTGTTGCCACCTTTTAAAATTCTACCCCGTTGAACTTCTCAGGTGTCTCCCTGATATGGCTAAAAATAGAACCAAATCGGGACCGTTCAAATTGGGCACGAATCTTAAAGCTCTCAGGGGTAAAACGGTAATTTCACCTACAAACGGGATTGAAATGGGAACTAGGTCTTTCTTCAAAGCCCAATAACCCATAAACAGATCTGTCCTACTGGGTATGGGTAACAACCCGTTACAAACCAACCCAGATGGATAAGAGTAATTCAAATTCATAGTTATCTCTATGAAACGATTTAAACTCTAGATCTTATCTATCCACACCAGAAAGTAGAGATTTGTCCTTATCTCGAAACAGATCCCTAAGGCGACTATAAATACCCCTCTCCCCCCACCATAACAAGGTAATCAATTTTTTCTACCTAAAGCTATTTCTTAATCTTTCTGATTACTGATAAGAGCGTCGGAAGGTTCGTTGCCGGGATCCATCCTGGTGTATCGAACTTTGTGCAGGTTCGCGGCAGCAACAAGAAACAAGTCAACACGTTGGTGAAGGTCAACAGGTTTGCCTTATTCGTTTTCTCAAGAATCCACAAATTTATCTGTTTTCTCCCACACCAAAATTAGCAGCAACAGATTGGTGCCGTCTGTGGGAAACAAAAAAGCAGTCCAACCTTACTTCATCGGCAGAAGTGGTTTCAAGCTATGCATCCGAAAGAGAAGGGGAAGGCAGCGGTCTCCAGCCGAATAGCCACTCCTCTTCCCCCTCCTCCTCCTCCACTTCAAGATGTTCTTTCTTAACAACCTCCTTCTCAACAGGCCCCTCCAGGGTCTCGGGGGGTTGCCCAGGGGGCCTCCCATCGGAGTCGTCCAAAGCAACATCCTCTTCATGACCATGTCACGGTCCCCAATCCTTCTGCTGACTCTATGGCTTCGCAAAGCCCTCCTGAGCAGGATCTCCATCAAGTGATTGTCAACCGCCAAAAGGGAATCGACCTCCGAACTCGCTTGAATGGATGGCGAGCCCTTGGGGGAGTCCATCAACCTGAGCACCCAAGGGTCTCAAGAGTCCAGACCCCCCGCAAACCGAGGACCAGAAGATCCCCTCCCCCGAGGTGGCAAAGAGAGTCCCCTCCACGTCGTCGGCGGAGAAGTCATGCTCCAGTAAGCCGAGCCACACATAAGGACCGCCAAGCTGGAGGGGCACCGGTCACAAGGGTGGAGTTCCACGATTTTCAAGAAGCCGTTATGCGGGCCCTTAATGTTCTTCCAACCACGAGCAACGGGCACCTAGTCCTCAACCTGCCCGAAGCCATCACCAACGCAATTCCAATCCCATTTTGCATGAGAAAGAGTCTCGGGGCTTGGCAAGATATGACCGAAGGAAAGACTCGGTCTACCGCCATCTCCACGAGATGGAGAGGCGCCTTGGCCGACTTGACAGAGAAGAGGAACAACGGGCGAGGAATTTTCGCCCGAGCAGGCCTCCGTTCTCCCGGGCCATCATGGAAGCCCCGGTCCCGGAAAACTTCAAGCCCCCTAACTTTGATTCATACAACGGGGAGTCGGATCCCGCCGACCACATCCAGAGTTTTAAAACTCTTATGATGATCCACCAGGCTTCGGATGTGCTCCTTTGCAAAACCTTCCCTGCCACGCTAAAGGGGCCTGCGAGAGAATGATACTCTCGATTCGCCCCGGCCTCCATCTTCTCTTTCGATCAGCTCGAAGGGCTCTTCCTTACTTATTTCGTGAGTAGCCGCCGAATCAAGAAAGCAAGTACATCTTTAGTGACCTTCAACCAAAGAAAGGGTGAACGCCTAAGAGATTACGTTCGGCGCTTCACCGCCGAAGCACGGTCTATTTCCTTCCTCAACCAATCAGTAGCCTCGGCGACATTCGGGCACAACGTCACTAACGCCGACCTCAAGGCGTTCCTTGCCAAGAAGCCTCCTCGGGACTTCTCAGAACTCCTGCTTAGGAGTGAGAAGTACATCCGAGTGGAAGAGGCTCTCAACACCCCCCCCTCCCCCACTCTTGAGGAATCATCTTCCGGGAACAAACGGAAGAACACAAGCAAAGAAGAGTCCCAGAAATTCCAGAGGGACAACAATGGCCAACGCCACCCAGCTCCTCGTTTTGAGAATTTCACCTCCCTCAATGCTAGTATATCAGCAGTTCTTATGAAGATGGACAAGGAAGGGCTACTCCGCGCTCCCCCTAGAAAGAATATCCCTGGTAAGAAAAGAAACGGGGATAAGTGGTGCCGCTTTCATAGGGACCACGGCCACGACACGAATGATTGTCGGACTCTCAAAGAGGAGATTGAAGAGCTCATACAACGGGGACATTTGGCCAAGTTTGTTCGAAGAGACGGGGCCGACCTTCCATCCTGATGGGCCTATAAGCGAACAGAGAGGTCCGCCAAGTTCCAAGATTTCGAACCTGCGGCCGTCCTCCACTTTATCCAAGAAGGTCCCATGGGGGGAGAACCCAAATCCTCCCAAGAGGCCTTCACCCTGCAGTAGAAGTAGGTTTTCAGTTTCAATAAGGCTGATGTTTCTAACACGGTCAAAAGCATGTAATAATGGCTTACCCAATTGAAGCGGTCATTTAGTTTATCTCAATAAAATTTAGCTTTTTCTATTATTGCACTTGCCTCATTTCTACCTTTCCGAGTCACATCTACGACTCATTAAATGGTGAGTTCGGAGTCCAGCTTGTCCTACAGAGCTGCTCCCACAACTTACTAAGCTAACAAAAACGAGTTTGGAGTCCAACACTTGGTTCGATGCTACTTTAGCCGCTTGCAATAAGCAAGGGCGGAGAAGCTCACCAATCGGAATTTCTCCTACAACTCGTTAACCCCCTCAAACAACATGTTCGGAGTCCAACACTTGGTTCGATGCCGCTTTAGCTACTTGCGAACGAGCGAGTACAAAGTAGCTTACCATTCGGAATTACTCTTACAACTGTTGAAACTCACTTAAACAATAAGTTCGGAGCTCAAACTCTCCCCTAGAGTTGCTCCTCGAACTCGTCTCCCGAACGGCTCTCTCCTAGGGCCTGGAGATGATTCTTCGTCCCACTCGCCTCCCGAGTGGTCCTCTTATAAGCGAGTTCGGAGCTCAAAACTCTCCCCTAGAGTTTCTCCTCAAACTCGTCTCCCGAATGGGTCTCGCAAGGATCCTCCTAGCTCATCTTCTTAGCCCACAGGAGTGGAGCTCCTCTTCGAAGATTCCAGAGACCGAAGCTCTTCCCAACTTGACAGAAGCGAAGATATTGTGGGCCTATTCTGACCCTCAATACGGGTGATTCTTCAACTGACTCACAAAGAGAAGTTGTAGATCTTTGAGTCAGCTTCGAAACGAGGGGTCACACGCCCTGATCGGACCTCCGTGGCACCAGAAAAGTGGGTCACAACACAACTGCGCCGAGCATAAAAATGGCAAAACTATCGCCTCACGATTCGTGCCAGATCTTCATCAAATGGCTCAGATCTTGCCACGTACTCCAGATCTACATTTCGAGCTACCGAGGTACCGAGCTGCGTATTGGCAAAAATAACTTATCCCTCATGATTCGTGTCTGATTGTGATCAACCACCCTAATTGAGCCACGTAGTTCGGATCTGAAATCCGAGCTACCGACCTGCTTATGAGGGAAAAACCTATCACCTCACGATTCGTGCCAGAACTTCATCAAGCGGCTCAGATCATGCCACATACTTCGGATCTACAATCCGAGCTACCGAGCTGCGTATTGGTAAAAACAACTAATCCTTCATGATTCGTGCCAGATCTTCATCAAGCGGCTCAGATCATGCCATGTACTTCGGATTTACAATCCGAGCTACCGAGCTGCGTATTGGCTAAAACAACTAACCCTTCGTGATTCGCGCCAGATCTTCATCAAGCAACTCAGATCTTGCCATATACTCCGGATCTATTGTTAGTGTAGGTGCCCTAGAGGCAATACAATGATATTATGTAATCAGTATTATTGACATTATGTTCTTTTTAAATTAATAATTTATTATGCTTCGTATTTACTGCGATATAATTACTAGCATGATAAATGTCCTTAGATTATTAATACGAACTATATGAACTTGAGATTATATATAGTATAATAATCTTAAATGTCCCTAGTCGAGTATTATTATTATTAGGACAGTAATAATACATTGAGACTAGTATGTTGATTGATTGATGACCACTTCTCATGGGTCATTAGTATAGAGATACTAAAATCAATACATAGGTAAATGTAAGAGTACATTGTACTGGACAGACCCACTGTGAGATTCTACATGGAATGAATTAATAAGTGTCATAAGTAATCTCACTGTGATAATGGTGTAATGGTCCTCTGACCTGAAATCATTATATTTCTACACGAGAATTAATGTACTTTGATTCTATCAAAAGTTATCTTTAATCGGGTAATGATAAAGATAATTATTGGGTTCATTATGAATCGTGTGAGAAATATGAATGATCTAGAGGGAATTTAACCCTCCTAATTTTAGGAGTGATATTATCGGCCTCTTGTTTGAGTGAGACTATGAAATGCATGGCCATGCTCAAATATTGATTTGTTTGAATAGTCTACTCATCGATCAAGAAAATAAAGATTAAATTATTAAGAGGATGACACGTCCCATGCCTCTAGTTTAATCTATAATATCAAGGTTAAAAGGATTATATTACATGGAAACATTAATCACGAAAGGTTTAATTGAATCACCAATTATTGTTATTACTTGGGTAGCAATGATGTATTACTAGATGCCGCTCATTGTTTATAATTTTATTATAAGATAATAAAATTATTGCCAACGTAATAATAACCTATAGGGTCACACACTTAGAACGTTTAAAAGGAGTATTAGTTTAAATTCGGAATTTAAATTAAGTGATTCGAAATTAGTTAATTAATTGAGTTGGACTTAATTAATTAAAGGATAATTCGAATCATTTAAGTGATAAAACCAAATCAGATTGGTCTTATCAGAAGCCAAACTGATTATGGTTAATTCGAATTTAAATGCTAAAACCAAATCAGATTGGTCTTATCAGAAGCCAAACTGATTACGGTTAAGCCCACCTCTTATCTCTCCCTATAAATACATAGAGATGTATTAGTTGATTTGGATCTTTTGACAAATCCGTTTTCACAGAAACCCTAGCCGCTCAACTGTTGAGAGGTAAAAGAGAGAGAGAGAGAGAGGCAAGGATCATCGGCTAGTACCGGCTCCCTTGATCGTTGGACGATCGGACGTTCGTGTGGACTGCCTTAGAGACGCGGATCTAGCTACTAGGGCTGCGTGGTGATTGCAACCTCCATCTTTCAGCCTTCGAAAGCTCCGAAAGGTAAAATTTTAATTTCTCCATTATTAGCCAATTCTTATACACGGATCCTAGGGTTAGGGTTTCGGATCTGTCTTTTTCGCTGCGTTTGTGCCCCGAAACCCTTCAGTGGTATCAGAGCAACGTGTATAAGGGGCTGATTTGGTTACATGTTTACTGCATTCGATGCATGTATGCATGTTTTATGAATCTGCCTTGATGCAGTTATGTGATATGTCGATATAATATGTTATGTCGATCATATATGATTCTGTTATGCTATATAGATTGTGATTTGTTGATAATTAGGTAAGTTTTACCATCTGCTATGAATGTTCAGTAAGCGATTTGTATGTTATGCATGTAGAATGGTTTATATGGTGATATAAACTGATGGACAGATAGTGTTTGGACACGATCTGTAAACTGGGACATGATATGAATGTATATGATACATGGTTCCGGAACTGTATTTGATGCAGTGGCGGCAGAGACTAAAAGATATGATCTGTTGTTCGAAATCGATAATTTTTAATAAGGATAGTCCTCTGGAATTAAAAAATTTCCTGATTTCGAGCTGACCGGTCAGCTCGACCCCCGCCAGGGGCTGCCGCCCCCGGACCCCGCCCGGGGGCTGCCGCCCCCGGACCCCCGCCCAGGGGCTGCCGCCCCCGGACCCCCGCCCAGGGGCTGCCGCCCCCGGACCCCTGCTGCATATATATATATTTGTGTGTTCTTAATTGTTTATAAGAGCATGGTGCTGGTTATGGCCTTAAGACCCTTAGATTAATGGTTTATGTTTTGGTTTTGTAAATACGACTTGCATGTCGTTCTCTTCATTCTTGTAATTGTATTATCTCGAATGTAACTCGAGTTTCATTATGTAAGTACAAGTTGTTTCTCTTCATTCTTGTAATTGTATTATCTCGAATGTAACTCGAGTTTCATTATGTAAGTACATAAGTACAAGTTATTTTCATTTATTCGATGTAATGTAATTGAAGATTGAAGGGCGATCCAAGAGATGAAGCAACCAAGGAGAATGAAGACATGTAATTGTATTTATATTTCCCACCATAGATAGACCTCGATCCTTTCATCAGCTTGAAAGGATCATGTAGGATAAAGGCCATAACCAAGCACGTTTACTTACTGCACTTTACATATTGATGTATGAATGTTTCTGTAGAATACACTGTGATGCATGCTTCAATTAGATTAATACTGTATTAATATATGTATTAGATACATCATCCATGCCATGCCTGCTTAAACAAAATAAAACATGTAACGATGAAAGATGAACATTAAACAAACGATCATGAGATTCTCGTGTTTATGAAACACGGCAATTAAATATAAATTTCATTGATTCAACGATTGAATGATTTTGTCAACAACGGATCACGAATCTGTAAGAAAAGGGGTGCCAATAATGCCGTCTGTGCGTTAACCTCTGATCTGGAAATCATTCATTCAACGAATTTTGATTTGAAATATTTAGTTCCAAGAAAAGGGAATCTCTTTATGATGGGATCATGATCGTTTACAAGTAAACCCCTTAACAAAATATTAAGTTAATTAGATGCTTTCCAATGAATTAACACTCATCAAAGCCTAGATCATAAGGGGTGGGTTTGCCAAAGTAGAGCACTCCTTTTAATCGTGGTTAGGTGCGAAAGAATAAAAGTGATATTCGTCATGTTAATCATTGGGACCAACTTAACTAAGTCGTCACAATAGGATTGTGGATAGTGAACTTAGAAGCATAGAGTTTGGCGTAAAATTTATTAGATAAATTAGAACAATAGTTGTTCACCAAACTATCCAAGAATTATATGTGATATAATTGACAAAAGTTGTCTACCTAAATAGTTATGTTTTGGGAGAATTGGCCAACGCTGACTCAAGGCATAATGAAATATGGATCTTGGCTCACTAGAAAATAAGTTTCCGAATTAATAGTAAGGGCTATTAGTTTGAACAAAATAGTGGGAGGTATATTAAGTTGAATGTACCATTATCACTTGAACATAATAATTAATTATTTGACAATCTAACTTATCTTATGCATTTTAAACATTGTAGATATTAAATGGCACAAAACACAAACAACTCTTTCTCCGTGCGATCAGTCCTTGAGAAGGACAAGCTGACAGGAACAAACTTCCTTGACTGGTCTAGGAATTTGAGGATTGTCCTCAGGCAGGAGCGTAAGCTCCAAGTTGTTGAAATTCCTCCACCGGTCCATCCTGGTGACGGTGCAACTCGTGCTCAACTAAATGCTTACCAGAAGCATATTGATGATGCGACAGACGTTGCCTGTCTCATGCTTGCAACTATGAGTGCTGAGCTTCAGAAGCAGCATGAGCATATGGATGCTTATGCTATGCTTGAGCATCTTAAGACGATGTTTCAAGTACAGGCTCGTCAAGAAAGGTTCAATACGTACAAAGCAATCTTTAACTGCAAGCAAGGAAATAACCCGGTTGGACCGCATGTTCTGAAGATGATTGGGTATTTTGAATACCTAGACCGTTTGGGCTCCGGGCTTTCTCGAGAGGCTCAAATAGATATTATCTTGCAATCATTGAACAGCAACTATGCCCAGTTTATCATGACTTTCATCATGACCGAGCAAGACAAAACACCCACTGAATTGTTGGCACTGTTAAGAACTACCGAAGCCAACATGCAAAAGGCACCTGAAAATGCTCCCATAATGATGGTAGGCAATAAAGGTGCTAAGGGAAAGGGGAAATGGAAAGGCAAGAAAAAGATTGGATCTAATGCAGTTGCTCCTTCCAAGCCCACTTTCAAGAAAGCTCTCAAGCCTAAAGGTGGTGTTGCTAAACCTGATAAGGGTGATTGTCACTGGTGCAAGAAACCAGGTCATTGGAAGAGAAACTGTCCAGCTTATTTGGAAAGTCTGAAGAACGTGAAATCTCTGAATATTTCTGATTCAGGTATTCATGTTATAGAAGTCAATTTATCTACTTCTACATCTTGGGTATTGGATACTGGATGTGGTTCTCACATTTGTATTAATGTGCAGGGACTTCAAAGGAGTAGATCTTTGGCAAAGGGAGAGATCGACCTACGCGTTGGCAATGGAGCAAAGGTTGCTGCTTTGGCCGTAGGGACTTATTATTTGTCGTTGCCCTCTGGGCTTATTTTAGAACTTGAGAACTGTTATTACGTGCCTGCGATTTGCAGAAACATTATTTCTATTTCTTGTTTGGACAAGAAGGGTTTTTCGTTTATAATAAAAGACAATTGTTGCTCTTTTGCTTTAAATGATTTAACTTATGGTGTAGCACGTTTATTTAATGGTTTATATGTTCTAGATCTTGATCTTACTCCCGTCTATAATATGAATAAACGTCTTAAAGCAAATGACTCAAATCAAACATACCTTTGGCATTGTCGATTAGGCCATATAAATGAGAATCGCATATCCAAACTACATAAAGATGGATTTTTGGATAAGTTTGATTTTGAATCATACGATGAATGTGATGCTTGTTTACTTGGTAAAATGGCAAAAGCTCCTTTTACTAAAATAGGTGAAAGGGCCAACGAACGATTAGAACTAATACATAGTGATGTATGTGGTCCAATGCGTTCTATGGCTAGAGGTGGCTTTTATTACTTCATAACATTTACTGATGATTTCAGTAGATTCGGATATGTGTATCTTTTGAAACACAAATCTGAATCCTTTGAAAAATTCAAAGAATTTAAAGCTGAAGTAGAAAAGCAAATAGGCGGAAGTATTAAAACTCTTCGATCTGATCGAGGAGGTGAATACTTAAGCCATGACTTTAAGAATTACTTAAAGGAGTGTGGTATAGTATCACAGCTCACTCCTCCTGGAACACCACAATGGAATGGGGTTTCTGAAAGGAGAAATCGTACCTTGTTGGACATGGTACGATCGATGATGAGTCATGCTGAACTTCCAATAAGTTTCTGGGGTTATGCCCTAGAAACGGCTGCATATACACTAAACCGAGTCCCAACTAAAGCGGTTCAAAAGACTCCATATGAGATATGGACTGAGAAACGTCAAAGCATGTCATTTATGAAAATATGGGGATGTGAAGCGTTTGTGAAACGTATGATCTCTGACAAGCTTGGACCAAAATCAGATAAGTGTTATTTTGTGGGGTACCCGAAGGAATCTAAGGGTTACTTCTTCTATAATCCGACCGAGAACAAAATAGTTGTTTCTCGCACTGCTGTGTTTCTTGAACGAGAGCTAGTCTCCAAAAGAATCAGTGGGAGGAAAATAGAACTCGATGAAGCTCGAGACCCACAAGATAATGTTGAACCCGAATTGGAAATTGAGCAGGATATTCAAGATAATATTCAAGATGAAACTGCTCAAGAAACACAGATTGTTCGTAGATCTGGTAGGATTCGCCATCAACCTGAGAGATATTATGGATTTCTCTTAGTAGAGAATGGTGATTTGATGCTCATAGATCAAGATGAGCCCCTCACCTACCAAGATGCTATGAACAGTCCTGACTCTGAGAGATGGCTAGAAGCCATGAAATCTGAGATGGATTCCATGTATGATAACCAAGTATGGACTTTGGTTGATCCACCTGAAGGGGTAAAACCTATAGGGTGCAAATGGGTTTTCAAAAAGAAAATCGACATGGATGGAAATGTTCAGACCTATAAAGCTAGGTTAGTTGCAAAAGGTTTCAAGCAAATTCATGGTATTGACTATGATGAAACTTTTTCACCTGTAGCTATGGTCAAATCCATTAGGATTTTGCTTGCAATAGCAGCTTATCATGATTATGAGATCTGGCAGATGGATGTCAAAACAGCCTTCCTTAATGGGAGCCTTGAAGAGGATGTGTACATGACACAACCTGAAGGTTTTGTCAGTCCAAGGGATGCTAGAAGGATATGTAAGTTGCGTCGATCCATTTATGGACTGAAGCAGGCCTCAAGGAGGTGGAATATTCGTTTTGACCAGACAGTCAAGGAATTTGGCTTTATTCAAAACGAAGATGAATCTTGTGTTTACAAAAGGGTTAGTGGGAGCCACGTGGCATTCATAGTATTATATGTTGATGATATATTACTTATCGGGAATGACATACCTTCTCTACAGGCTGTTAAGACTTGGTTGGGAAAAAATTTCTCAATGAAAGATTTAGGCGAGGCGACCTATATATTAGGGATCAGGATCTATAGAGATAGATCCAGAAGATTGATCGGCCTAAATCAGAGTACATATATTGACAAAGTACTGCATCGTTTTGGGATGCAAGATGCTAAAAGGGGATTTGTCCCGATGTCTCATGGGATATCAATCTCGAGTGACAATAGTCCTAAAACATTGGATGAGAAGGACCGCATGAGTAAGATTCCATATGCTTCTGCAATTGGATCTATCATGTATGCAATGATATGTACTCGTCCTGATGTGTCATATGCTTTGAGTATGACGAGCAGGTTCCAGTCTAATCCAGGTGAAGGTCACTGGACAGCTGTCAAGAACATTCTTAAGTACTTGAAGAGGACTAAAGATTCATTCTTGGTATATGGGGGAGAAGAGAGATTAGTGGTAAAAGGTTACACTGATTCTAGTTTCCAAACAGACAAGGATGATTCTATATCCCAGTCTGGTTTTGTGTTTTGTCTCAACGGAGGTGCTGTAAGCTGGAAAAGTTCAAAGCAAGAAACAGTAGCTGATTCTACAATGGAGGCTGAGTATATTGCTGCTTGCGAAGCAGCCAAGGAGGCAGTTTGGATCCGAAATTTCATCACAGGGCTTGGTGTGGTTCCATCGATAGTAGACCCTATCGATCTTTATTGCGATAACAATGGAGCCATAGCACAAGCAAAGGAACCAAGATCGCACTCCAGGGCGAAACATATACTTAGAAGATATCACCTTATTCGTGAGATTAATGAACGAGGAGATATACATATATGTAAAGTGCAAACTAATGATAACGTAGCTGACCCACTGACTAAGGCTTTGTCGCAGCAGAAGCACGAAGGTCACACTAGTTCAATTGGTATTCGATACATGAGTGATTGGCTCTAGTGCAAGTGGGAGATTGTTAGTGTAGGTGCCCTAGAGGCAATACAATGATATTATGTAATCAGTATTATTGACATTATGTTCTTTTTTAAATTAATAATTTATTATGCTTCGTATTTACTGCGATATAATTACTAGCATGATAAATGTCCTTAGATTATTAATACGAACTATATGAACTTGAGATTATATATAGTATAATAATCTTAAATGTCCCTAGTCGAGTATTATTATTATTAGGACAGTAATAATACATTGAGACTAGTATGTTGATTGATTGATGACCACTTCTCATGGGTCATTAGTATAGAGATACTAAAATCAATACATAGGTAAATGTAAGAGTACATTGTACTGGACAGACCCACTGTGAGATTCTACATGGAATGAATTAATAAGTGTCATAAGTAATCTCACTGTGATAATGGTGTAATGGTCCTCTGACCTGAAATCATTATATTTCTACACGAGAATTAATGTACTTTGATTCTATCAAAAGTTATCTTTAATCGGGTAATGATAAAGATAATTATTGGGTTCATTATGAATCGTGTGAGAAATATGAATGATCTAGAGGGAATTTAACCCTCCTAATTTTAGGAGTGATATTATCGGCCTCTTGTTTGAGTGAGACTATGAAATGCATGGCCATGCTCAAATATTGATTTGTTTGAATAGTCTACTCATCGATCAAGAAAATAAAGATTAAATTATTAAGAGGATGACACGTCCCATGCCTCTAGTTTAATCTATAATATCAAGGTTAAAAGGATTATATTACATGGAAACATTAATCACGAAAGGTTTAATTGAATCACCAATTATTGTTATTACTTGGGTAGCAATGATGTATTACTAGATGCCGCTCATTGTTTATAATTTTATTATAAGATAATAAAATTATTGCCAACGTAATAATAACCTATAGGGTCACACACTTAGAACGTTTAAAAGGAGTATTAGTTTAAATTCGGAATTTAAATTAAGTGATTCGAAATTAGTTAATTAATTGAGTTGGACTTAATTAATTAAAGGATAATTCGAATCATTTAAGTGATAAAACCAAATCAGATTGGTCTTATCAGAAGCCAAACTGATTATGGTTAATTCGAATTTAAATGCTAAAACCAAATCAGATTGGTCTTATCAGAAGCCAAACTGATTACGGTTAAGCCCACCTCTTATCTCTCCCTATAAATACATAGAGATGTATTAGTTGATTTGGATCTTTTGACAAATCCGTTTTCACAGAAACCCTAGCCGCTCAACTGTTGAGAGGTAAAAGAGAGAGAGAGAGAGAGGCAAGGATCATCGGCTAGTACCGGCTCCCTTGATCGTTGGACGATCGGACGTTCGTGTGGACTGCCTTAGAGACGCGGATCTAGCTACTAGGGCTGCGTGGTGATTGCAACCTCCATCTTTCAGCCTTCGAAAGCTCCGAAAGGTAAAATTTTAATTTCTCCATTATTAGCCAATTCTTATACACGGATCCTAGGGTTAGGGTTTCGGATCTGTCTTTTTCGCTGCGTTTGTGCCCCGAAACCCTTCATCTATAATCCGAGCTACCGAGATACCGAGCTGCGTATTGGCCAAAATAACTAATCCTTCGTGATTCTCGCCAGTTCTTCATCAAGCGCCTCAGATCTTGCCACGTACTCCGGATCTACAATCCGAGCTACCGAGGTACCGAACCGCTTGATGAAGATCCGAAGTGGAGCTCATCTTCGAAGGTTCCGGAGACTGAAGCTCTTCTCATCTTGACATAGGAGAATATATCAGGCCTATTTTGACCCTCAATACGGGTGATTCTTCAACTGACTTCTAAAGAGAAGTTGTAGATCTTCGAGTCAGCTTCGAAACGAGGGGTCACACGCCCCGATCGGACCTCCGTAGCACTGGAAAAGTGGGTCACAACTCAGCTACGCCGAGCGTGAAAATGGGAAAAATCATTGCCTCAAAATTCGCGCTTGATTCTCATCGACAGCTCTGATCTCGCCTCATATCTCGGATCTGAAATCTGAGCTATCGAGCTACCGAGCTGCGAATTGGCGAAAACTATCACCTCACAATTCGTGCCAGATCATCAAGTGGTCCAGATCGTGCCACGTAGCTCGGAATTATGATCCGAGCTACCGATCTACCGAGCTACGAATTGGCAAAAACTAGAACCTCACGATTCATGCCAGTCCAGATCTTAATCAACCGTCCAGATCGAGCCACGTAGCTCGGATCCAAAAGCCGAGCAATTGAGCCACCGAGCATGAAATTGGAGAAAAACTCCGCCTCAAACTTCGTGTTCGATCACGATCAACGAACCAGATTCGCCAAGCAAACAACAACAACAACAACAAAAAAATATTAAAGGGATAACGGGTTGGGTTCGGACCCGTTAGGGACCCAAACCCGAACCACCTCCCTCCTCCGTTCCCTTCTTCACATTTTCCCACCAAAGAGCCAAAAAAGAAAAACCCAACTCCTCCTCCGAAGCTGTCGACGTCCATCCCCGAACACGAAGCTCCCATCCGCCAAGCTCCATCATCGCCTAGCTTGCCCAACTCCATCAACAAGCTCCGAGCTTCCCCCTCCGAAGCTCCTCCCCCGTTATCGCCAAGCTTCCATCATCGAGCTGCAAAGCTCCTCACTGCGAAGTTGCCGAGCTCCTCCATTAGTCGAAACCCTTTCCTGTGCCGTGCTACACGCCGCCGTCGCCGAGCTCCGATGCGCTTCTCTCCAATGCTGACATCCTTCATCGCGTTCCCACCGAGATCCAACAAGGCCTCACCGAACCCATTACTGCCAACCTCCAACCCCATCAACGAGCTCCGAACTCCTCACCTCCTCGACCTCTGAAGACGAGCTCCCTCGTTGACCTCCACTTCGCGACCACCAATCGCAACCGAACCCATTACGGTCGAGCTCCAACAAGGCCTCACCGAACCCATTACTGCCGACCTCCAACCCCATCAATAAGCTCCGAGCTCCTCACCTCGTCGACCTCCGAAGACGAGCTCCCTCATCGACCTCCACTTCACGAGCACCAACCACAACCGAACCCATTACTACCGAGCTCCAAGTCCTTTAACCCATCGCCACGTCGAGCTCAACTGCCGAGCTCCTCGTCAAATGAGGTCAGAGAGAAGGCAAGGTCGAGGGCGAGCCCTAGGTCGAGGACGGGGTGAGAGGCGAGGTCGGAAGCCAGGGTCGGAAGCCACAGTAGAGGGCGAAAGACGAAGGAGAAGGAAGAAGGGAGAAGGCAAGAGAGGAAGAAAAAAAAATGCCACGTGGCGGTGCCACGTGGCATCACCTCAAGCAGCTCGGCCAGATCCGAGGCCAGAGCCGAGCAACCAAGGTACCGAGCTGCGTATTGGAGAAAAACGCCTCGCTTTGAGATGCGCGCCCTCTGATCGTGATCAACGCACAGGATTGTACCACGTCATCAGGTATTTATTAATTAATTAATTTATTTATTTAATTGAATTAATTATTTAAAAAATCCGAAAAATTAATTTAACAACGAAAAAGTTAATTAAAAAATTCTAAAAATAATTATTAATTCTGAAAATAATTTTCTGAAAAATAATAATTATTAAATTAGAATAGTAAATTAAAATTTTTGATAATTAATTATTTAAATTCGAAAATTGAATAAAAAATTCTAAAAAATGATTAAAAATTGGAAAATTCAGAAAAAATCTGGAAAAATCACAAAAATTCCAGAAAATTTTGAGGATAATTTTGGGTACTTTACAAGCTCATATTTACACTGTTACACCTCGAGCAAGATCCAAACTCTCCCGAGAACTCCGATAAATTATATTAGCCATTGAAAATGGACAAAACTACTCCTCGAAGACTGTAAAACTCAGTCTCCAGGAGTGGGGGGGACTTGTGATATGGCTAAAAATAGAACCAAATTGGAACCGTTCAAATTGGGCACGAATCTTAAAGCTCTCAGAGGTAAAACGATAATTTCACCTACAAACGGGTCTGAAATGGGAACTGGGTCTTTCTTTAAAGCCCAATAACCCATAAACGGATCTATCCTACTGGGTATGGGTAACAACCCGTTACAAACCAACCCAGATGAATAAAAAGTAATTCAAATTCATAGTTATCTCTATGAAATGATTTAAACTCTAGATCATATCCATCCACACCGGAAAGTAGAGATTTGTCCTTATCTCGAAACAGATCCCTAAGGCAATTATAAATACCACTCTTCCCCCACCATAATAAGGTAATCAATATTTTTCTACCTAAAGCTCTTTCTTAATCTTTCTGATTACTGACAAGAGCGTCAGAAGGTTTGTCGCCGGGATCCATCCCGGTGTATCGAACTTTGTGCAGGTTTGCGGCAGCAGCAAGAAACAAGTCAACACGTTGGTAAAGGTCAACAGGTTTGCCTTATTCGTTTTCTCAAGAATCCACATATTCATTTATTTGCTCCCACACAAAAATTAGCAGCAACACTCCCCATGGGAGACTAAGTCAGGTACAACGGCTAGCATTGGCACTCGTACCATAACAACAGTCGGTACTTGTGCCGCATTAGCAACAACAACATTCTCTGATGCATTTATCACTTTTAATATGAAAATACACAACACGAGTGTAAATTTTTCAGAATGAAAAAAAAAAAAAAAAAGTGCCTCAAAATCAGAAAGGAAAAAAAATCTAAAATTGTTTTAAGTTTGTTATAATATTTTTATCACAATAAAACCAACTTTGAGAAATTTATTTTCTTTGTTATAACTTTGGTTACAAAATGTTTGCAATAAATCGAAATATGATTGAGAGGCACAAAAATCAAAGAAGGAGGAGAAAAATAAAACCAATAAAATTAAAAGAAAATAAGAAATAATAAAACATAACCGATTTGTGTCAAGACTTGTGTATCACACAATCTCCTTAAAATAGTTTTCGCCTCGTCCGGGTGCTGAAACTTGCGTTGGCATCTGTTTCACAAGATGCAACGACAAGAGGAGTTGACGCAGACACCACGTCACGCTTTCGAATTGGACAGCATCTAAAATCTATCACCACACAACCGAAGAATGGAACAAGCACAAAACAGAGAGTTTGGGAAAGAGAAGAGTTTCTTGTGTGCCGATTTAGGGAGAGGGGTCTCTAGCTATTTATAGGGTTAGGGTGAGAATTGTAATGGCAGACAACGCATTAACTGCATCCACTGTAACGGTAGACAACTCTTTTAATGCACCGGCTATAATGGTAGACAGAAGCTTGAATAAATTACTGTAACGGCGGGCAAAACTATTACGTGAATAAATGGCAGAAAAAACAGCTTCTGCATTTATTTCAGCCGTTACAAATTGGAAAAAACAAAATTGTAGTAAAAATTTGGCTTTGCACGGGTGGGTTCACGACGGTCCGGCATTTGTGTCCGTAGGACGTGCTGGGGTACATAAGTCGCATGGAACAAGATCTTCAGAGAGTACAGACCACAAGTCCTTTGGAAAGCATCTTACTGACTTTGTAAACGGCAGTGTCATTTCGGTTGGTCTTACTATCAAAGCACAATTGTCCTGGAGTATAAATATACAACAGATTCTGCGAAGGAAATAAAAAAAGGCATTGCTAGCATCTCTCTAAAATCAGATATCTATTATTTAGCGAGGAAAACTGATGATTCATAGAAATTTTAAGATGAACGCTTCAGATAACCCAATCTGCACTCAAAATCCCACTAGTAAAACGAAAGATGGTTTTCATTCTCTAAAAATGAAGTAGAACTTTACTCAAAACCCCATCCTACTCGACCTGTGGATGCTCCATCCAGTCGATGCAAAAATATCTTCACTCTTCACCGTTGGTTATCAAAACAGCTACTCAAAACCATATTATCACAATTACAAATGGTTAGGTTTGCTGCAACTGCAAAATTTTTCTTTTTTGTTGCAACTACTACTTACTGTTGCATGGTCACAAGTTGAGTTGCAATTAAGTTGTTTGTAACTACAAGTGGTATTAAATCAAAAGATCAGATTTGAATCAAATCAAGTCATATAGATCGAGATGGATCAATAGATGATAGGCAGATAACAATAGTTGGAAGAAGAATTAACGAAAAAAAGTACCGCACAAATCAAATATATTCAGAAAATAATGAAGCAAAGATATTTCATAATTTCATTAATGCTGTTACGCAAGTCATTGAAATTAAATGGTTATGATCCTAACCTTGGATGGATCCAACCTGCATACTGAGCAACAGTAGAGCCTCACAAATTGAACCTTATTAGTAGAATATCCGCAATAACAGCCACCTGCCATTCCTTTCAGAAAAAGAGATTTTGAGTGTTGATAAACAAACATACCCTATACCCTATCTCTCAGTGAATAAAAACAAGGCTGAGCAATCAGACGAGTATCAGTGTAATTGTCATGTTTTAGTTATTTTGTACTTTCCACCATACACCATATTCAGATAATATATTAAAATTTTCGAAGGAGATCAGGAACAACAAAATATTAATTACAGTAAACATTCTTTCAACTCCCCTACCTCTAAATCGAGTTCATGGTCAGAGAGTGACTGAAGCTTTACCTTTCACATAGGGCTGCAATCGAGCCGAGCCGAGCCGAATATCTTCAGGCTTGAGCTCGGCTCGTTTACGAAACGAGTTCAGTTTTGAGCTCGAGCTCGGTTCGAGCCAAGCTTTGACCGAGTTTAACCGTATTCGAGGCGAATAGCTCGCGAGCTTAGCCAAAAAAAAAAAAACCCCGAACTCGAGCTCGGCTCGTTTACGAAACGAGCTCAGGTTTGAGCTCGAGCTCGGTTCGAACCGAGCTTTGACCGAGCTCGAGCCGAATAGCTCGTGAATAGCTCGATTGGTTTGGAGCCCTACTTTCACATACCCAACTGGGAATATTAAAGCCAAAAGGACAGGTTGCTCAAAGTCATTACCATAACTAGAATAGGCCAATTGTCTTCTATATTAAAAAGTCCGAGTTGTGTTACGTATAGAGAACCACATAAATGGCCTCCTCTCTACGATTCAGTGGTCCTGTAGTGATCCTTGTCTAGCTGCAAACAAAGAAGAGCATGCACCATTAATTAGACTCAGATGGTTGAGAAAAAGATGGCATTTTCTTTCTTTCCCCCCACTAGATGCAATGACCAACATCTAGGGGCAGGGAATAATGTCATGTCAGCTTCACTATAGCTTGCGAGCTACAGTGGCACTTGGACCATCTTAACTACATTTCACATCTACAACAGCACAGTGTTTTGAGTCAACAACAAAAAAAAAATCGGTCTATATGAAATTATTGTTGTTTATTTATCATGTGCCAGGTACAACTGATTTCAGATATAATTTATCAAAAAATAACTCATGCATAAGCAGAATGACCATTTCGGGTAATCACAAGTACAAGAAAGAGATAACGATATCTTAAAGATTCATTAACATGCTCTAAATCTTGCATAACTTCCAAGTAAGCACGGGGTGAGTCAGTTTGTTTCATAATCCATACATTTTAACATATCACGTATTTGACAATCCATCACACTGCATCTATGTATTAAGTACCAACAAAAATCAAAACTGATAAAAATGAATATCTATATACTTTAAAATAGTGATTAATATGCTATAACTTAGATTCCTTCGTTCAATACTGACAATCTATAAATAATTTCAAGTATGTATGTTCTTTCACTTCATTCCCTTATAATTGCAATCTAAGCATCCTCGTTTTGTGATTGCCATCTTCAAATTCCTTTAAAATTAATACATTTCATTTCTTAAAATGAACCAGACAAATTAAAACCTATGTACGTTTCCTGTTCCAAATAATGATTTGATTTATATTCCTATAAACCAAATTAGTTATAATATTCAGCAAATTTCAAATTTCAAATTTATGTTTAAAGTGTTGGAAATCAGTTTCATCGTATTCTACTCATCAAGACGTATAAAATGATGTACTCACATGTCCAAAACGGATTTCAAATGAATGAAATATTCGCCACCGAAGTTAGCTTGTTAAAATGAAGAATTGGACTTTTGTTTGATATGTGACATTGAAAGTTAGTCCCATATCGGAAAGAAGCAAAAAGCAAATGAAATTATAAATTAAAAACTGAGCCAAAGGGGTGTGTCCTTAGGGGTACGGATATTTTCTCCGGACGGAGAACACACCCAACTTGGGCATCAGTGTGAAACACACGCGCTTGGGCTTGGGCTTCGGCCAGTTCTGATTTGCTACGGGCTGGATAGGGGCAGTTGCAACTGTCTTGACAGTTTTGTCTGAACAATTGCATGAACCGCCAAGAATTTAGGTCTATATATAGGACTGGATTCTGATCAAATCCGATCCAATTCATATCTTCCCTACCACCCTGTACAAGTGCAGACATATCACAAAATGTTGTCATTTCCATTCTCGCCAGGGGCGGATCCAGGATTGAAAAGGGGGGGGGGGGGGGGGGGGGGCTGGAAAAAAAAACGCACAAGGTAGCATGCAAAATATATATAAAGTTGTTATAGATACTAGATAGAACAGAGTTGGGCTTGGGCCCCAAAAAAATAAATAGAACGCTCAAATATATATGAGGTGGCCTTGGGGGGGGGGGGGGGGGGGGGGGGCTGGAAAAAAAAAACGCACAAGGTAACATGAAAAATATATATAAAGTTGTTATAGATACTAGATAGAACAGAGTTGGGCTTCGGCCCAAAAAAATAAATAGAACGCTCAAATATATATGAGGTGGCCTTTAAAAAATATTGGGGGGGGGGGGGGGGGGGGGGGGGGTTGAAGCATACATCTCACACTAATATACCAATATATATATATATATATATACCAGAAAACTAACCCTAATTAGAGAGTAATGAGGTTGTTGGGCTCACAAACTGACCTGGATCAGATTTATGTGAGGGCCTTTGAACTTTAGCCAGCCCATTTAATCTAATTAAATGTCTAACCAATGTCAGGAGTCCAAGTTTACTTGGATCCCTAATTAAATTTATCTTATAAATTTAAATCCCAATTTCGATCCATTCTAAGTGTGTGACCCTATAAGTTCCAATTACATTGACAGAATACTAAAATCATATTCTAGCATTATAAATAGTGAGTGATATCTAGTATTACATCACTGTTACTCAGTAATGAGAATGTCAGTGATTTAACATAACCTATCCGTGACCAATGTTTCCATGTAATCTAGTCCTATCCGTCGCCTACCGCAAGCTCAACTCTCTCCCTCTCAAGTCCAATCCCCTTCGCAATATGGGGAATGGACCTGCTCGGTCCGTTCTCGCCAGCTCCGGGCCAGTTCAAATTTCTGGTCGTGGCAATCGACTATTTCTCCAAGTGGATTGAGGCCGAACCACTAGCAACTATTACGGAGAACAGAGTGCAACAGTTCTTCTGGAAGATCGTGATCTGCAGGTTTGGCATATCCCGAGTCTTGGTGACGGACAACGGAACACAATTTGTCGGGGCAACATTCCGCTCCGTTTGTGAAGACCTTGGCATTCAGCAGCGGTTCTCCTCTGTCTCCCACCCTCAATCCAATGGCCAAGTAGAGAACGCCAATAGGCAAATCCTCTCGAGCATCAAGAAGAGACTAAGTAAGTCGGCCAAAGGATTGTGGGTAGAGCAGCTTCCTAACGTGCTGTGGAACTACCACACTACAAAGAGAACCCCCACAGGAGAGTCGCCCTTCAACCTCACCTATGGTTCCAAGGCCGTAATCCCCTTAGAGGTTGGCTTGCCATCCCCCCGCCTAATTGCATATAATGAAGAGCAGAACGTAGGGGAGCTCCGAGCCAATCTGGACCTTATCGATGAACTTTGCGAGAGAGCCTTGATTCGCCAAGAGAATTATCGAAGAAGGATTGAGCAATTCTACAACAGAAGAGTCCGCCCTACAGATCTTAAGGAGGGGGACTTAATTCTCAGAAAGCTAGCCATCCCGTTCCCCAACAAAAGGGGCAAGCTAGCCCCAAATTGGGAAGGACCCTACAAGGTCTCCAGAGTAGTTCGCCCCAGAGCGTACCAACTTGACGACCTGGGGGGCAGAAAGATACCAAGAACATGGAACGCCGATCATTTACTGAAGTACCAAGAGGGTGTTTGAACGCCTCTCCAAGCAACATCAGTTTTAAGGCTATTCTATTTGTTTTTCCATTGTAATAACGGCTCACAACCTAGAAGCGGCCGATTAGCAATATTTAATAAAGAGTTTCTTTTGAATAATTATTCTCTTGTGTTCAAATTATCTCTGTTTGCTACCTCAAGTGTATTGATTCTCTTTTAAAACGATGAGTTCGGAGTCCAACACTTGGCTCGACTCCACTTCATCTACTCGCTCACAAGCGAGTAAGGAGTGGTTCGCCATTCGGAATTTCTCCCACAACCGTTGAATCTCTTTTAAAACGATGAGTTCGGAGTCCAAAACTTGGCTCGACTCCTCTTCATCTACCCGTTCATAAGCGAGTAAGAAGTGGTTCATCATTCGGAATTGCTCCCACAACCATTGAATCAATTTTAAACGACGAGTTCGGAGTCCAACACTTGGCTCGACTCTGCTTCCCCTACTTGCTCATAAGCGAGTAAGAAGTGGTTCACCATTCGAAATTGCTCCCACAACCGTTGAATCTCTTTTAAACGACGAGTTCGGAGTCCAACACTTGGCTCGACTCCGCTTTCCCTACTTTCTCATAAGTGAGTAAGAAGTAGTTCGCCATTCGGAATCGCTCCCACAACCGTTGAATCTCTTTTAAACGATGAGTTCGGAGTCCAACACTTGGCTCGACTCTGCTTCCTCTACTTGCTCATAAGCGAGTAAGAAGTGGTTCGCCATTCGAAATTGCTCCCACAACCATTGAATCTCTTTTAAACAACGAGTTCGGAGTCCAACACTTGGCTCGACTCCGCTTTCCCTACTTTCTCATAAGTGAGTAAGAAGTAGTTCGCCATTCGGAATCGCTCCCACAACCGTTGAATCTCTTTTAAACGATGAGTTCGGAGTCCAACACTTGGCTCGACTCTGCTTCCTCTACTTGCTCATAAGCGAGTAAGAAGTGGTTCGCCATTCGAAATTGCTCCCACAACCGATGAATCTCTTTTAAACGACGAGTTTGGAGTCCAACACTTAGCTCGACTTCGCTTCCCCTACTTGCTCATAAGCGAGTAAGGAGTGGTTCGCCATTCGGAATTGCTCCCACAACTGTTGAATCCTTTTTAAACGACGAGTTCGGAGTCCAACACTTGGCTCGACTCCGCTTCTTGCTTATAAGCGAGTAAGAAGTTGTTCGCCATTCGAAATTGCTCCCACAACTGTTCATTATCGAAACTAATACTACCAAAGCACAAATTGATGCTTGCAAAAAGTTATTTCTTTATTTCACGAAAGACCAATCAAAGATACAACTCTTATGCTAGGGTAGAAGTCTCACACTGGACCAAAAGCTCGTACAACACAAGTCTTGAGACTACAAAATCACCCTACTTAGGACGAGGGATGCTCCTCCGGAGCGACACTCGAGGTCGACGAGCAACACGTTGCATTCTCTCCGTCTCTGCTAAAGACTGTAGACCAGCGGATTGGGTTGCGCCTTCGGCCCCCAATCTAACCGTAGCACCGCTTGACGAACTGGTGACCCCACTTTGTGCGTCTCTAGGCCTTCACACCAGAGACGATGACTGGCGTGCAAACTCGTGGAAAGTTCTCCCTGGGGCATACTCCTCCCGAGGATAAGGGACACTCCTAAAATTGCCTCCCCCAGTCAATCGCCGAAGGCGCAAGTTCTCCGCCTCTAATTCAATCACCCGCTCTTTAAGTGCTTCATCAGTCTTTGATCTTGAAACAGGGTAATCGACTTGAACCACCCCTGTGCGGAGCCTCCGAGATGTCTCTCTGAAGTTGTGCCGCCTCCATAGTTTTCTCAAGCACCACATTCTTCAGCTCATCCCTTTTAGCTCTTGTTTTGAATAGAAGACCCCGAAGAGCTACTTGCCTCAGGCCATAGTGATAAGCCCCTGAGGGGCATCTCTCCTCCCCTTCGGGGGGCGCCTTGCGAGCCTGCTCTTCTAATCGCTCTAGCTCAGAGTCTCGTTTAGCCAACAGCACCTTAATGTGATTCAGCTCCGACTTATCCTTGAAGAGTTTCTCACGAGTTTGAGCAAGAGCCAACTTAACGATGCCTAGCTGAGAACGGGATGATGATGGTTTGACTAGCTGAAAGAGTTGAAAAAATTGGTTAAGTCTAAAGGACCAAAGTAGAAAAGCTAAGCCTAGGCAAGCATAGTGCAAGACTCAAAAGTTAGACAATCAATGAATTCAAAATATCTCCAACACTTAGTCAAAATAGAAGGTTTCATTCATACAAAAGTTTGATTGCTACAAAAAAAAAACGGTGGCCAGTCCGCTATAAGGCAATACAAGAAGAGAAGACGACAACATGAGACAACTGAAGTTAACGGGCCACCTTGAGTGGTAGCTTGGTGACAAGCTCCTCGGGGGTCACCTCCCTTTCCTCCACCGCTCCGGCCTGGGGGTCGGCCACAACCTCGTTGCCCCCTTTCTCCACCACCGCTGTCTCGGGGTCGGCCACAGCATCGTCGTCCCTTGCTCCTCCCCTTCCTCTTCCTCGGCCTCTTGATCGGCTTCGAGGTCCTCGTCATCAACCGGGCCCCACAATCCGTATTCCGACCTGTCGAAGCCGGGGACGCAAGCCTCGTCTTGCTTGAGCGTAGTGGCATAGGACTTCTCCATATTCGTCATTATGTGCTTCTTCGCCTCAGCCTCTATCTCCACCCTCGCCGCCTCCACTGCCACATCATTCTCCCTCGTCACATCCTCCAAGGCCTTCCTTGCATTTTCCCTCTCCTCGTCCGCCCGAGCCATCTCCGAGGTGACCTTCTCGTTCGCCTGTGCCAGGGCCGTCTCAAAGTGCGCGACCTGGGCTGCCAGGGATTCCGAGCGATGCTGCTCCACCTCGTGCAGCTTCGCGACTCTCGCCCTCTCGGCTCGATCCCTGTCGCATAACAGCTTCAACTCCTTCTCCTGCTCGGAATATTGCTCGAGGAGGTGGCTGAAGTGGCACGTGATCTAAACAAAAGAGGAAAAGAAACGATGAAAACCGAGCAAAAAACTTAGAAATTTTTTGAATTATCAACGAATTGACTAAGAGACTCACCGACATTGTCGCCCGAGCTATCTCGAGAGCATCGTTGCCCGTCGTCCCTGCCTTCATTGCTGCTCGGTCCTTCGGGGTCGGAAGATGGCGCAAGGCCTGCATGCTCATGGCCGAGTCTCCCAAGAATCCATTGTGGTTCATCACCCGCCAGTTGGGGACGAAGAGTTTCTTATGCCCCTCGGTCAGAATCGCTTCATCCTTCTCAATGAAGGGCGGGGCCTCAAGCGCCAACGCCGCCGAGATAGAAAAGCTTTCGGCTGAGGGCTTGGACAGGGTCGGTTAAGGAAGAGCGGTAGCCGAGGCAGATCGCTGAGGAGATGCCAGGTCTACAGTCTCGACCACGGTGGAGGACACTTTGGTAGGTCGGCCAGATGAAGGTCCCGCAGTCGTCCTCTTCCTCTTCTTGGCGTCAGAACCCTTGTTTCGTTCGGCTATGATCGCCCTAAAGTCCATGTTCGGAGCCTCTGCCAAATAGAA
The DNA here is from genome assembly GCA_017893485.1 of Hemerocallis citrina. NCBI lineage: Eukaryota > Viridiplantae > Streptophyta > Magnoliopsida > Asparagales > Asphodelaceae > Hemerocallis > Hemerocallis citrina. The sequence continues at coordinate 25,358,978 of CM030363.1, forward strand.
AAAAGCAAAGTTAAGACAAAAAATACATAAGGTATAAAGAGTAAATAAAAGAACAAGATGTCCGGAGCATACTCGGGTCGATCAGATTGAGACCCAACCCGTGGAGCACTTCCTCGGTCATATCCTTCCAGCTCAGGGTCGGGAGGTCAATCAGCTTCGTGACAACTTCTGCTTCGGCCGGAGTCAACACCAGCTTGGCCTTTGCCCACTTCGGCACATCCTCCCTCCACCTGGTCGGAAAGTCCCATGCCGTAGGGCCTCGGATCAAAAAATACTTGCCCTTCCACGACTTGATAGAGTCCAGATTCTCTATCAATTTGACGCCTTTTCGTGGCGACAAGTAGTATCGGTGCTCCGTCTTGTTCATCCGGTTGATCCGATACATACTTCGGAGGACGACGAGCTGAGGCTCCACCTTCGCCGTCGGACACTGGAGCAGAAACCCGAGCACGTGGTGCCACATGTTCGGCATGAACTGGATCGAGCTCAGCCCATACCACCGAAGAACTTCGGTCACGAAGGGGTGAAGGAGAAGGCGCAGGCCTGCATTCAGTGCGTCGTAGGCAAAGACGCACGTATCAGGCATGAACGCCGTGCACACTCGCACTCCGGGTCCGGGGAGGATTAGGGTGTACTCCGGGGGTATCATGAAGTTCTTCCGTATCTGAAGCAGGCCCCTCTCTATCAGAACCGAGGCGATGTCGTCAACCTCAGTAACCTTCTTCGGCTCGTTCTCCTCATACGCCTCCGATCTCCCATAGATGGCCTTCGCCAACAGGTCCCCAGTATACTACCTGATCCCCCCATGGCCTGATATCTCCGTCGGCAGCCAACCCACTTCTCCTCCCTACCTGACAGGCTCTACCACCGTCTCGACAATTACCGACCACGGCCGACCCTGTTACCTCCTTCCCCTTCTCTTCGCTTAGCACTTCTGCCCCCTTCTCTTGAACGGGCAGAACCACTTGCCGCTGCTCACTCTCACCTCTCGAGGAAGAGGCCTCACTACTCGAGGACACACTAGACATCTTGAAAAGTTACCATGATGTGACGTTCTGGTCGAAATAGTTGTCGGAAATCGCCTTGCCATGCCGTGACAGCTAACACTACCACCCAAGAGCGAAAATCACCGCTAGCGGAGCAACTCGAGAGCTAAAGATTTTTCTGAGAGTAAAAAGTGAGAGAATGGGAGAAGTGTTGAGGGGGTGAGAACTTATAGTAAAAAGAGGGCAACTCTTGGACTTCTAACGTATTGGGCCCCGCTCAAGCCCACTAAGAAGGTTAAGCGACAAAATGCTGAAGGGTAGGAACAACCCAGATCTAGCCACATAGCTCGGCTGCCATCGAAGCGCCGAGCTACCGAGGTGTCCATCCGGAGAAGGGCGCTCTCGAGCTATCGGGGCACCGACCTCCGCATTGGAGAAAAAATGCCTCCGAGCTCCTGGGACCATCAGATCGTCCCGAGATTCGTGCCAAAAGCTGATGGACGGCTTAGATTTCGCCACAAAATGACAAAATCACGTTTTATCGTGATCTGAGCTTCGTGCATCGTGATTCGAGCCTGATGGATGTCCCAGATCTCGCCACGTAGTTCGGCAGCCCTCAATGCACCAAGCTACCAAACTACCGAGGAGCCGACGTGCCCATTCGAGAAAGAGCCCCCGAACTACGGCGTTGAGCTACCGAGCTACTATGCCGAGCTACCGAGGCACCGACCTCCGTATTGGGAAAAAAAATACCTCCGAGCTCCTTGAACCGTCAGATCGCCCAGATTTTCGAACAGCGACTGATGGAGGGCTCAGATTTTGCCATTCCCACAAAATGACAAAATTACGTTTTCTCGTGATCTGAGCTCACAAAACGACAAATCACTGCCGACCTACCGATCTGCTGAGGCTCCGAGCTGCCGAGGTGCCCATCGGAGAAAGGCACCCCCGAGCTACAGCGCCGAGCTACCGAGCTACAGCGCCGAGCTACCGGGGCACTGACCTCCGTATTGGGGAAAAAGTGCCTCCAAGCTCCTTGGACCGTTAGATCATCCAGATTTTCGTGCAACGGCTGATGGACGGCACAGATTTCGTCTCGTCCACAAAATGATAAAATCACGTTTTCTCGTGATCTGTGCCCGCAAAACGACAAATCTGCCGATCCACCGATTTGCCAAGGCTCCGAGCTTCCGAGGTGCCCATTCAGAGAAAGGCACCCTCGAGCTACAGCGCCGAGCTACCGAGCCACAGCGCCGAGCTACCGGGGCACCGACCTCCGTATTGGAGAAAAAGCGCCTCCGAGCTACTCCTACCGTCAGATCGCTCAGATAATCGCACTAGGCGCTGATGGGTGGCTTAGATTTCGCCACGTCATAAATAGGTATAAAAAATCTTTTTTTTATTTATTAAATTCGAATTATTTATTTAAAAATTATGAAAAAATGATTAAAAATTCAGGAAAATTAATTAAAATTCTAAAAAATAATTATAATGCCAAGAAAATATTTTTAAACCCCTAAGTAAATAATTATTGCTTAGAATAATTAATTAACGCCCTCAAAAAATAAATCACGGCTTCGCAAAATTGAATAAATGATCCGAAAAATAATTAAAAAATTAAGAAAAATCACCAAAGATATAGAAGAGCTCAAAGACAATCCGGAGCATACTACCAACTTAAAAAAGCACCATCATGCCTCGTATAAGATCTGAAACCCCTCATTCGGACTCCGATACAACCCCGCAAGCCATAAGTCAGTAAAACTACTCCCAAAGGCTGATCGAGCTCAGTCTTCGGGACTGGGGAGCTTGTGATATGGCCAAAAATAAGGTAAAATCAAAATCGTTCGATTCGGGCACGAATCTTAAAGTTCAGGGGTAAAATGGTAATTTCACTGTAAACGGGTCTGAAATGGGAACTGGGCCTTTTGTCAAAGCCCAATAATCCATAAACGAACCTATCTTACTGGGTACGGGTTCCAACCCATAAGAAACCCACTTAGACTGGATATGGGAGGATTCAGATTCATGATTATCCTCGTACAGTGGTTTTAACCACTTCTATCCATCTACATTGGGAAGTAGGGATTTGATCTTATCCCGAAACTGACTCCTAAGGCGGCTATAAATACCCCTCTCCCCCCACCTGGAGGTAATCAATCTTTTGTCAATTAAAGCTCTTTCTTAATCATTCAGATTACTGGCAAGAGCGTCGGAGGGTGCGTCGCCGGAATCAACCCCGGTGTCTCGCACTTTTTTCAGGTTAACCGCAAAAGGATCTCGGTCAAACTCCGGTGATGTCGTTTAGGTTTGACTATTCACCTTCTCTCGAATCTATAAATCTATCTGTTTGCCCCCACACCGATTTCAACGGCAACACCTAGCTAGAGCTATCCTCCAAAGTGCTTCTCTTTAGAAAACAGTATAGCAATCCTTTCCAATGATGTATGAGCCTTAGTAATACTACACCATACCCTAACTATTATTTTTGCACACCGATAAACTATCTCCACGGATTCACCAATATTGCATTCCATAAGCTCTGTTTTGTTCCAACTATTACCAGGCGTAGACGTATTACGCGAGCACTCTTCACCAAAACCAATTTACTTCACTATTTTCTATCCACATAAACCTATGTTAAGTTGAACATAATATGTACTGAGGTATAGGATATCAATGTAAACTAAATAGATTCCTATGACCTTATGGCTTACGTCTCCAACACATGAAAGCTCTACAAATTGGTTTAATATGAATTTATTATGATGTCGATCCATCTTAAGTTCCCTACTCTTCAATAGGTAGGTCTGAATAACAAAGATGAACATCACAAGGCATTTCCATCACAAGAAAGAGAAGAAGATTTGCTAAAGAATCAATGAATTGCTCCAAATCTTTTACAACTATCCAGCAAGTATTAAGAAATCATTTTGTCTCATAATACATAATGTATTAACATATCACATATTCACGTGTTCATAATCATATACATCACACTAAGCCCACATGCCAACCATGTTTGTTTCCTTCAGCATTTATCATCTGTCCTAAACTAGAGCCTATTTTAAGCTTTCCTTCCACCAAGTACTGAACCTTACAAGTGTTTGTTTTGACCTACCTTCCACTTCTTCAACCTCACACACATAAAACCAATTTCTCGCCATACTTAATCAAACAAGCACCTGTTTCTTTAAGTGTTATTTTCTTCATGGGAACTTCGGAGACACTCTTACACTCATATATACTACTATTATTTATTTAACTTGAATACTTTGATTCCCTTGTGCTACAATTTAAAACACATCCACCTTTTCTCGGTTCATCCGTTCAACTAATATACTAATGTACAAATGTAAACTGTATACACAACAACATCTTGATTGAATTCTTTTCTTTCACTAAATCATTTGTTTTTTTTTTTTGATCATAAAGGTTGGTCAAAGGCCCCCCTAGTTTCATTAAAAAGTTTTTAATAAAACAGAAAAACCATCGTCGGACAATGATATTCATGAGACCCACATTCGGGCCATGATATTCATTGTCCCACCAAAAAAAAGAGTCCCCTCCATAGGTCGCTCCGGATCCCATGAATCCCACCAAAATACATATAAGTAAATAAAAAGAACCAAAAGTACATCCCAAAAAAAAAAAGCCCTGAAGCGACATGAAATCTCACACACCCCCAAAAGACTCCCGCATGCGTGAGCCACCCGCCTCACACCATGGAATCAAACATCCTCTGCTGTGCTTCCCCCTTCTTGTACATCAACTTGGCTGGTGGCAATGTCCCTGTATATGTCCTTGATCTTCTTTGTCTGTTCGTCACCTGCCGTTTTAGTCCAGAACAAAATATTAGCAGTAATCTTTAGGAGCAATTGTTGATGCATGATGTGTCTGTGTGTGCTTCTAAAGATTCTATTGTTCCTTTCTAGCCATATGCCCCAACATATCGCCGCCACCCCCGTGTCCCAAAAACAGGACTGGCTGCTTTGGATGCGCCCCTCTTTCCACCTACCCTCCCCCCCAAGCGTGCAGAACCGTCTCTGGACCTTCGCAGCTGATACCGAATCTGTTGAGGAGGTCTCCTCAAATGGGCCTCGCAAAACTGCACTTGACGAGTAGATGGTCGACCGTTTCATTCTCCTGATTGCACATGACACAGTGAGTCGGGCCTTGCCAACTTCTCCTAATCAAGTTATCCCGAGTTAGGATTGCGTTTCTACATGCCAGCCAGTTAAAGGTCTTCACTTTAAGTGGGGCATAAGCATTCCACACCGGATCAAAGACTCTAACCCCCCCCCCCCCCCATCGTTTAACCTTTTATACGTCGATTTAATCGAGAAAACTCCCCCTTTTCCTGCTCCCATTTAAGTTGATCCTCGTGCTCATTGCCCGTTGGCTTCCAATCTAGCAGGAATTCAATGATCTCCTATTTTTGTCTTCTAGCCTCGTTTGTAAGTCTGCCTGAAAGTCTTGGTCTCCATTCCTCATGCCTCCAATTTTTCGCCACGCAATCATATTTATCCGTAGCAAACCCGTATGCATGCGGGAATCTCCTCTTCAGGGTAATGTTGCCACACCATTTTTTCTTCCAGAAGCACGTCGAATTTCCGTTTCCAATTGAAAAAGTGACCCCGGAGATGAAGATGTCTCTAGTGTTAGTCACCCCTCTCCAAAACCCGGATACTGAATCCTTGTTTTTTTGTTTCTGGTGCATGTAGCCATTCTTCAAGTAAGCCGCCTTAATCATTGTACCCCATTTAGTCATCGTTTTAGTTTTGAGTTTCCACCACCATTTACATAACAGAGCTTGGTTCATTTGACGAATATTGACTACCCCTAATCCTCCAAACTCTTTTCATCTGCATACTATGCCCCATTTGATTAAGGCTTAGCCTGTCCCCTCCCCCGCCCCATGCCATAAGAACTGTCATCTAAGTCGGTCAATTTTTTTGACGACCCAAACCGGGATTTGGTAGGACATAAAGTATAAAGGGATAGAGCTGACCACGGAATTCAGCAAGATCAGTCTTCCTCCGAAAGACAACATTTTGCCTTTCCACCCCTCTAGCCTGTTCGCGATTTTGTCAATGATGCCATGCCAGACCCCCCTCCTAATACTTCCACTTCCGATCGGCAATCCCAGGTACTTGATCGGTAGTTTCTGGATCGTACAGTTGAGAAGATTAGCAATAGTGTTCCCCGTTTCCCCGGATTCCCCTAAAAGTGTAATGGAGCTTTTGTTATAGTTCACTTTTAATCCCGGCCATTCTTCAAATAAGTACAGGCCCCATTTCAGAATTGCTGCTTGCGTAATATCACACTCACCGAAAATGACTATATCATCTGCATATTGAACATTCATAACTGCAGAGATGTCCCTCCTCTTACCCAGACCATTGATTAAACCATTTTCTCTATAGGCTCGCAGCATACTATGCAATCCGTCCCCTACAATGGTGAACAATAGTGGTGATAGTGACCCCTTGTCTCAGGCCCCTTTTACATCTGATTTTCTTTCTCAGATCCCCATTGACCAGCACATTGAACTTGGAAGTAGTTAGCCAATTCCGTAACCAAGTTATCCATCTGTTACCGAAGTCTCTTCTCTGAAGGATCTCCAATAAGCATTTCCATTCGACCTTGTCATACGCCTTCTCGAAATCAAGTTTTAACATGAAGCCCGCCATCTTACGTCTCTTCGTGTCCTGTAAGACTTCCTGCACTAGCGCTACTCCATCTAGAATGTCTTTACCAGCAATAAAGCCAGTCTGATAATCCTCAATGATGTCCCCGATGATCTTACCCAGCCTGTTAGCGAGTACTTTTGTGATAATTTTGACTGAGCAATTAATCAAGCTGATAGGTCTGAAATCATTTACAGCTCTTGTCGCTTGCTTTTTGGGGATAAGGCAAACGTGAGCGAAGTTTAGCCTCTCCAAGTTCAGAGTACCGTCATAGAGAGCATTCATGATAGCCATAATGTCTGGCTTCACAATATCCCAGAACCTTCTGTAGAAGAAAATAGGGAATCCGTCTAGCCCTGGTGCGCTGTCTTGTCCCATCCCCCACACTGCTGCCTTCACCTCATCCACGGTGAAAGGGTCGTGCAGCGCTTGAACTCTGAGGAGGATCTCTCCTGGCAGTACCTCCCATAGATGCTCATTGGATTCGCTAAGACTATCCCTGTTTTGTCCTAGGAGTTCTTTGAACTAAGCATCCACATGGTTCCTGATTTTACTCTCATCTTCCACCGAAATGCCGTCAATATCCAATGAGTGGATGTAGCTGGATCTACGTCTCATACTTGCGACCTTGTGGAAGTATTTTGTGTTCGCATCCCCTTCTTTCAGCCACCTGATTCTGGACCGCTGCCGCCACATAATTTCCTCATCGATGTAAGTTTGCTGGATGTCCTCTCTGCATGCCGATAATCTATGGAATTGACTATCATCCATGACCCCAGTTTCCTCTTATCTTTCTAGTTCCTCAATCTCTAGAATTGTATCTTTTTTCTTCTTCAAAATATTCCCGAACGTAACTTTATTCCACCTTCTTAATCTCCTTCTAAGAATGACCAGTTTCTGGTGCAAGTTGGCCGCTGGCTCATCCTGCCCATTACCCTCTTCCCAGCATTTCTTGACAATATCTTGACATTCCCTGTTGGACAGCCACATCTTCTCGAACCGAAAAATGCTTTGTCTTCTTCTTCCCTCTTCTCCTGTATCGAGCAAGATAGGTACGTGATCCGAAGTATTTCGAAGACAAGACCTGGACATCGCCAAAGGGAACTTGGATTCCCAGTCTGTAGAGAGTAGGATCCTGTCTAGCTTAGCCAGACTTGGCTCTCTATGACGATTAGACCACGTAAATCGCCGATCATTAATCGGGATGTCCATCAACCTCAAAGAGGATATCACCAAGTTGAATTTCCTCATATCATGGCCGTTGCCGGTCCCTCCACTCCTCTCGTAAGTGTGTCTAACAGTGTTGAAATCCCCCCCCCCCCCGACCCAAGGTAGATTCCACCTCCCCCTTATGTGATGTAGCTCGTCCCAAAGCTGTGGTCATAGAGTTCTGTCATTTGGACCATACACTGCCGTGATGGTTTGCTGCCACCCGTCGTGCCTTCTTTGGACCACAATCGAAACCGTGAATTCCCCTACCCAGTCATCGAGTAAATCGAATTTACCGTGATTGACCCCTACCATAATCCCCCCTGACACCCCTATGGCGTTCCTAACCTTCCAATCCTGTATATGGTCTATCTTAAGACCCCTGAGAACCATGTTCGTTGGTTGAGATAATTTAGTCTCTTCCAAACAAACAATATCAATAAGATTATTTCTAATAACTTCCCCTACCATTGTACGCTTGGCCGCCTTGCCAAGCCCGTGAACGTTCCAGAAAAGGATCTTACACATTAACAGAAAGAACCCCCCCTGTACCTGTGTAATTGAATCCAGCTCAACCAGGTTACGGGACACGCAATCAGCGTCCGTCCCCCCTGAGGAACCCTGAGAACATGCGCAACATTAACCAGTTTCCTACCCCGAATATCATCAATAATACTGGTGTGTGTGTTGTGATGCAAATTTAAACCATATACATTGGCTAGCTGAAGTAACAAATGATCTAGAATAGAACCAAATATAGAAATATTCGATTTTATACCTGCGATGTTTTCATAGGCTTTGCGCTTGCCGACCCTTTGGTAGATTTCTTTGACCGTCATTGGCTTTTCACCTTTGTTCTACTGTCGGACACTACGTCTGAATCCCTCCTTCGCCCTTAATAATTTTTTCTTCTTACCGGTGTCCGCCACCGCTATTGCCTCGTTCATGATAGTTGAGTCTTTCTCATCCCCCGAATCTGGCTCTTCGGACTTGGTAGAGTCTGTGTCTGAGTCTGATGATGCCACTGCTTTCTGTTTACTGATCGCAGCCTAATTTCCCAGCATTGTCTTCATTCTCTTTTGAATTTCGCACTCCACTCTTTTTTCGACCTCTTGATTTAGAATCTCTTCAATATGAGTTTCCCCCTCCTCGTTGGAGGCCTCCACTTGGTTCTTAGCCGGCTCTAACCTGGAAGACTGGCCTCCGTCTAATTTGTAGGATGACAAAGCCCCTTGTGAAATTCCTTGCCCAACAACAGCATTCCCCCGGCCCATTAGCGCACTTGGTAGGCCCAGCCCCATGCCTTTCCCCCCCTCACACACACTAGAATTCAAATTTTCCTCTTTCGCGCCCTGCTCGCGAACCTCGAGCCCAATGCCGCTGACACCATACCCATCCACATCTTCTCCGTGCTGTTGATGTGCAGGAGAAGCGATAGTATCCTTGCCTTTGGGCCCCACAAAAAGAGTCCTGTTTGGCATACATGTAGAACCCCGTATTTTCAAATATTATTTTAAATATTTGAAAATGGATTTAAACAATTTTTGAGGATTTAATAAATATTTTCTAAAAGATTTATCTTTTGTACACGTGCAAAACATGTGCAAATACTTTTGAGAAGTTTGAAAAATTAAGTTTTCTTCATGAAAAATCATTATTTAATATTTGGGATTTATTTAGTATTTTTCCAGATTTTTCTGAAATTTATTAGATCTATTTGCAATTTTTGAGAAAAGAAGGACCTATTTGCAAATTTGACATTTTTAGAGGTTAAAGTGTAAAATGTATATTTTGGATGTTTTGAACAGTATTAATTGAGATTTAGAATGTATACTTTCTTTTAAGTCCTAATTTAAATGAGTTTTGATGGAATTTCCAAAGATAGAACTATATATGTAAATTGTATTTTGGAAAGGGTTGTTTTGCAAAAGTGTGGGTAAAACCCTAGTATTCAATCCGGGATATTTAAGAGATTTTTCTCCAGCCGTCATTTCTACAATATACAGAATTTTGAGATCTTGTTTTGGTGGAGAAAGGCGATTTTGGATCAAGCAAAAAGGAAGAACTTTTCGTGGATTTTTCTCAACTAAAAGGTGAGTGACTTGGTTTTGTTTTGTTTTGATTTTGTGAATGACTTCGTGAGTTATGCATTATTTGTGAATGACATAAATTTATCTTGTTGTTGATCTATGTATGCGAGTAGTAATGATGTTAGATTGGATGTTGTGAATGATATAGATCTTGTATTATGGTATGATTCATATGAATTGTTGATTGTTGTTATACTATGTTGGAAAATCTAAGAATGATTAGTAGATCTTGTTCATAACACCGTATTATTAAGATCTGAGTATGATTTTGATCGGATGAGGGACACCTGGATCTTATATATATTGTAAATCAGATTTTGATTTAGAGATGTGGAAGAATTTTAATCTTGAGAAACCCTAATGAAAGAAATTAGAGATCTAGAACATGAGAACTTGGGTTTGACATATTTGAGGCTTTGAGTAATATACCATTATGAAGATCATTTTGCCTGAATACGAACTATTTTCACAAACATTGAATCAGTAGAAAACTCCAGATTTGATTCTGTAATCAGACCTAAAAATTTAAAATCTGTAGGCCGACAGTCGACTGGCCTACTGTACAGTCGACCGGTACGAGCCTGATACTTTATTTTAGGATCGTTGAAAAAGTTGTTCTGGACAGTCGATCTAGCTTATAGGCAGTCGACTGGTCCACTGAAGAAATTATTTTTTTGTAAGAATTATTAGTCCTTCTGGACAGTCGACCAATAATCCTTTAAGTCGACTTATATACTTAGAATAATTTTGAGAAGATTATTAGAATTTACCTCGGGTAAGTCGACTGGTTCCTTTCTTAAGTCAACTTATATAACTTAGTTTATTTTTGTAAAATTTTGGAAAATTGTCCTCTGGACAGTCGACTTACTAAAGTATAAGTCGACTGGTACTGATGGAATTTTGTAACTTGAGTGTTCCTTGAGTGATTAGTTCTCAGACAATTCAGTCTATTTTAAGATATTCAGTTAAGCACCGACTTAAGACATTCAGTTGAGCCACTTTGTTTAGTGGGACTTTTGTTTAGACATTTGAGTTGAGTCTCTAGAGGTGTGTGATCCTAGTATACCGGTATTGAGTTATTTTGTTGAGGCCCTTTGAGGCATTTCAGTTATTCAGTTTTGATTTTAGGCCGGTAGGGCACATCACTCTAGGAGATTCGTTAAGAAATTTAAATAACCACAAAAATAAGGACAGGCACTAGTGGTGATATGATGAACGGGAACATGGGTTATGAACCTCAGTATGGCTTTAGATGTGGGATTTAATCTCCGGAATTATCCAAGTAACTTCCTTGAGATGTGGGATGATCTTCGGAATTATCCAGGTAAAATACCTGAGATGTGGGATCCATCTCCGGAATTATCCAAGTGGGTTGCTTGCGATGTGGGATTGATCTCCGGAATTATCAAAGTCGAGGCGACGCACATGGGGTATTCATGTGATGATGTGTTTATGTCTAGATGTGGGATGATCTCCGGAATTATTCAGGTAAAATACCTGAGATGTGGGATCCATCTCCGGAATTATCGGGCATGAGCTAATTCTCACAGTTTATCTTTATCTCGTAGTAGTCATCGTGATAGGATTAGTTGCATAACGGGGGATTGAACCCTATGAAGTGAAGACGTTAAGGGCTTGCACCGAACCTATGTGGAATGGGATGCATAGACTTCGTCAAGTATGCATTAGAGAGTCCGCATATAGAACTTGTGTTTTCTTGACTTGGTTTTATGCATGTGTTTTCCAGTTTTCATACACTTGACACTTAGACTAGATGCACTTGTTGTTTTCATTCTATGATGTTTTCATACTTTACATCATTGCTATTCCTCATTCATTTATCATTGTGGTTAATATATGTTGTTGATGATTTTATGTTTTATGATTAAATTGTATTATTTGATTTTATGTCACTCACACCATTTATGGCTGACCCCTTTAGTTTGGGGGTTAGGGATCATCTCTAGCCTCATGTGTTACAGGTTGTTGCTTAGAGTTGGAGGCTTGGATGCTTGAGATAGTCCTGTGATATACTGATGTAATAGAGCTTGTGTAAAATTTTAGTAAAATTTGTGTTGTAAAAGGAAAATGGTAATTCAAGGTGTTTGTATTTCCGCTGTGTTTTGAAAAATGATTATTATAACAAAAGTTTGGAATAAAATTATTTGTGTTTTTGGGCTATGTGTACTGTTATATTGAAGTTGATGCTGGAATTGTGCCACGTATTTTCTAAGTTATTATATTAGAAATTCGGGGCGCTACAATACAGATGGCAGGATTGGGCCCTACGTGAACAATGTTTTGCAGCTCCCGCATGAAGACTAATGACGCAGCATCCAACCTGTCTGCATGGGTCACCACTCCTGAAAAAGGATTCGGCTTGAGGGTCCCACTCTCGACAGCTGGCAGGACAGCTGCAGGAAGCAGGAAAGAGGTGCATTTACCGAAGGAAAACTCCTCCACCGTCAGATCTTCTCCTTGTGCGTTCAGATCTCTGATGGACGGTTGTAAAGAAGAGCTGCGAACCGGTGTGTGAGCCGAAGTCGGTTCACCAAAGTGTGATCCGTTATCTTCAACCTCCTGCCCACGCACCCCCGCAGCAATCGCCGCCCAACTCCTCGCCTTCCCCTCGCTAAGATCTTCCCCGAAAAGTACCTTAGACACCGACTTCGACCGCCCAACGTCTTGACGCCCTTCCTCCATGCTCTCGATCTCCAACGACACATCACCGATGAAGGATTTGTTTTCCACCATCACTGTAATTGAACTAGGAATCTCTATATGACCATGGCGAATGATTCTCACTCTCGCCACCCCCCCAGATTTCCTTGCCATCGAGATGTTCATCTCAAGAACATCACCGAATCGCCTCAAGACGTCTTGAAAGCCACCCAACTCCCAACAGTGTAGGGGCAATCCCGCTAGAGAAACCCACATGCCTTTCTTATCGTCATGGCAGAGCGCTCCTTCATCGCCCGTCCACCGAGAGATAGATATCCCATATTGACCACCACTGATTTTCAGCTCTGCTCGTCTGGCCAGCACCGCAATGCCTTCAGCCGATGGGAATTCGGCAATCCAGAAATTCTTCACCCTATGCACCTCCCATTTGCGACGGTTGAACGACTCCGACAGCTGTCTGAGTCCAGTGATAATCTCATCGACGGTAGGCCAACCTCTGACAGCCATGATCACACCCATTGTAGATTGCAGTTTAGCTCTGTTCTCTCTCATGATCCCAGTTAGCGACACCACCGCGCAGGTGTGATCCAATCCCCTGATCGCTGGCCTCGCTTCCGGCGCCTGTCTACCTCTCCTCTTCTCACCTCGAACCACGCAGGAGCTCACCTTGTGCCCTGGGTTCTTACACTCGAAGAAAACGAAAATGCCGTAGGAGCAAGCTTCTTTCCGGTGAGGTCACCGTAGAAGAGACACGACAGCTCCCGGGCCCTTGCCATTGATGCTTCATGCTTTTTCGCTGATTTGGAGCGATAGATCTCCCAGGCTGCCTCTCCGTCCTCCTCGATCAGCCGTGCCTCCACTTCCCTCTTCCGCACTTCTCTAAGAGCCGACAAGAGCTCCTGTTCCGAGAAATTCGTTGGAGAGATCGGTGATCTTGACTTGCTGGCGACAACAGAGGTAGAAGTGGGACAAACGAAAATCTGTTCCCCGGTAGGAGCACGTGTTGTCGCTGCGATCGAAGTAGGCTTGGTCGGAGCTCTAGGACTAACCCGCTGTGGAGCATTCTGACCGGCACCGTGATGACCTCTGACATAGGCTTTGGAAGCTTTAGAAGGGCTGTGGTGTCCTCTCCCGTGATGCATCGGAGGTGTCCCCTGTTTCGGAGCATGGGGATGGTGGGGAACGGGGGATCTAGATCTCGTACGGCGTTGGCCTCCGGCTTCTCTACGCACAGTGTGTTGCTCTGTCCCTCACCTAGGTGATCTCTCCCTTCGAGAGTCGCGATGATCGTGACGCTGGTAATGCCTACCGTGAGGGTTGCGATGCTCTTCATCGGAGCTATGTTCGCGAGGAGCGCCTGTAGGATAATGGCTCGATTCTGGTTCAATTTGTTTATATCCATCGTATCTGCAGCACATCAGTCAACTGACTATGGGAACCAGTCGACTGTCCAGAGAGAAGTTTCAAAGGCTAAAGATACAGCAGAAGCAGTCGACTGAAGATGTGTCTCAGTCGACTGTCCAGAACTAAAGACCAGTCGACTGGTAAGAAGACCAGTCGACTGGAGATGGGTTTGTGAACTAGAAAAGGCCCATTTCGAAAGGCCCAGTAGTTTTCCTATAAATACACCAGTTAGGGTTTTGTAAAATATAGACCTCTATTCGGATTTGCAGCCGTCATCTCTTGTAAGGGTTTGTTTCACCCATTGGTGATTATTTGAAGAAGAAACCCCAACCGCCCCGTGGATGTAGGCATGTGTTTTGCCGAACCACATTAAATCTGTGTGTCCTTGTGTTTGTGTGTTTTCTGTTTTTCTCGCTATTTCTCTCTTTGATTGGTTGTTTGATTCGTATTCCGCACAACAAGTGGTATCAGAGCTTTCGGTTCGACCTAGAGAGAGATGGCGAGTGATGCGGATGCAACCAAGGATGTTATGGGATCAAGTTCGTCCAGAACAACGATTCACAACGCAAAATTTGAAGTTGAAAAATTTGATGGAACAAACAATTTCGGGATGTGGCAGTGTGAGGTGTTGGATGTTCTGGTTCAACAAGAACAAGATGTTGCTTTGGAGACAGAAAAACCAAAGAATATGTCTGATGTAGATTGGAAGAAGTTGAATCGAGTTGCGTGTGGGACTATTCGGCTCTTTATCGCGAAGGCTCAGAAGTATGATTTGATGAGGGATACCATTGCTGCGGTGTTGTGGAAGAAACTCGAAGACAAATACATGAGGAAAAGTTTGGAGAATCGGCTGTATTTGAAGAAGAGGCTTTTTCGCTTCACCTATACTGAAGGTATGTCTATGAATGCTCATGTTGAATCATTTAATAAATTATTGGCTGATTTATTAAATTTGGATGAGCAAATTAAAGATGAAGATAAAGCCCTAATTCTGTTGAATTCATTACCCGAAAGTTATGATCATTTAGCAACTACTTTAATATATGGAAAAGACACTGTTAAATATGAAGATGTTGCAAATGCTCTGTTGAATAATGAAACTAGGAGAAGGGATAAAATGGTTGATAGAGAAACTTCTGAGGCATTGATTGTAAGGGGAAGAACTGAGACCAGATCTGAGACCAAATCTGGGAATAAAGGAAACAAATCTCGTTCCAAATCGAGAGGAGTTTCAAAGGACAGAAAGATACCAGCCAGAGATGAATGTGCTTTCTGTCATGAAAGGGGGCATTGGAAAAAGGATTGTCCTAAGCTACGAAATAAGGGAAATTCGACTGCAAATGTGATTGTTGATAATGTAGATAGTGACGATGATTTTTCTTATGCACTTGCTACTAGTCCCTCACTTTATCAAGAAGTATGGTTTCTTGATACAGCAGCCTCCTATCATATGTCTTGGAAAAAGGAGTGGTTTACTTCTTTGGAGTATATGGATGGTGGGGTAGTTTTGATGGGAAATGATGCGCCTTGTAAGAAGGTAGGAATCGGGAAGATTGAATTGCTAATGCACGATGGTCTTATTAGGGAGCTTTCAGATGTATGGTATGTTCCAAATTTGAAAAAGAATTTGATTTCACTTGGTGTTTTGGAGGCCAGTGGAATGAAATTTGCTAGTGAAGGTGGCACTCTGAAGGTGACTAACGGAGCACTTGTGGTGATGAAAGGGCAAAGGAAAAGGAACTTGTTTTTCTTGCAGGGAAAAACATATTTGGGTCAGGCTGCCAGTGTAACTGAAAGGCCTAAACAGGTTGTTCCCGACTCTACTAGGTTGTGGCATATGCGACTCGGGCATGCAGGAGAAAAGGCCTTGCAGGGGCTTGTGAAGCAAGGGTTGCTTAAAGATGCTAAAGGGTGCAAGTTGGAATTTTGTGAACATTGTGTTTTGGGTAAGCAAACTAGGGTGAAATTTGGTACAGCTGCACATCAGACAAAGGGTATCCTCGATTATGTGCACACAGATGTTTGGGGCCCTACTCAGACACCTTCTATGAGTGGTAGACACTGGTTTGTTACATTTGTTGATGACTACTCCAGACGAGTTTGGGTATATACCATGAAACACAAAGATGAAGTTTTGACATTGTTCACAAGTTGGAAGAAGAAAGTTGAAAACCAGACTGGAAGGAAGATTAAGGTTCTGAGATCAGATAATGGAGGGGAATACAAGAACGATCCGTTTCTGAAATTGTGTGAAGATGAAGGGATCCAGAGGCACTTCACAGTTAGGAAGACTCCACAGCAAAATGGAGTTGCAGAAAGGATGAACAGAACCTTACTTGAGAAGGTGAGATGTACGCTAGCGCAGTCTGGATTGAAGAAGATATTTTGGGCAGAAGCTGTTATATATGCAAGCCACATTGTCAACCGTTTACCATCAGCAGCACTTGAAGGCAAAACACCTATTGAGGTATGGAGTGGTAAACCTGCATCTGATTATAGTTTATTGCATATATTTGGTTGTCCTGCTTATTTTCATGTAACTGAAACTAAACTTGATGCAAGAGCCAAAAAGGCTATATTTGTTGGTTTTAGTACTGGTGTCAAAGGTTACAGGTTGTGGTGTCCAGAACAGAAAAGGTTAGTAATCAGCAGAGATGTCACCTTTGATGAGACCAGCATGATCAGCTCGGGACAGTCGACTGGTCCTTATATGCAGTCGACTGATGATCCTGATCAAGAGAAGCAGAAGATTAGCTCGGGACAGTCGACTGGTAGATGCTCTCAGTCGACTGGTGCGAGAATTCTCCAACAGGTGGAGTTAGAAAAGCGTTCAGTTGGAAATTCTACTCCTGTCCAAAATGAAGATGATGTGGTTGATACTGAGGATGAGGAAGAAGTTCCTATCCAAGACCCTCCCCAGCAGGAAGAATCAATTGCAGCAAGAAGGCAAAGAAGAGATATCAAACGACCATCTCGCTTTACAGAAACAGTTGCATTTGCTCTTCCCATTGTTGATGATGAAGTTCCCTCCAACTTCAAAGAAGCTACTAGGAGTTCTGAAAATGCAGATTGGAAAGTTGCTATGGATGAAGAGATGAACTCTCTTCATAAGAACAAGACTTGGGATCTAGTGCAATTGCCAAAGGGGAAGAAAGCTATCGGTTGCAAGTGGGTATATACGAAGAAAGAAGGTCCAAAAGGCAGTGTTCGGTTCAAGGCTAGACTAGTTGCAAAGGGGTATGCTCAACAGGAAGGAATTGACTATAATGAAGTGTTCTCTCCGGTTGTGAAGCATCATTCTATTCGGATTTTGTTAGCTTTGGTAGCACAGTTTGATCTTGAATTGACACAGATGGATGTGAAGACTGCATTCTTACATGGGGACCTAGATGAAGAAATTTATATGTTGCAGCCAGATGGGTTTAAGATTGCTGGGAAGGAAAATTGTGTTTGCAGGTTGAAGAAGTCTCTCTATGGGTTGAAGCAATCTCCAAGGCAGTGGTATTTGAGGTTTGATCAGTTTATGAAAGTGCAGAAATATTCCAGAAGTGAGTATGATCATTGTGTCTATTTCAGAAAATTGCAGGATAGCTCTTTCATATATCTGTTATTATATGTGGATGACATGTTGATTGCCTCTAAAAATGCTAAGGAGATTCAAAATTTGAAGAATCAGCTGAGTTTTGAATTCGAGATGAAGGATCTTGGTGAAGCCAAGAAGATACTTGGGATGGAGATAGCTAGAGACAGGGCAAAGGGCATAGTGATTTTGACACAGAAGCAATATCTTTTGAAGGTGCTGAAACGGTTTGGTATAGATGAGAAAACTAAACCAGTCAGTACACCCTTAGCCACTCATTTCAGAATTAGTGCTTCTCAGTCTCCAAGTACAGATGAAGAGAGACAGTATATGGCTAATGTACCTTACACTAGTGTGGTTGGCAGTTTGATGTATGTCATGGTTTGTACTCGACCGGACATCTCTCAGGCGGTGAGTATGGTTTGTCAATATATGCATGATCCAGGCAGAGAGCATTGGCAAGCAGCTAAATAGATTTTGAGGTACATAAGTGGCACCACAGATGTGGGTTTGAAGTTTGAAAGGGATGACAATATTAGCAGGTTATTGGTGGGTTATGTTGATTCTGACTATGCAGGTGATCTAGATAAGAGGCGGTCTACTACAGGCTATTTGTTTACTATGGCTAGGGCACCTATAAGTTGGAGGTCCAATTTGTAGTCCACTGTAGCGTTGTCTACTACTGAGGCTGAATACATGGCAGTTGCTGAGGCCATGAAGGAAGCTATTTGGATTCATGGACTTTTGAAGAGCTTGAGAATTCATCGGGAGAAGGTGGAGGTACACTGTGACAGTCAGAGTGCTATTCATTTAGCGAAGAACCAAGTTCATCATTCGAGGACCAAACATATTGATGTCCGTTATCACTTTGTGCGTGATTTGATAAAGGATGGTGATATTCTTCTGGTGAAGATTGGGACAGCTGATAATCCTGCTGATATGTTGACCAAAGTTGTTGGGGCAGCCAAGTTCAAGCATTGCATGAACCTGGCTAATATTTTGCATGCTTGATGATTTGAAATGGGCGGTTGGAATGGTGCTTCGCTATTTGTTTGGTTAGTATGTGATATCATACTAAGGTGGAGTTTGTTTTTGTTACAATTGGTGATGAGCATTTGTTTTGGAGTATTTTTGGAGATTGCTTGGGCTACTTGGAAGATCTCGCCAAGGTGGAGATTGTTGGATACTTGGAAGATCTCGCCAAGGTGGAGATTGTAGGATAATGGCTCGATTCTGGTTCAATTTGTTTATATCCATCGTATCTGCAGCACATCAGTCGACTGACTATGGGAACCTGTCGACTGTCCAGAGAGAAGTTTCAAAGGCTAAAGATACAGCAGAAGCAGTCGACTGAAGATGTGTCTCAGTCGACTGTCCAGAACTAAAGACCAGTCGACTGGTAAGAAGACCAGTCGACTGGAGACGGGTTTGTGAACTAGAAAAGGCCCATTTCGAAAGGCCCAGTAGTTTTCCTATAAATACACCAGTTAGGGTTTTGTAAAATATAGACCTCCATTCGGATTTGCAGCCGTCATCTCTTGTAAGGGTTTGTTTCACCCATTGGTGATTATTTGAAGAAGAAACCCCAACCGCCCCGTGGATGTAGGCATGTGTTTTGCCGAACCACATTAAATCTGTGTGTCCTTGTGTTTGTGTGTTTTCTGTTTTTCTCGCTATTTCTCTCTTTGATTGGTTGTTTGATTCGTATTCCGCACAACAGCGCCCTCGCGCTCGGACCCTGGCTCTGCCCTGGAGTCTCCCCACATCGGAGTGGAGAGGAAAGGGTAAGGTAAAGAAGATGAAGGAATGGAGAAGTGGGTGAGGGGAAGGAGAAATGATGAACACAATATTATTCACATTTTAGAGCAATAATCTTATTGTAAATGCACATTTAAAAGCTCTATATGTGGTATTTATGCTTCTTTTCTCTTTCTCTACAGGAAACAGCCTATAAACAGCAAAACGAAGCAAATTCAGGATGATACACAGGAAACTGAAGAGGCAGTCGACTGGTCATGATAACAGGCGACTGGACAGAGGAAATCAAGTTTTACACAGCTGCTCGACCAAGTCGACTGTTCCCAAAACATCAGTCGACTGGGCGGATGAATCATGAAAATACTGAAGTCTCGACACAGTCGACTTACTCCCAAGGGCAGTCGACTGGTAGGCGGCGGAGTACATAGATAAGATATTCGAAGATTCACCTGCATCTAATTTCACATCTATTTGAATCCAGATTTATGCAAATCAAATCTAGAGACTGGGGGGTTCCAAGAGCACGTGGTTAACAGATAAGGAAGGAAAGGAGAAAAGAGAAAGATATTAATCATCAAATCAAATAAAGAAGGATTTTCCTGAAAAAGTGGAAACCCTAATTCTCAGCCGTGTTCTATAAATATCAGAATACCATCTCTTGAACGGGGGCTGCACTCCACGACTCCCTCGAGGAGAGATATTTCTGAGACGCAACTTAATCACAAAGTTCCTGAACAAGCATCGAGAACATCACTCCATCAACATCGAAGAAGGAGAGAGAAGATCCAGCAAACAGAAGGCAGTCGACTGTGTGACAGACAGTCGACCATATTGCCGGAATCCATTAGTTTATTTCTTCTTCTCTCTTTATTCTTTTATGTTGATCATGTATTCAAACTTGTTAAGCAATAAAAGTATTATTATGTGGAACTAATTTCATAGTTGGGTAGATCGAAACCGTAGTTATGTAGTGCTATGTTCTTCTGAGATCTTCTAATTACTTATTGATTGAATCTGGTTGAATTGACATAGATTAATGATCATCAAACTTGGATCTTGAAGTCTGAGAGCAGTCGACTGAGGTGAGAGCCAGTCGACTGACATACAGCACGTGAGAATATCAAGTTTATGTTATCATTTATCTAAATCTGTTATATGAAGCATATTGAGACGACCGAATCTCGTGCCCATAATTTGTAACAAAGGAATCTTTAGGGGTTCTTGGTTCAATCAACTTAGAGGATCTAGATCTGATACCAATTTCTAGAACTTTAAGTGTTTGTTCGTTTCCACTGATCTTATGTTTTCTTTAAGAACAACTTAGTAAATACTAGGCTGACTACTTGATGAAAGAAACGAATTAGAGTAGATACCATGCCTAATTCTTGGCTTAGGGAAACACTACTTTAAGGAGTAGACACCATGCCCTTGAAGTGAACAACATGAGTAATTGGAAGTAAATTCAGAAGGTGACTTAGCATTACTAACTATTGGTGGAGATCAACAACCCAACTATTCAAGAGATATTTGTGATTCAACACCTCTCATCTTAGTTTTAATCTTTTAGTTCTTTTAGAATATTATGACAACTTTTATTCATTTTTATTATTAGTTTTATTGATTAGTAAGTTGAAGTCTACAATCTCTGTGGGATCGACCCTTGCTATTACTACGATTCGATTCGTGCACTTGCGAGGTTTTATAATTTGTGTCTAGTTAGTCTATTTAATTAGGTAGCTAGATTTCCAACAACAAGAAAGGAGCGGGGAGGCGGAGAAGTTAAAGCAAAGCTGTGATAGGTGTTGATGGCGGAGGGGGATGATATGGACAGGGTGGAAGGTTATTTTGTAGCGGTGGGATGGGCTGAGGGAGAAGAAGAAGTAGAGGAAGATAGGAGGGTGGGGAGGGGAGGGAGAGGGAAGGAGCTGAGGGGTTACGGGGAGGTGGAGGTGGTGGAGGAGGGCGGTGAAGGGAGAGGAAGGGTAAGGTTTTGGCTTTTGGAAGGGGAGAGAGGGAGACCTGAAATTCGGGAGCTCATCTTCGATCCGACTTCTCAGTATATCATTTGTTAATAAGCCATATCAATACATATAGCTCAAGTTCCAGATTCCAATTAGCATATATCTTCATATGGGTACATAACATATCAGTTAATGTAATTCCAGCAAATTGAAATTTAGAGTACCCAAAAGCTAACCAGATGAAAGATGCGGAAAATATAGAAAGAACCCAAAAAGGACTGAATCCTCATTTCCGTTCTCACTAACGGCCATTTCTCACCTTCTCTTCCAACTTATTCTATCATTGTTCTTCAGGTAAACAACTTCACAGTAACAAGAAAGCACCATGTCCATGTTCACCTTTACGTCCAAGATATCCTAAGTCATCTAACATCTTTCGATGGAGGATGTTGCTCATAAAATGGAAAGAAAAAAAAATGCTACCAAATGGTCTTTGTCCAATTAGTGATGCTAGTAGCCAGCAGGAAAATAATAAAACCTTGAGTAAACTAAGAAGTGGTAGTCCATGGAGGCTGAATGCTGCCAATTATCTTTGAAGTGGACCAAGAAGAAAGTGTTGTATATTATGAAAATTTCATAACTTTACTTGGCAAGTATTTTTTATCCACTACCAAAAAAATGTAGCTAATGCATACTTAAGTCATAAACATACTAACATACTTTTCATTCATGCTAGCTTAAACATTTCATATAAGACTTAAGGTTCTTGTTACCTTACCTTCACTTAGTTCTTCAGTCTATGATAAGAAACCATAATGCAAGTTCCACGTTCAATTCTTCAGTATCTTCCACCGATCCCTTCCTTCAAAAGGGCAAACAGCGGCCCTCCACAGAAGCAGCAAGTCTTGTATTAACTGCTGCAAGTCCTTTATCAAACGCTTCTTGAGCCGGACTCCCAGAACCAGTATATATTACAACTTGAAGAAGCTGCCCCATCCACTGCTAAACGGCGTACGTGATCATGAAAGGCAGAAGCGGATATGAAGCGTGCGTCCCCCAACAATGTACCGGGCGAACATTATGGTGATGATACCTTACAGAAATCAACGAATCCCCCCAAGTATTTTCAAAGTCAGAAGCCAGACATAATGCGAGGCGAAGGGCGTCGAGAGAGCGGAAGAGGGAGGGCTGGGGGATTTGGTGGGTAAGGGTGGAGGAGGCTTAAGAGAGAATGGAGGCGATGGCAAGGAAGAAGAGGAGGGGGTGGCGGAGAGTGATGAGGGAGGGGTCAGATGAGGAGGAGGTGGAGGAGGAGGGGTCGAGGTTGCTGTGGACGTGGAGGTGGAGGTGGAGGTGTTCCAGAAGAATTTTTCACCGTACCAAGCCACCTTTTGAAACTATTTACAAAAGACCTAAAAGTAGGACACTTGCCAAACTATTTTTAAGAGTGAGCTAGTTATTAGCATGTCAGCGGCCAATATTCTCATAAATGACCTATGTATTTAGAAGATCGCTAATAGGAATAGCGGGCACTCTAAATTTTATTTTATTATTATTATTATTATTATTATTATTATTATTATTATTATTATTTGAAATTTATGCTTGTTGTAGCTGATGATGGTAAAAATCACAACAGATCAGAGTCGTATGATCCCTGCACGGATCTCAAAGCGTCTACAGGCAGATTAGCCATCACAAGCCTATTTTACAGGCTTGAGCCCACTCCAAAACATGGGGTTCTCTCAAGTCCGTAAAAAGCGACAGACTAGGCTCACTAAGAGAGACACCCAGCCTATGTTGGCTAGGAGTCAAATCTCTTATCCTCTAACAGGGATATCTTATCTCTTCAGGGGGGACATGAAAGATCCAACAGTCACGATTCGATCTCTTCAAATGTCTCTCAGGCCTATAAATACCCCTTACCCTCTTCAGTCACCAGGTAATCAACAATTTGTCAGTTTTCACTCTCTTACTCTCTCTCTCTTTCTGGTTCTGACTTGAGCGTCGGAGGGTCTGTCGTTGGGAGCCACCCCACGGTGTTTCAGGCTTTTTGCAGGTCCATCGGCCGCATCAACAACCGTCGAATTCAGATCACAGAAGGTCAATCAACGATCCAGATTCAATCTCAGGAGCTCTAACCTCTTTTAACGTCCAAGGCACAGGTTTGACTTTTAGTAGTTTCCATAAATTATTAACTCACTATCTGTTTGCTCCCACACCGAAATAAGCAACAACAGATTGGCACCGTCTGTGGGAAACTACACACGTAAGACTTATCGCCATGCCACAAAGACTAAGAGGTAAAGGGGCGGCCTCCAACCGTCGCACTACCACTCTTTGTCAACCAGCTCCTCCTATAGAAGATCAGATTCCCCCTCAACAGTCACCTCGACAGCCTAATCACGCTCCTTCCAACGGAGAGGCACCGGGGGGCTCCTGACAAAACCGTCATGAACAACATCCTCAGTACGGCCGCATCTCAGTCCACAATTCTTCAACTGGATCCCAAAAGAAGGCGTATCCAAGAAGTAGAAGATCGCCTAGAACAGATGGAGAATGAGAGAAACTGCTCCAATATGGCCGATCGCCCAAATCAACGTCCCTTCAGCAAAACCATCTTAAATGAACCCGTTCCAAGGAACTTCAAAGCTCCTCAATTCGAATCCTGCAATGGGGAATCAGACCCGACAGACCACATCGAGAGCTTTAAAACACTTTCCCACTAGAGCTTTAAAACACTTCAAAGCTGATGATGTTCTATAACGCCACCGATGCACTCATGTGTCGGCCGTTTCCCGCTACACTGAAATGATCAGCTAGGGAAAGGTATTCACGTCTGAAACCCGAATCCACATTTTCTTTCGATCAGCTCAAGGAACTCTTCGTTGCACACTTCGTTACTAACCAGCGAACTGAAAAAACCAATGTTTCCCTGCTAGAACTGAAGCAAGAAGATGGAGAACTGCCAAAGGACTTCGTCAAGCATTTAACAACTGAAGCAAGGTTAATTTCTGCCTTGAATACTTCAGTCACAACTGCAGCTCTTTTGCCACAACGTCACTAACAAAGACCTGAAAGCCTCCCTCACCAAAAAGCCACCCAAAAGTTTCACTACGCTCCTAAAAAGGAGTGAAAAGTATATCAGGGCCGAGGAAGCTCTCTATCCTCAAGGCAAGAACGATTCATCTTTTGGGAACAAACGGAAGAACACAAGCGAGGAAGAACTCAGGAAGTTTCACAAAAATGGTGCAAGTTCACGCCGTCCAACTCTAGCGTCACGCTTCGACAAATTCACTTCTCTCAATGCATGCATATCAACCATCCTCATGAAAGTGGAGAAGGACGGAATAATCCACCTTCCCCCCACGATGTCAACACCTAGCAGAAGAAGAGACAAAAATAAGTGGTGCACATTTCACAGAGATCATGGACACACTACTAACAACTGTCGAAACCTTAAAGAAGAACCGAAGCCCCGATTCGCAGGGGCTATCTCTCCAACTTCGTTTAGAAAGACAACGATGCCGAAAATCCTTCGTCCCGGAGGGCTAATAAGCGTCAATAGAGGTCATGCGAGTTGCAAGACTCAGAACACATGACTGTCCTCCACTACATTCATGAAGACCCGATGGGGGGGAGATTCCAACTCCTCCCGCAAAGCTTTCGTCAGCAAAGTCAATTCCATAGATAACATTCCGCCTGCCAAATGCACCGGGATCCCGATATCTTTCTCTGACAAAGACTTAGAAGGCATCCAAACACCTCATTGCGATGCATTGGTCATAAACCCTTTGCATGCTAAATCATGAGGTACGCCGCATCCTGGTGGACAATGGCAGCTCAGTAAACATCTTCTTCATGGCTACATTTCAGGCTCTCAAGCTCTCTTAAGACCAACTCAAGTCAGCCGGTTATACACTTCATGACTCCTCTGGTGCACCTGAACAAGTCGAGGGAATTTTCGCACTCGATGTAACAGCAGGGAAAGCCCCCACTATTCAAACAGAAGCACTAGAAGTTATGGTAATCAATGTCAAAGTTGCATACAATGCTATATCCGGCCTTCCCAGTCTAGCGGCAGTTTCCTCCGCATTTCACATGAAAATAAAGTTTCCAACAACAGCTGGCATAGGCCAAGCTGTAGGAAGCCAACAGGCAGTACGAGCATGCTACACCACTACAGTGGGGGACTCCATTCTTCCCCTCGACGCCATAGAGTCACCGCCAAAAAGCAGTCACAATAATTCAAAACTGTAAATGAGCTTGAAGCCTCTGCCATAACCAACTCTACTAAGAACTTCCAAACCTAACACCTCATCTTTCACCAGGTCCAAACTAGTTCTCATCATGACATAATAATAAACCTGAATCCCTCACCTGAAGCCACTCCACTTATTCAACGGAGACAAATAGTCATGCCTAAACACATTGGTGCATCAGAAGATTCCTCTTTCACTATGCAAAACAATGGGGGGCTCCCTCCAAAACAGGCAAGTCCAGGCAAGGTCCACCAAGTTGTTCGCCTGACGGCTCATCAACTTAAAGACCCGGGGGGCAAGAAGATATCAGTAGGGACTTGGAAAGTAGAACATCTTGTGAAGTACAACGAGTTGGGTGCTAAACTTGTGCACAAAAAATGGCATGAAAATCGTTAAAAGATTCCTACAAGACAAGTTCAGAGCCCACATCCATAGTGCGATTTTACCACAACAATTTATAATCAAACAAGTTCAGAGTGCTTTGCCATTCGAACTGCTCCTGCAACTTGTTAATTCATCAAAGCAAACAACAAGCTACACACCCAACTTACATTTAAAGCGGCGCCAAACACTCGATACAAGCTTTCCTCAACGCAAGTTCAGAATCCAGAACTCGGGAGTTGCAGCGTGCAAACATGCACGTTTAGAACACAACTCACCGATCGATCTGTTCCTGCAACTAGTTGAACTTCCTTGGAGGCTCCGAAACAACAAGTTGAGTGCCATACTTATACACTTAAGCAACACCAAACACTCATTGCAAGTCTCCCCGTAAGACGGATTCGGAGTTCATACCCATGGCTCGACAGAGACTCTAAAAATTTGCAATAATGCAAGTTCACAGTGCACTTCGCTATTCGATCTGCTCCTGCAATCCGTTAACGCCCCAACGACCGGTTCGGAGTCCATGTTCATGGTTCAAAAGAGACTGTCAATTTGCAAAGAAGCAATTTCAAAGTGCGCTTTGCCATTCGAACTGCTCTTGCAACCTGTTAATACTTAAACTAACAAGTTCGGAATCTATGTTCATGGTTCAGAGTTACTCTCGCAACATGTAATCACACACGTTTAGAGTTCAACTCGCCATTCGATCTGGTCCTGCAACTAATTAAATTCTCTCAACAACAGATTAATAGGTCCAAAATCATGGATCGAAGTTACCTTAGCAACACTTGTACAAAGCAGCACTTGGGGTTCAACTCTCCATTCGATGTGACTCTCACAATCTATCAGAGGCCCCATACAGCAAGTTTGGAAAACAACTCTCCTTCAGAGTTGTCCCTACAACTAGCTGAGTTCAAGACGGAGCAATGCTAAACTTCGTCATACACCATCGACAGTTCTTTAAGCTATACGCAACAGACTTGAGGTCCTGTTATTTAGCGACAAAGAATCCGTCGATGGCGCATCAACCATGACAGCAAGGATCAAGCATATGAAATGAATCCCACAAATCATAGAACTATCACAAACTTGTATGATCAGATCCAGTAGCACTACAGACGTCTTCAAATACAAAACGGCTAGTCCAAAGTCTAACTCTCCCAAGAGCAGCTCAGACAACTAGCCAACCCCCATGATGATGTATCACAGGACAAGACACCGGCATGTAGAAGACTTCTCATTCCAAAAACTACAAGTCTCATTACAAAAGCAAAGTTACAATGACTCCACGATTCACATCTAAGAATTGCTACCGAAAATCCTGCGAACACTATACAGCAAACTGTCATGAAAGCTATTCTTCCAGCTATACACACTGGAGAGATGCTCTACCTAAGAGAAACCAAACTCCTCGCAGGCCTCCTACCAGCTAACAGCTCCATAGGGCCGCCTCAACTCTTGATGATAATATTCAAGACAAGTTTTCCTTAGACGAGCAAACTCCAGATGAATCCGACCACTGTCACTTAAGCAAGCTCCAAATCCGTCTCTCTTGAAGTGCCGTGCAAACGGGAGAGTTACAACTCCGTCAAGCACAGCATACCACAAAGGAGAGCAAGCTCAGTGTCCCAGAGGACTTCATTCGATGCATGAAACTACTTGTCAGTAAAGAGAATAATGTAATCATCTCAACGCTGAATAAACACAAGTGACTTCACTTCCACACTAAGGAGATTTAGAATACCCACAACTCATCTGATTTAACAATGAGTTCGGTGCTCCGCGCACCACTTGAGTTCCTCCTGCCAACCGCTCGTTAACATTGAGCAACAGGTCTAACACCCAGATCTCTGCTCGCCGCTTGAGCCCCATCAATAGCTCGTTGGTTCCAAACAACGAGTTCAGCGCTCCGCTCACCACTCGAGCTCCATCAACAGCTCGTTGGCTCCAAACGATGAGTTAAGCACTCCGTTCGCCGCTAGAGCTCCATCAACAACTCGTTGGTCCCAAACAACGAGTTCAACGCTCTGCTCGCCGCTTGAGTCCCATCAATAGCTCGTTGGATCCAAACAACAAGTTCAGTGCTCCGCTCACCGCTCGAACTCCATCAATAACTCGTTGGCTCCAAACAACGAGTTAAGCGCTCTGCTGGCCGCTTGAGCTCCATCAACAACTCGTTGGTCCCAAACAACGAGTTCAGCGCTTTGCTCGCTGCTTGAGCTCCATCAACGACTCGTTGGTCCCAAATAACAAGTTTAGCGCTCTGCGTGCCGCTTGAGCTCCAAACAACGAGTTAAGCGCTCCACTCGCCGCTTGAGCTCCATCAACAACTCGTTGGTCCCAAACAACGAGTTCAGCACTCTGCTTACCGCTTGAGCGCCATCAACAACTCGTTGGTCCCAAACAACGAGTTCAATGCTCTACTCGCTGCTTGAGCTCCATCAATAACTCATTGGTCCCAAACAACGAGTTCAATGCTCTGCGCACTGCTTGAGCTCCATCAACAACTCGTTGGTCCCAAACAACGAGTTCAGCGCTCTGCTTGCTGCTTGAGCTCCATCAACAACTCGTTTATCCCAAACAATGAGTTCAGCGCTCTGCTCGCCGCTTGAGCTCCATTAACAACTCGTTTGTCCCAAACCACGAGTTCAACACTCTGCTCGCCGCTTGAGCTCCATCAACAACTTGTTTGTCCCAAACAACGAGTTCAGCGCTCTGCTCGCCACTTGAGCCCCATCAACAACTAGTTGGTCCCAAACAACGAGTTCAGCACTCTGCTCGTCACTTGAGCTCCATCAACAACTCATTTGTTCCAAACAACGAGTTCAGTGCTCTACTCTCCGCTTGAGCTCCATCAACAACTCGTTTGTTCCAAATAATGAGTTCAGCGCTTTGCTCGCCACTTGAGCTCCATCAACAACTCTTTTACCCTAAACAACGAGTTCAGTTCTTTACTCTCCACTTAAGCTCCATCAATAACTCGTTGGTCCCAAACAAACGGTTCAGTGCTCCACACTCTGCCTGGGCTCCATCAACAACTTGTTGGCTCCACACAACGAGTCCAATGCCTTGGTCTTCGCTCAAGCTCTACCAAATAGCTCGTTGGCTCCAAACAACGAGTTCGATGCCTTGCTCTATGCTTGAGCTCCGTCCATAACTCGTTGGCTCCAAACAATGAGTTCAATATTCCACTCTACGCTCATTGGCTCCCCACAATGAATCCAATGCCTTGGTCTTCGCACAAACACCACTAACAACTTGTCGGGGCCAAACAACAAGTTCAAGCTCAAGCGCATCTCATAGCTCTCCCTACAAACTCATCGGGATCAAACAGAGTCTCCCATACAAACTCGCTGGGTTCAAACGGCAGTTTCTGCATCATCCCTATCTCAGAGTTGTCTTTAAACTCGCCGGAGTCAAACGGCAGTTTCTGGACCAACTCAATCAAGGAGTTGCTACACGCTTGTTGGGCGCAAACAGCATGTGCAACATCCAACTCCATCATAGAGTCATCTCTAAGCTTGTTGGGAACAAACAACAAGTTCAACACACAGCTTAACCATGAGTTGCCTCTACAAACTCGCCGAGATCAAACGGTAGTTTCTACATCAGCTCCATCTCAGAGTTGTCTCTAAACTCGCCGGAGTCAAACGGTAGTTTCTGGACCAACTCAATCAAAGAGTTATCTCTACACGCTTCCTGGGCACAAATAGCAGGTACAATGTCCAACCTCGTTACAGAGTCCTCTACATGCTTGTTGGGCACAAATAGCAAGTTCAGCACTCAATTCTGCCAACGAGTTCTCTCCAAACTTGCGGGGAACAAACAGCAGGCTCTATGCCAACTCAGTCAAAGAGTTGTCCCTCTAAACTTGCTAGGCATAAACAGCAAGCTTGAACATTCAACTCTATCTCTGAGTCGTCTCTCAACACTTGCTGGGAACAAAAAGCAAGCTCTACGTCAACTCAGTCAAAGAGTCATCCCTCTAAACTTGTCGGGCGCAAATGGCAAGCTTGAACATTCAACTCTATCTCCGAGTTATCTCCAAACTCGCTGGGATCAAACAGAAAGCTATACATCTGCTCTATCTCAGAGTTGTCTCAAAACTCGTCGGGGTCAAACGGCAGTTTCTACGTCAACCCTGTCTCAGAGTTGTCTCTACACGCTTGCTAGGTGCAAACAGCAGGTGCAACGTCCAACTTCGTCGCCGAGTTCTCTAAATGCTTGTCGGGCGCAAACGACAAGCTCAAAACGTTCAACTCTGTCCCGGATATGCCACAACAACTTGTTGAGATCAAACAGCAAGTCTGTAACAGCTCTCCTAGCACAGCTATTGATATACGTATAAGATCCACCAATCCACGGTGATGGAATAAAAAGCTGGGTATACACATATAAGTAATTATACATATATATGAGTTGTTGCATATACACGACAATAAATATATGTATAAAAATTTATATGCACACCCAAGCCTAAACAAGCTTCAAAAATCCCCAAAAAGAAGCTCACAAATTTAAAGAGAGAGGAAAAGAAGATTTCGGTTTCGGTTCGGGTTCAAATCGAAAAACCAAAATCCAAACCCACAAACAAATTAAAGAATAGGGTGAAGAAGTGCAAACGAGTCGGATCCAAACCCGGCTCCACTTCCAAAACCCGCTCTACTTCTTCTTTCCTCCTTCTTCACCGAGTTTTCCCGCCAAAACTCCACCGAAATCCGTCTTAAAAAACCCAAGAATGGAGCTCACCCAAAGTTTGTCTACACTTCGCCTCGACCAAAGTGGAGCGCCTCCGCCCTCAAACTCCCGCTGTCGAGCTTCATATCCAAGCCATGGTCCTCCTCGTCGAAACCCACAGACTCCGAACCAGAGCTCAACCCAAAACAGAACTCGGCAAAACGAGCTATCGCCATAGCTCGGCAAGAAGATAGCCCGGCAGCTCGACGAATTCGCAAAGTCACCATAGCTCGGCGAAACGAGCTATCATAGTTCAGCAAAGTTTCGAAGTCTTCATAGCTCGGCGAGAGCTCGACATCTCCGTAGTTCGGCAAAACGAGCTATCATTGCTCGGCAAATTCGAAGCCTCCATAGCTCGGCAAAATGAGTTATCATAGCTCGGAGAAGTTTCGAAGTCTCCATAGCTCGGCGAGAGCTCGACATCTCCGTAGTTCGGCGAAAGGAGCTATCATAGCTCGGTGAATTCGGAGCCTCCATAGCTCGGCGAAATGAGCTATCATAGCTCGGAAAAGTTCCGAAGTCTCCATAGCTTGATGTCTCCGTAGTTTAGCGAAACGAGCTATCATAGCTCGGCAAATTCGGCGCCTCCATCGCTCGGCAAAGGAGCAGCTTCCATAGCTCGGTGAGGACTCCAAGCTCCGCAACTTGACCAAGAGAAGCTTGTTTGACACTCTTATAGGTCGATGGAGCCTCAGAGTCGAAGTTCGAGCGAGAAACAGAGCTTCGAAGTCTCAAACGAAGCTCAATCTCGTAGCTCGATCAAACAAGTTCGATGACGACCCCTCACCGTTGCTCAAAGACCGCACTGCGGCGTAGAAATGCAACAAAATCCTCGAGAATCGATGAGATCACCCATAGCTCGGCGAAACGGTCGGCCGAGCTAAGGGGTCTCTCGCTGGCATTTTCAGCCGTTGGATCTCTCCGAAACGCGAGGTCGAATGCGAGGGATGGTTCAGATGCATCCACGTCGCTCGCCATCTTCCCCAGAGCTTGCCTCGCCTCACAGCTGTTCGATCTCCCTCAGCGGACGAGCTGCCGCATGATGAGTGCTTCTGATCGCGCTACGTCGCCCCTATCGTTGGCATTGAGATCACAGCCGCTCGATCCCCTCGACGGGCGAGCTGCTGCTTGATGAGCGCTCCAGATCGCTTGAAGATCAATGCAAGCCAGGTTTTTTTACAAAAAAGACCTCGAAAATTCATTTTAATTTGAAATATTAATTAAAAAATCGAAAATAATTATTTAAATTCGAAAAAAATAATTAAAAAATCTAAAAAAATAATTAAAATGAATTTATTAATTATAAAAGTCAAAAGAGTGATTTTGAGATTGTAGAACATTTCATAAAGTTCAGATAAATCCGAAGAACTATGGAAAAATTCAAGAAAAATTCCAGAAAATGCGGAAAAATCCAAAAAAAAATATGGAAAATTTCAGGAATATATTCATTACCTTCAGAAGCCATAGATTAGTTCCAGGTATCTCCGAACACTCCGACTGCTAAGATTATTCACCAGAGACGTACTACTTCCCGAAAGCCATGAAAATCACATTCCGAGAGTGGGGGCTTATGATGATGGTAAAAATTATAGCAGATCAGAGCCGTACGATTCCTGCATGGATCTCAAAGCATCTACAGGCATATTAGCCATCACAGGCCTATTTTACAGGCCTGGGCCCACTCCAAAATATGGGCTTCTCTCAAGTTCATATAAAGTGACAGACTAGGCCCACTAAGAGAGATACTCAGCCCATGTTGGATAGGAGTCAAATCTCTTATCCCCTAACAGGGATATCTTATCTCTTCAGGAGGGACATGAAAGATTCAACGGTCACGATTCGATCTCTTCAGATGTCTCTCAGGCTTATAAATACCTCTCACCCTCTTCATTCACTAGGTAATCAACAATTCCCTAGTTTTCACTCTCTTACTCTCTCTCTTTCTGGTTCTGAATTGAGCGTCGGAGGGTTTGTTGCCGGGGGCTACCCCCCGATGTTTCAAGCTTTTTGCAAGTCTATCGGCCGCATCAACAACCGTCAAATTTATATCACAGGAGTTCAATCAATGATCCAGATTCAATCTCAGGAGCTCTAACCTATTTTAACGGCCAAGGCACATGTTTGACTTTTAATAGTTTCCATCAATTATTAACTCACTATCTGTTTACTCCTATACCGAAATAAGCAGCAACAGTACCTATTCTCATTAGCAGCTACAGTCTTTGTGAAGTCACTGATGACAATAGTGACATTGTCTCAATCATATTGAGACACTTAGCTCACCCTAAGAAAAAAAACAAAACAAAAATCCTAAACTGAGGCCACTAATTGGAATAGCCACCTCAATATACTGTGGTCGTTGTTCCCACTAACGACTACATGTGGGACCCGGCCGCTTATAAAAGGCCGAGCTCCCACATTTCTTCTTTTTCTTCCCCAACTCCAATTCCGAATCCCCAAATTGACATAATTTCCAATCCATTTTTGGATTTATTTCATCTATTCCATTGGCGTGCATCCAGCAGGAATTGAACCTCATTCAATGCCCAATCCAAACTCCTCGCACTTCATCTCTAGCAACTCACTCTTCTCAAACTTCGAATCATATATTCTTCCAACTCTCCAAATCTCCAAATCCATTTACCAAAATTCGAAACCCTAAAAGGGTATGAATAATATTTACTAATTCTAATGTTTGATTGATGTTATTGGTTATGGTTATTTTACTTATTCTTGAAAATATGCGTACATTTTAGTTTGTAGCATCTCATTTAGTGTTGAATGTTTCTTAGGTACTTAGCTTCGCAAATTAGGTGAATTAGCATATATATGAGAATTATTTAGTACAGATAATGACCCACTTATTCATCTCTTTATGTATATATATGGATCACAAAATTTCTATTTGGATTTATTGCTAGTGATTAAACAAAAAGTAAAGAAATCAACTCATTTTTTGTGTTGGTGACTTCGGCACAGATGAATATTTGCAATAAGTAGATGATCTTGATGAATTTTATTTTGTAATGTCGCATCCAAATATATATTGGAAAACTTGGAAGCCTAAGTTGTTGCTTTCGTTGTATGCTATACACTATCTTATTTTTTTATTCATTAATCGACTAATATTTTCAATCATACTTTGCAAGATCATCACCGCAAATATGATACGAATGATGGGACCAGGATCAGGCAGTGCTAGGCCCCGAGTAAGTAGTATTCTTTATGCGATTTATGCATATGTTTGTTCTCATGCATATATTTGTTCTCATGCAAGTTGGGAAAGTATTCTTTAAATCAAGTTGTAAAATGTGTTTGTTCTCATACATTTAACAAGGCTTATTTGATTTAAGCAGGACGTTGCTGGTGAAGGACCTAGTATAAGTAGCCAAGGACATGGACGACCAACACGGAGTGACTGAGGGCAAGGATCATCTTCTTCTGCCGATGGTGGCCAGTCATCTTTGTCTATTGTTGCGCCTGGAGGACCAGATCCTCATTATCTGACCTTGCTGACATTGCAACAGATACACAAACCTCAGTCTGTGTGGGACGGTACATCTAGAGAGTGCATTTTCCATACACATTCGACGTTGCCAATGCACTCACATACAGACGAAATCCTAGTCGATGCTGGTTTCTACAGACTTGGATTGATGGGGACCATGAAGCTTGATCGTCTTCTACATACAGCTCTTCTAGAGCGATGCGGTCGGAAACTCATTCGTTCCATCTCCTAGAAGGAGAGATGCGTGACACTTCAGGACATTGTGGTCATTTCAAGACTTCCGATTGATGGGCTGGCCATCACCGGAACTATGACATGTGATAAGGAGGTGCTCGTTATTGACTTCCTCGGTGTTCCGCAAAGTGAGAACACATTGGATGGAGAGTCTATCCGACTCTCATGGCTGAAGAAATACCTTCGAAGGATTCTTAAACGACGATTCCAGTGAATATCAAGTTCAGTGTTACACACGGGTCTACCTAATGACACTATTTGGAGGTGTCATCTTTCCCAACTCCACAGGAGATATTGTGCATGCTCATGTACATGTTGTTGATCGCTGACCTAAGACAAGATAGCAAGTAAAGCTGGGGTAGTGCTGCATTAGTATCCTTATATACGAATTTGTGTAGAGGAGCATTGAATGCTAAGGAGATGACAGGTCAAATGATGATACTACAGGTTTGGTGTTAGGAACACTTACATGTCGGACGACCCCGTATTAAGCAACAATTGTATGCTTGATCATAATTGGGCAACACATTACCAAGCTCATGCGACGCTTGGAATGAGCAGAGATTATGTACAGTCGTTACAGGTATTCCTCCGTACGATGGATCACTCCACGCTATATACATGTCATGGTACTGGAGGATTACACAGTTGTACAATAACTCCTCATTGCACTATGTCTGCAGGGGTTCAGCTACCGGTTCTGAGTAGAGAAACTGAACCAGTTCCTGCCTTTTCCTCTTCGCAACTCATGTATCTTGATTTGTTCTATATATAACTCCAATCCAGTCCAACTGGAGTTCAGATAAATTGATCTTGCAATCATAATAATCAGAGCGTCATCACTTAATTCGTAAATCTTCTCTACTAGTTCTTACTTTGTGTTATTATGATGAGCTCAGACTATTTCTTGTTCAACACCTCTATAATAAGCTCCTAGTTTTGGGTTTCGAAGTATTTCTCTCCCTTAATACAACCAAATAGAAATTGTGTAGTCCATACCTTTACATGAAGGGACGAATTTGTGGTTCATTAACAATCATAAACATAACATAATTACACAAATCTTAAGCAACCAAATATGAAGTATGAAAACCTATGCGAATTCTTATGGATCAATCGTTCTCAACACCATAGTAATTTCGTTAATATATATTCAAACAAGTAATAATGCAATTTCAATATCTTGGATATTTATGTTTTTCTCTAACACACATTCAATTTATACTGAACATTCACAAATATAACCCTTGAGAAACCAATAATCTCGCCATGAAACAATGTCAAATGTTATAAAATATCCAAAAAGGTAGAGTAGAACATACATGATATGAGACTCAATTTGGTCAAATGGTACCAGAGACAACAATGAGATAGATAAAGGATGTGAAGAGCTGGATGAGCTAAGGTTTTAAAAATTGAGCTAGAGTTTTGGGATTTCGGTTTTGGATGAGGATGGTGATGTGGAACTGTGAATGCTAGGGTTTCAAAGTTTTAGGATTCAGAGTTGGGGTTGGGGAAGAAAAAAATAATAAGTGAAATAAAATGAAGTGGAGAGTGAGACAGTGGGAGTCCGACCTTTTATTGGCGGTCGAGTCCCACGTATGGCCGCTGTTGGGAACAACGGCCACAATAAGTTGAGGTCACTATTATAATATTTGTTTAGTTTTTCCTAATGAGCTATTGCTCTCTAAAATGATCAAGTCTCAATTTGACTGAGACAATGTCGTTATTCTCATGAGCAACTTCACATAGACTGTAGCCGCTGATGAGAATAACGACAAGAAAAAAAATGTTGCAAAAAAATTAGGAGAGAAATACATAGGCAGCTAAAGAGAATAGCGGCCACTGCTGACGTAGAAGCGACTGACTCCTCATGCAAATAGTTTACGAAATGTCCTAATTTTGTAGTTAGTTTCAAAAAGTGATTTAGCACGTTAAAAAATTCGTTCGAGAGCATCACCAGCATTGAAGGGTCCATTCTTTACCTTTATCTTTTATTAAGAAAGTTAGCAAGAAATTTGTGTTGGGATGGAAATGCAAGGATTTGCAAACCCTATAGGGAAAGTGGAGCAAATTGAAGTAAGTGAAATCAAGAAAGTAATGGTAGTGGTACACAATATTGTAGAAAGCAGTGGTACACATAATTAGGACTTTTGAAGGGTCTAGAATATTGAATGAGAAAGGACTTAGAAGCTTTAATGAAAGCTTAGAAAATGATAACGAAATGGAAGAAGATGGATATGTAAATGTTAATATAAATGAAGGGAATGATACTGATGTGAACATTAATGATGGTTATGCTAATGTTAATGTTCATGTTACCGAGGAGATGACACAAAATGCGAGAGTACATCAATTTCCACAAGATTTGATGTGGTTCATCCAATGCAGACAAATTGTACGTTGGGTAGGAGTTTCAAAGTAAAGAAAATATCCAACAGATAGTGAAGATGTACTCTGTCACACCCCACTTCCAAGAATACGAAAACACAGACACGTAACTGAGGCCCAGCGAATGATATAAGTATACCAACTCATATCATCCATAAGCTGTTCAATACTAGTAAGCTCAACAATACAATAATAATCACAAGAACAAGAGTATAATACAATAACCAATATATGAGATACAAAAACTTATAGGATGTCGAGAATACACCATGCAATAGCAAGACGTCAAGTGCTTCAGTATCTCATCATCAGTACCTGTATAAACAATAACTCAAAAGAAAGATGAAGAGTACCTGTTAGAGCAAGCTTCAGGCGACAAGTAGTAGCAAGTAGTGAAGGAAGTAAAGGACTATATAACAAGAACAAAAATTGAAACAATATTGGAGTTAATAAATGACAGACGAAAACAAAATCAAAAGTCGATAATCAATAATCAATAAACAATAGTCGATAACAATAATCAACAATCAATATAAATAATAATCGAAACAATAGTCAATAATAGGATTAATAAATGATGCATTGGTTGGTAATCATTAATTGATAAACTAGGGTTGATAAATAATATTTCATGGGCCAATAGTCGATAGACAATAATACATAATCAATAATCGATGACCAATAATCAATAACAATAAATCAATAATTGATGTTCAGTGTCAATCTTTAGGTTTATCTATCTTTTATCAATCCTAACTAATGCACGCAATCATGCGTCCCATACCACAGCTTCGGGTGCATACAATCAAGTGAACGTTTAGACTATAGTGGGTTTTGCAATATCCATGACCAATGACTGATGATCGATGATCGATGACCAATGATCAATACAAGATGAATCAAGATACTATAGTCAGTAATTTGCAATCAATCGATGACCAATATAACTGATAATAATGACCAATATGGGTTGTGACCAATATCCCATTCCGAGTACACTCTCCTATATTGTCCACTACTAAGCTGACCATTATTACCCCGGCTTTTTATTATTTTATTAACAATCAGTTATGAACATGCAATCAATATGATTAATGAGAACAGTGGTATCAAGAATTATGCAATGGGTACAATCGATGAGAACTGTAATATTAATACAGTATCAAGAAGGTATCAAGGTTGTACGATACATGAAATATACCTGGTTCAATTCATTAAATATGGTGCAAAAACATAACAATCCAGGTACTGGACAACATCACCTATTGGTACACAAATTCACTTTCCCGCTGCTACGAGAATGCAAATCCAATTTTGTCAGAGATTCTAGAAACTAGACTCTCTTCCAGTTTCAGCGCATATTAACACGATACATTACAGTCATAGTAACTAGGTCGATTAATCAATTCTTTACGGGTTCCATGCACAGTCTCGATTCTGGAAATTGTAATATGTCAGTACTGAAACAGTGATAACTTACATTCTGTAAATCAGATTGAGAATCCGTAAAATGTTCTAGAAACTAGATACAGTGTGCTACAATTTTTATGTACAAAGGTTTTAAGTTTCGATGTCAGGAACTGGGTCGAAACCTCAGTGCAAACTCGGAAAAACGACAAGACAGCATATTTAAATGTTCAATAATACGATAAGTTTACGGTTTAAGTCTTATATCGATAGCAATGGCACGATAAGAATACAATGAATCAAAAACATGATACAGTAAAGAAAATAATGAATCAATAATGAGTCAATAGTGAAATTCAATTGCTACGTTATTCAATTCAATTACTACTTGCCGGCATTCAATGAATGTTTCCTTGAACTAGAACAATAAAACCAAGTTCAAGGGATGCTTGCCTTTTAGATGACAAATTCGAACGTAAAAGAATACGAGAGTCCCGACAGCAACACATCCAAACTACATACACTGCAAGAGCACGTGCAAGCAACGGAGCGATGGCGACACATGCAAAAGATGGGGCAACAACAATAGCACGGGCCAACAGCAAGAGCACCATGAATAGCAAACAACAAAACAGCACGAAAGCAAACAGCAAGGGCAGCAATGGCAATGGGAGGAGGATTGCAGTCGAGGGTCTGTCGACGAGGAGCAGCAATGGGGTGACGAGGTGGTGGGCTCGACGACGAGCGGAGGCAGGGGCAAGCGAGGGCGGTCGATGGGTTGTTGTTGTGCAATGGTTGCCAGAGCTTGGTCGCGGGGGGAGTAGTGGCCATGGAGGTGGAGAAGTGGCCATGAAGAAGATGAAGGGGGTGACGGTTTTAATGGAGATGTTAGGGGTCGCGAGATGGGTTCGATCGAAGTGGAGCTGCGGGGAAGCGGAGGAGCAGCGGTGGTGAGACGAGTGGCACCTAGGGTGCTGTCGTCAATGGTGGTGCAGCATGACGATGAGGGGGCGACGAGCAGGGGGAGCTGCGGTGGTCGAGCGGTGGTCGCGAGGTGCTCGGGATGTAGGCGGCATGTAACATCCTGAATTTTAAAATAATTAAGTATAAAATTTTCATTTGTTTTCACGTGTTTCGCACGAGCAAATTCATGTATGTTTTTTTGTTTTAAAAATTAATTTAATGTCATGCACAAATATGTTTTTCTCTTTTTAAAAAGCCTCTTATAAAATCCTAGGCCTAATAGTTTAATTCTAGCCCATCTAAATTAATTAATTAATTAATTAAAAGCCCATGGTTTTAGCCCACCTAATTAGCCCACTAGTTAATTATATTAGTAATTAATACAACTTGTAGGGTAGACTTGATCATGTAACAAATAAACAAACAATTAATAATTTTACAACTTAAACTAGCGTGCATATGGAGACGCGTGCATTGCACATGCACATGCAAGGGGACACTAGGGGGTGGCCGGCCACACTTGGAGTGGAGGGAGAGAGTGGTAGAGTGGAGAGTTGGTTATTAGATGATGGGTAGTTCTTCTAACTTCCAAATGAATCTAAACCTTTCATCCAAACTCATCTCAACCCTTCATTTTAGCTTGAGTTGTGTATAAATAGCCCCATTAGTCTTTCACTTCTCTTTGCACTTAGAATTTCAAAAAAGAAAAGATAAAATTGTGTAAGAGAAAATATAGAGTTGTGTGAGAAAAGATTGAGTGTGTGTGTTTGTGTGCTCTTGTACTTGGGTGGCCGGCTAGCACATCAAGGAGGTCTCAGGTTCAAGCTTTGCTAGGAGGAGAAGGCTCGAGTTTGTGGCACATGCTAGGAGAAGAAGGGAGACGATCATGCATTCAAGGAGTTCTCTAGGAGTTTCTTATTTATTTTTTCAAATGGTGGGTGATTTCTCTACTTCTAATGTAGATACCATGCTAGGAATTTTTGATTGCATGAACATACTAAAGAAACTAACAAAAATTGCCTTGTGTTTGCCTAAAAGATTAGTAGAGAAAAGAGAAAACTTGATCGTGATTAGTAGATTAAAATTCATCATGGTGCCTTATTGATGACATTCATGTTAGAATATGTATCTTGATGAACCATGCTAGTGTGATGATCTTGTTAAAATGAATGGCTTAATTATAGATTAATGGATATTGCTATATGTAGTTGTAGATTGAGATGAGTAATTATTGTCATATTTAGTTGATAAATTGCGTAAATTGTGGTTATAAAATGTTAGTATAATAAAAGAAAAAGATTGATAACTTTTTTAGTATTGAAAAGAGAATAAGAACATGTAGTTAGTGGATTTTATATTGGTAATTTTGAGATGGAATTATAGTACATTTTTAAAAGCCGATAAAATACTCTTTGAATGTAAGTTGTAAAGAAGACCTTTTTAAAGTTAAAAATTAAGATTTTAATTACTGTTATACCGTTCTATTTAAGAAAAATATTCTGGACAAATTTAATTTTGAAAGATACTAATGTATTGAGAAATTGAATTTTGTAAAATAGATTTATAAACAGACAGTAGATATAATTATTTCGACTCTTAACTATAACAAAAAGTGAGCTTGGGCTTACTAGCTTTCAGTGTGTGTTAAAAGCACTGTGTACAGTGCAGAGGTCTTGGGTTCGAGTCTTGAAGAGACTCTGTTTTTAAAAAAAAAACGATTTTTCTCAAAAGACAGTACAATCAGTATATAAAGAATTGAAGTCCTTTCACATCGGTTAGTCACTCAAGACCAACTGGTCTTTGGGTGCGCTTTAAGTCTGTTACTGTTCATGGACGGAGGTTTTCTGTTGGTTCTGGGTTTGATTCCGCCGACCCACCTTTTCATTCCTTTTGATTTTTTGAGTTTTTTTTAAGGTTTAAAATACAAATAAAAATTGGGAAAAATTTTATTATTATATAAATATTATCTAGACTTTATAAATATAATTCCACAACTTTTTATGTATTTTTGTGAAGATTGATGTGGTTTTATATTAAAATTGATTGAAGACTTGATGAATTTTTCTTTTAAACATGGTTTTTATATAATTGAAGAAAGAGGAAAAATGTGAATGTAAGAAATTATGTGGGGATTAAATTATGAGATGTAGTAAATTAAATATGAAATTTGATGTTAAATTTGTGCAAGTGTGCATGGAAAATGAAACAAAAAGATTATGATGAAATGTGAAAATTTTGTGAGTACAAAACATTCATTTTTGTGAACATGAAAACAAAGTTAAGAACTAGAGTGTAGCTAAGTCCTCATACCGGCATGAATGAATTCTTGAAAAAAATGAATGTTGTCAAAAGAGACCAAGATTTGGGTCATTGTTTGTTGCCGCTAAATTCGGTGTGGGGGCAAACAGATGAATTTGTGAGTTCTTGGGGAAACTGAATAGGAGAACCCGTATACCTGTTCCGTCGAACTCTGATCGTTGCTCCCGCCGTGCACCTGCAAAAAGTGCGAGACACCGGGGTTGTTCCCGGCGACGCACCCTCCGACGCTCAAGTCAGTAACCAGAATTGATTATGAAAGAGCGTTTAACTAGAGAAAGATTGATTACCTCTTAATGGAGATGGGTGAGGGGTATTTATAGGCGTCTTAGGGACTGGTTTTAGGAATGTAATCCCCGTGATTAGATAAGAAATATTCCTCGTAGTCAGATAAGGCATGTAATCTGATAAGGGATATTCCCTGTAATCAGTTAAGGAATTTAATCCCTAATCCCCAGTGAAAAGATAGATGTGAATCACGGCCGTTGATTTAGATCTAATCAGGGACCTTGATTGTATCTTGCTGGACTGGGCGTGCAGCGGGTTGGGACCCGTGCCCAGTTGAGATGGATCTGTTCGTTATGTGAAATTACCATCTTGCCCCTGAGCTGTAGGATTCGTGCCCCATTTGGACGGTCTCGATTGAACCCCTGTTTTTTGCCACATCACGAGCCCCCCACTCCTAAAGGCTGAGGGTGATCAGTCTTTGAGGAGTAGTTTGACTAACTCAGTGGTCAATGGAGCTGTATCGTAGTCTGAATGGGTGATTTTTGAATCCTGGAGCGCGGGGGTAGGTTAGTTCCTCCTTTTTTGGTGCCCTACGATGCTCCAAAGCTGTATCGAGTTTTTATCTATTTTTCCGGATTATTTATTTAACTTTGCGATGTATCGGCTAATTGTTCGGGGGTTTTAACCGTATATTCTAGGCGATAATTGCTCGTTCGGTGGCTTAGAAATATCCCCCGAATTTTTAATTATTTCCTGGAATTTTTAGCTAATTTTCCTGAATTTTTAGCGATTTTTCGCAATTTTTTAAATAAGTAAAACGATTTAAATAAATAAAAATCAATTTTTAATACCCATTTATGGCGTGGCGTCATCTGGGCCTTCGATCAAGGCGGAGCGCGAATTTCGGAACGATCAGACGATCCCTGTTCCTCGGAAGGATTTTTTCCCAAAAACGAGGGTCGGCACTTCGTCACCTCGTCTCGGAGGCGTGGCGCCGCGGCTCAAGGGGTCGGCGCGTTTTTTTGTCAAAAACGAGGGTCGGTACCCCAGCGTCCCGGCTCGGAGGTGTAGCGCCGCGGCTCGAGGGGTCGGCGTCTTGGTTTGAAGGGTCGGTACCTCGGTTCGGAGAATCCGGGGTACGTGGCATCATCTAGGCCGTCCATCCCCAGCGTGGATCCCCATAAAATGCTATCTTGTCATTTTGTGGACGTGGCAAGATCTGGGTCGTCCATCATGACGAGCGCGCTTTTCTACAAGATCTAACGGCTCATAAGGGTCGGAGCGTTTTTTTGCCAAAAACGAGGGTCGGTACCCCAGCGTCCCGGCTCGGAGGTATAGCGCCGCGGCTCGAGGGGTC
The DNA here is from genome assembly GCA_017893485.1 of Hemerocallis citrina. Taxonomy (NCBI): domain Eukaryota; kingdom Viridiplantae; phylum Streptophyta; class Magnoliopsida; order Asparagales; family Asphodelaceae; genus Hemerocallis; species Hemerocallis citrina. The sequence continues at coordinate 25,402,125 of CM030363.1, forward strand.
GGCGACTTGGTTTGAAGGGTCGGTACCTCGGTTCGGAGAATCCGAGGTACGTGGCATCATCTAGGCCGTCCATCCAGCGTGGATCCCCATAAAACGCTATCTTGTCGTTTTGTGGACGTGGCAAGATCTGGGTCGTCCATCATGACGAGCGCGCTTTTCTACAAGATCTAACGGCTCATAAGGGTCGGAGCGTTTTTTTGCCAAAAACGAGGGTCGGTACCCCAGCGTCCCGGCTCGGAGGTATAGCGCCGCGGCTCGAGGGGTCGGCGACTTGGTTTGAAGGGTCGGTACCTCGATTCGCATCCCTCCACGCCGTTTCCTGGGGAACGAGTTGAGTGTTTTTGGGTCAACTCGGTAGCTCGGTTACTGAGCCTTTCGTTCGATAGCTCGGCTCGTTAGACCGGTCCCCGAGTCGCTGCTTGTGTTTTTGAGGGTTCCGTCACTCCGTGTTAAGTACCTCGGTTGCTCGGCTGAGCTGTTCGGTAGCTCGGCCGACCAAGCCAATGGCAGGCAGTTCGGAAGGTCTGCGTGGACGGATCTGGGCCGTTCAACTTGGCACGCATCACGAGGATGGGGTTCAGATCACGAAAAAATGCTATCTTGTCGTTTTGTGGGCGTGGCGCAATCTGAACCGTCCATCAAATTCTGACGCGAATTTCGGAGAGATCCGACGGCGACTTTGCCTCGGGAGGATTTTTTGCCAAAAACGAGGGTCGGTATCTCGTCGCCTCGGTTTGCATTCCTCCGCGCCGTTTCCCGGGGAACGGGTTGAGTGTTTTTGGGTCAACTCGGTAGCTCGGTTACTGAGCCTTTCGTTCGATAGCTCGGCTCGTTAGACCGGTGGCCGAGTCGTTACTTGTGTTTTTGAGGAGTTCCTCCATCTCTCGTACCGTCGCCCTCTTCTCGCTGGGCGTTTTGGCTTCTTAGTGGGCCTTTGGGATTCCCAAGGAGGCCCGTTACCACTTGGGGTTATAAGTTACCATTTCTTCACCCCTGAGCTCATTTCTCACTTTTCACTCCACGATTTTACTTTTGTTCTCTAAGTCTTCTGCTAGCGGCGCTCTTGCTCCACGGTGTTGACGTTAGCTGTCGCGTGGGCCAGGCGATTTCCGGCGAGCATTTTCCGACCGTGAACGTCACTTCAAAGGTTAGTTTGCTTTTGCCTTTGCTTTTTCAAGAGATGTCAAGGGTTAGCTCGGGGAGTGGTACCTCGTCCTCGGGCGATGATAGCGCCGGGGAGAGGAATAGGGCGGAAGCTCGAAGAAAGGGGAAACAAATGGCCGAACCGTCGGTTACCGAGTCGAGGGTCGGGAAGAAGAGGAGGACGGGGGAGACTTCACCCCCCATAGTGGGGGTGATTGTGGAGAACCCGAAGCGAGCCCCCGAGATGGGACAATATCCTTCGGTCCTGTCCGGGCATTCGGGTGTCAGGCAGTACGAGGGCGATCTTCTGGAGAAAGCGATCTACGGAAAGTCGAAGATCGTCGAGGAGCCTAGCCCGTTCCTTCACTCCGAAGCCGACGAGCTCACTTCGTCGTTGTCTGAGAAGGATCTTCTCCGGATCAGGAAGGCCTTCGCTATCCCATCGGAGTACAAGCTGATGGTCGCTGGCCCCGGGATGCGAGCAAACTCTAAGTTGCCGTCGTCGGACATGTGCATGTTTGACGTCGACTCTTTGAACGCGGGACTGCATTTTCCGCTGCACCCTTTCATACTCCAGATCCTCGGTTGGTATTGTCTCGCCCCCACTCAATTCAGTCCGAACACTTGGCGTCATGTGAACGCATTCTTGCTTCAGTGCCACCGAGCCGAGGTAGCGCCGGACTTATCAGTTTTTCGGGGCCTGTATCGGATAAACAGGCAACACCAGACGGAGTACCGGTACTACTTGGGGCCGAGGAGAGGCGTTAAGATTGTAGAGAATCCCGACTCACTTAAGGGTTGGAGGGAGAAGTATTTTATCATAAGGGGTGAGGTGATTCGGCATATTCCGTCCCGGTGGAAGGTGGAGGTGCCGAAATTTGCGCGAAGCGACCCCGCACTATCTGAGGCCGAGGAGGATGTAGCGAGGAGGATCACGGCCCTTCCGGTACTGAGTTGGAGGGAGTTGACCGAAGAGGTGTTGTTCGGGTCCGGACTAAGCCCCATCGACCCGAGTACGCTCTTGACATCTCATTCATTTTTTTTTCTAAGTCTTCAATTCGTCTGTCTTGATTCGTTTTCTTTTTTCGTTGATGCAGAGTCGATGAAGATTGACTTTAAAGCTATGATGGCCGATAGGTCCAAGCTGACCGGGACCAAAAAGAGGAAGAGGGCGGCCGAGGGCGCATCTTCGGGTGCGCAGCCCGTGGTCGGTACTAACGTTACTCTGCCTCCCCCGGCTACCGAGGTGCCTTCGGAGGTTGTGGTGGTGGAGGGGACCTCGGCCCCTGTCGCCCCGTCTGCGAACGAGGGTGTCTTTGATGTCAATGCGGCGCTGGCGCTCGAGTTTCCCCCGTTGACTAAGGACGCCGAGGAAATCCTGACCGAGCAGCACAAGCAGTTGTTTGTGCCGAACTGGCGGGTGAAGAATCATGATGGTTTCCTCGGCAACTCGCAGATGTCAATGCAGGTCGTCAAGCACTTGGCGACCCCGAAGGATAAGGCCGCGCTGAAAGCAGGAAGGGTCGGCGACGACACTTATGAAGTCGCCCGGGGGCTTGTTTCGGTAAGTGTTCGCAAATTTCTTCAAGTTTGTTACTCGATTTGTACTTCGTACTTATCGTTGTCTTCGTAGGCCACCGTTCACTTCGGCCATCTCATCGAGGCGTTCGCCGAGCAGGAAAAGGAGCTGAAGTCCGCCAGCGAGAAAGACAGGCTGGCGAAGGTCAGGGCGGTCAAGGATCTCGAGGCCGAGCAGAGGCGAGCCGAGGCTCTGGACGTTCGGGTGGCCGACCTCACTGCCGACCTGAAGAAAGCAAAGGAGAGCCTTGCAGCGGAGTCCGCCAAAGCCGCCAAGGCCGCCGAAGAGCTCGCTGCGGCGGTGAAGTCCTTGGCCGACGAGAAGGCGGAGAGGGAAGCGCAGGCCGCGAGGATCAGGGCAGAGGTTGAAGCCGAGGTCGAGGCTGAGGCGAAGAAACATATGGCTGAGAACATGGAGCAATCCTATCAGACGGCCCTGGACCACGTTCAGGCTCGCGTCCCCGGCTTCGAGCGAGTTGGCTATCGACTGTGGCCCGAGTCGCCCGTAGACGATGAGGAAGGAGATGATGAGGTCGAGGCCGAAGGCGAAGACGGGGGGGGAGAGGACGAATCGGCTAAGGGAGAGATCGAGGGGCCGTCCGTCGATGCGTCCGGGGTCGGAGCGGAGACGCAGGTGGACCCTTGATTCTTTTGTTAAACTTTTTGGAGTTTTTGTTTTGCTTTCTCTTCCGAACTTTGTAACGCCTTTTGCGGACTGGCCACCGCTTCTTGATGAATGAAAGAACGTTTTGTCTTTGAAATTTTATCTAAGTGTTTGGTTCGGTCGTAGGATAGGCCCCCGTCACGGCGATGGCTCGGCGGCAAGTAGAGCTGTTTCATTTATCTCTCGTGGAACGCCTCGAGGGCGAGATAGAACTGACGAGGAGGACACTGTACGATGTGGAGAAGAAGAACGGAGAGCTGTTGGCCGAAATGTACCACTTGCGGATAGCCGAAGCCGAGCTATTCGATAAGGAGGAAGAATTGGCTTCGGTTTTGGCCGAACGAGATGAGCTCGTGAAGAAGGTCGAGCATTTGCAAAGGGTGACAGTCGACAAAAGTATCGAGGTGACCCATCTGCGCCGTGTCATATCCGACAGCGCCGAGTACCCCGGTTCGGCGAAGCTTCCTCGATTCAAAATTGTTGTGAGGGACGAGGCGCTGAAGGACCGGATCGTCGAACTGGAGGAGGAGGTTGCTCGGCTCAAGCCTCAGCCGGTAAGGGCTAACGTCCGGAGCACCTCGTGTACTCGCGAAGAGAATGAGCGAGGGATCACGTTCTATCAAGCGGCGACCCGGACTCCTATCATAGGTAGGTCAGCCGCCGACGCACAAAGCGGTGTGGCGGTGTCTTCAAGCGGTGCTTCGGTCGGGGCGACTGTGAGGATCAGCGGTGAGGGGGCGTCCCGGTTCGTCGGCCTGGAGACAAGCTCGGAGGCCAAGAAGCGCCGACCCAAAGTGTCATTGAACCGGAGTGTCCCCCTACCTCGGAGGAATTGAGCGGGTCATGCCTTCTGATATTTTCGCCAAACTCGTTGTTGTAATCTTTTTGTAATCTCGTCCAAGTTATTAATAAAATTGGGGTTGATTTATCCGAAGTGTCCTCTACTGGCTGTTTATCGAGTCTTTTGTCGCAGCTCTGATTCCGTTGCTCGGCTTTTGGTGCCGATCGACGTGGGGTGTTCATAGCCGTTGGATGGTGGCACGAATCCAGAGGCAGGCCCAAGTTCCAAGAAAACGTTATCTTGTCGTTTTGCGGGCACGTGGCACAACTGGATCCACTCATCACGCTCTGGCACACAATTTGAGAGGATCTAACGGCGAGTTGCCTTCGGGATGATTTTTGGCCAAAAACGAGGGTCGGTACCTCGTTAGTTTGGCACAATTTATGATCGAGACGAATTCCCAACCATTGTGTTGCTCTGACTCTGTTGTTCGGCTCTTGGTGCCGATCGACGTGGGGTGTCCATAGCCGTTGGATGGTGGCACGAATCCAGAGGCAGGCCCAAGTCCCAAGAAAACGTTATCTTGTCGTTTTGCGGGCACGTGGCACAACTGGATCCACTCATCACGCTCTGGCACACAATTTGAGAGGATCTAACGGCGAGTTGCCTTCGGGATGATTTTTTGCCAAAAACGAGGGTTGGTACCTCGTCGGTTCGGCCCAATTTATGGTCGAGACGAATTCCCAACCATCGTAAAGTTATTTTAAGAGATGCAGGAGCAGTTTCGAATGGCGAGCTACTTCTAGTCCGCTTAGGAGCGGACTTGCGAAGCAAAATCGAGCCAAGTGTTGGACTCCGATCCATTCAACGACTGCAGGAGCAATTTCGAACGGCGATCTGCCCCCGGCCCATCTGAAGACGAGCCGAGGAGGAAGAGTCGAGCCGAGTGCGGGACTCCGAACCATTGTGTGATTAGTTTAAGAGATGCAGGAGCAGTTTCGAATGGCGAGCTACTTCTAGTCCGCTTAGGAGCGGACTTGCGAAGCAAAATCGAGCCAAGTGTTGGACTCTGATCCATTCAACGGCTGCAGGAGCAATTTCGAACGGCGATCTACCCCCGGCCCGTTTGAAGACGAGCCGAGGAGGAAGAGTCGAGCCGAGTGCTGGACTCCGAACCATTGTGTGATTAGTTTAAGAGATGCAGGAGCAGTTTCGAATGGCGAGCTACTTCTAGTCCGCTTAGGAGCGGACTTGCGAAGCAAAATCGAGCCAAGTGTTGGACTCCGATCCATTCAACGGCTGCAGGAGCAATTTCGAACGGCGATCTACCCCCGGCCCGTTTGAAGACGAGCCGAGGAGGAAGAGTCGAGCCGAGTGCTGGACTCCGAACCATTGTGTGATTAGTTTAAGAGATGCAGGAGCAGTTTCGAATGGCGAGCTACTTCTAGTCCGCTTAGGAGCGGACTTGCGAAGCAAAATCGAGCCAAGTGTTGGACTCCGATCCATTCAACGGCTGCAGGAGCAATTTCGAACGGCGATCTACCCCCGGCCCGTTTGAAGACGAGCCGAGGAGGAAGAGTCGAGCCGAGTGCTGGACTCCGAACCATTGTGTGGTAAGGGAATTAGAGGCGGAAGTACGCGATAATGTAAAAAACTTTATTTATTAATATCTAATGGTCGGCTGCTTCTAAAGTTGCTAGCCGTTATTACAATGAAAAAGGAACAAAGGAAAAATTACTAGTAGCAGGAGTGGTGGACCGACATCTCGAGTTACTTAGATAGGCGGGGTTGCCTTCTCTTGGTATTTCAAAAGATGGTCGGCGTTCCAAGTCCTGGGAATTTCTCTACCCTCAAGGTCTTCTAGCTTGTATGCACCGGGGCGGATCACTTTGGATACTTTGTACGGTCCCTCCCAATTTGGGGCCAGTTTGCTCTTCTGTCCGGGAAACGAAATGGCCAGTTTTCGGAGGACCAGATCCCCTTCTTTCAGGTCGGTTGGGCGGACCCGTTTGTTGTAGGCGAGTTCGATTCTTCTTCGATAACTTTGCTGCCGTATGGCTGCCCTTTCCCGGATTTCGTCTATCAAGTCCAGGCTCGTTCTGAGCTCCCTGGCATTCTGTTCTTCTTCAAAGGCTACCAGGCGAGGAGAGGGTATCCCAACTTCTAGTGGGATGAGGGCCTCGGACCCATAGGTGAGATTGAACGGACTCTCGCCTGTCGAGGTCCGCTTCGTGATTCGGTAGTTCCACAACACATTGGGCAGTTGATCGACCCACAATCCCTTGGAGCACTTGTCGAGTCTCTTCTTGATGCCGGAGAGGATCTGTCGGTTGGCATTCTCGGCTTGGCCATTTGACTGGGGATGAGAGACGGAGGAGAAGCGGTGCTGTATGGCTAGGTCTTCACATAAGGCTCGGAAGGCAGCTCCAGCGAACTGCGTACCGTTATCTGTAACTACGACTCGGGGAACACCGAACCGGCAGATTACATTTTTCCAGAAGAATTGGACGACTCTATGCTCGGTAATTGTAGCCAGGGGCTCGGCCTCTATCCATTTCGAGAAATAGTCGACTGCCACGACTAGGAACTTCAATTGTCCAGGGGCCGGTGGAAATGGCCCAAGTAAATCCATCCCCCACATTGCAAAGGGGATCGGACTCGATAGGGAGGAGAGTGGTGCTTGTGGAAGGCGTCGGATGTCGGAATACTTCTGGCAGGAGGTGCATTGCCGAACGTGTCGTTCGGCGTCACGTAGGAGAGTGGGCCAGTAATACCCGTAGTTTAACACTTTGCGTGCCAAGGCTCTGGAGCCGGAGTGGGCTCCACCGATGCCCTCATAGAGCTCTTGCAGGGCGTAATCGGCTTGTCCGGGGGATAGGCATCTTAGGTAGGGTCGACCATCCACCTGTGTGAAGGAGCGCTTATACAGAATGCCTTCGACCAGTATGTAACGCTCGGCTCGGGTCCTTATCTTTCGGGCTTCCTTCGGATCCCTTGGGAGGAGTCCGTCTCTCAAAAACTCGACGAGGGGCCTCATCCAATTATCTTCGAGGGGGAATGGCAGTGTTCCGACGGAGTTGAAAGCCTCGTCCTCTATGCTTGGCTTGAGGAGGACTTCTATCAGAACAGTTTGTTCGAGGCCTTGCAGGGATGAGGAAGCTAATTTGGACAGGGCGTCGGCCTGGGCATTTTCCTCTCTGGGGATTCTTCGGATGAGGGCTTCCTCGAAGAGCGCCATGAGGCTCTTCACTTTAGCCAAGTACTTTACCATCCTGTCATCGCAGGCTTCATATTCGCCGAGGACCTGGTTGACGACCAACTGAGAGTCGCTGAAGATCTGCAGGCATCGCGCCCCTGCGTTTCGGGCCATCCTGAGGCCGGCTATGAGCGCCTCGTATTCGGCTTCGTTATTCGAGGCTTTAAAGTTTATCCGGAGGGAATATTGAAGGACAAAGTCGTCTGGGCCCGCAAGGATGACTCCAGCCCCGCTCCCCTCGTTGCAAGAGGATCCATCGACATATACCGACCAGATAGGCGGTCCCTTCGTTGTCTGCTCGGAGTCGGGGATAGTTGTTTCTACTATGAATTCGGCCAGCGCCTGCGCCTTGATTGCGGATCGAGGCTGATAAGTAATATCATGTTGGCTCAGCTCGATCGACCACTTCATGAGGCGGCCGGAAGTCTCTGGCTTGTGAAGGATCTGTTTCAACGGCTGGTCGGTAAGAACGACCATCGAATGAGACTGGAAGTATGGCCGAAGCTTTCTGGCAGCCATTATCAGGGCGTAGGCTATCTTCTCAATTTTCGGGTACCGGAGCTCGGCGTCCCGGAGCACTTTGCTGACGTAGTAAATGGGCTTCTGAGTTCTTTCTTCTTCCCTGACTAAGACCGCACTTAGCGTCTGTTCCGAGGCTGCCAAGTAAAGGTAGAGTGGTTCGCCTGGTATGGGCTTGCTGAGGAGAGGTGGATTGACGAGGTAAGCCTTTAACTGGTCGAAGGAATCTTGTTGTTGCTGCCCCCACTCGAATCCCTTTGCCCCCCTGAGGGCTTTGAAGAACGGGAGGCACTTCTCCCCAGACTTCGACAGAAAGCGCCCTATGGCGGCTAGGCGACCAGTCAACCTTTGAACTTCTTTGATGTTTCTAGGCGGGGCCATGTCCAGTATGGCCCTGATCTTCTCCGGATTCGCCTCTATTCCTCGTTGGCTAACCATAAAGCCGAGGAACTTGCCCGATGAGACGCCGAACGCACACTTGTTCGGGTTGAGTCTCATATTGTGCTTTCTCAAAACACCGAATGCTTCTTGGAGGTCGGCCACGTGATCAATGCCTCGGATGCTTTTGACAAGCATGTCGTCCACATACACTTCCATGTTTCGGCCAATCTGGGCCTGGAATACCTTGTTGACGAGGCACTGGTATGTTGCCCCTGCGTTCTTTAGGCCGAACGGCATGACTCTGTAGCAGTAGAGCCCTTGGTCGGTCACAAAAGATGTCTTCGGAATATCCGGGGGGAACATCCTTATCTGATTGTAACCCGAGAAAGCATCCATGAAGCTGAGGAGCTCATGTCCCGAGGTTGCGTCAATCAGAGTGTCGATGCTCGGCAGAGGGAAGGGGTCTTTAGGGCAGGCCTTGTTGAGGTCAGTGAAATCAATACAGATTCTCCATGTACCGTTGGACTTTTTCACCATCACTACGTTTGACAACCACTCAGGATAATTTACTTCCTGTATGAACCGGGCCTTCAGCAATTTGTCCACCTCTTCTTTGATAGCGAGCTGACGCTCGGGAGCGAACTTGCGCCTCTTCTGCTGGACCGGTTTGGACCCCGGATCAACACTGAGGCGGTGGACCAAGAGTTCTTCGGAGATACCGGGCATGTCTGCAGCTGTCCATGCGAAGAGGTCTTGGTTGGCTCGGATGCATCTTACAATATCCGCATATAGTGCGGATGGGAGGGTCTTGCTGACGAAGAACCTGCGGGTCGGCTCCTGCTCCGAGAAGAGCACCTCTTCCAACTCGTCTACCGGCTCGAAAGTCAGCCGAGCAGCATCCTGGGGGATCTCGAGTGTTTCTAAGGAGAGGACGGGTCCGAGGGTGGAAGTCATATAACATTTGCGGGCTTGCTCCTGATTGCCCCTTACCTCTCCCACCCCAGCCAGAGTGGGGAATTTCATTTTGAGATGATAGGCAGAAGGGACGGCTTCAAGGGCGGCTAGGCCGGGCCGACCCAAAATGACGTTGTAGGCCGCTGGGACATCTACGACCATGAAATCCATTGACTCCGTGCGGGTAGTAGGAGTTTTGCCTGCTGTGACGTCGAGGGTAATCACCCCTTCGATCGTCACCGGCACTCCCGTGAACCCATGGAGCGTATACCCGGCAGGCTTGAGTCTGTCTCGGGAGAGCTTCAGCCCCTTAAAAGCATCGAGGAATAGGATGTTTACGAAGGAGCCGTTATCTACTAGGATTCTTTCGACTTTGAAATTGGCCATGTGAAGGTTGATGACGAGTGCGTCACAATGAGGGGTGCGGACGCCCTCGAGATCTTCGTCAGAGAAGGTGACGGGCACTCCGAGTCCTTTGGGGGGAGGGGTGGCTCGGACAGAGTTCACTTCTCTAATAAAAGCTTTCCGAGAAGAGTTCGAGGAGCCCCCCATTGGACCTCCGTGGATGAGGTGGAGAACTCGTTCTTCCTCAAACTCTGGCGTCTCTTCTCGCTCTGGTCGTTTGTTAGCCCCCCGAGGCTGGGGGGGAAGCTCGCCTTGGTCCTTTCTCACGAATTTTGCCAACTGCCCCCTCTGGATAAGGGCCTCGATCTCGTTTCTTAGCGCTCGGCAATCGTTAGTGTCGTGCCCATGGTCCCGGTGATAGCGGCACCATTTTTCTCTATCTCTTCTCTTAGCAGGGGTGTTCATCTTCGGAGCAGGAGGTAAGACCCCTTCTTTTTCGACTTCCATGAAAATGGTAGAGATGTTCGTGGTGAGGGGAGTGAACTTCTCAAATCTAGGAGGTCGGCGCTGGCCAGTATTATCCTTCTGGAATTTCTTCGCCCCTTCTTCTTCCGTTCCCTTCCTCTTAGACCCGGAGGCAGTTGCTTCCCAGTTGGGCAGTTCCTCGGCCTCTTCAGCTCGGATGTACTTTTCAGTGCGGAGGAGGAGGTCAGAAAAGTCATGTGGCGGTTTCTTGGCGAGGGAGGAGCGGAGGTTGGAATTAAGGATATTGGATTGGAACGCCGCGGTAGCGACGGATTGGTCGAGGGATGCGATGGTTCTGGCCTCGGCTGTGAACCTCTTCACGTAGTCCCTCAATTTCTCCCCCTTCTGCTGGCAGAGGTGCAATAGGGAGATGCTGGTCTTCTCGGCCCTTCTGCTGCTGACGAAATGGGTGATGAACAGGGTTTCGAACTGTTCGAAGGAGAATATCGACGCCAGGGCAAGACGAGAGTACCATTCTCGAGCTGGGCCTTTCAGAGTTGCAGGGAATGTTTTGCAGAGGAGGGCATCGGAAGCTTGATGGAGGAGCATCAAAGTCTTAAAGCTTTCGATGTGGTCAACTGGATCGGTCTCCCCAGTGTAGTTCTCGAACTGGGGAGGTTTGAAACCGAAGGGAACAGGAGCATCCACTATGGTCCGGGAGAACGGGGGTCGGCTAGGACGGAGGGTCCTCCCCCTGAGTTCTTCTTCTCGGTTTATCTGTCCCAAGAGTTTTTCCACCTCGTTCAGACGGCGGTTCATGGTGTCATCTCTCCGATGGTGACCTGCCGAACCCCGGGACTCGTCTTCGTAAGAGGGGGAGCGAGGGCTGCGGCGATGGTAGCTTCGAGAGCGACGAGGACTTGGGGTGCGTCTGGAATTGGTAGGAGCGGGTCGAGGAGAAGGGGACCGTTGGCGAGGGCTCCGGACCGGAGGAGGGGATGGGACCCTCTGCTCATTGGGGTTCTGACGGAGGTTGAGGGCCTGTTGTACCATCGCTTGGAATTGTTGGAACTCGGCCCGGGTAATGGGTGCCTCATTGTTCCTAGGCTGCTGCCTGCCTGCTGGAGAGTGCCTCCTTCGGTAGTGATCGGGGGAGTCCTTTCTCCCTCTTCGGACGGGGGACCTCCTGTGCTCTCGGTGTCGGGGGGATTGCTCACGCTGGCGGGAGGCTTCCCCCCGAGCCCGCTTTTCATCCAAATGGCGGCGAAGGTCATCATCTTCCGGACGTTTGGGAGGGGCATTGTGATGACCAGAGGCTCGGAGATGATGGGAGGCCATGGAGGCACTGGAGGCGGTGTGGATGGAGATGTTCTCTTGGTGAAGGGGCTGTCTCTGGGGGTTAGGCTCCTTTGGATCAGGATGTGGAGGGTTCCGCTGGAGCGGCTCTTCCATGGTAGGAGGGAGTTGCCCTTGTTGCTGAGCGGGATCAGGAAGGACTTCTTGTTGGTCGGGGTTGGGCACTCGGTTGGAGCCCCTAGATCTGACTTTGCGAGGCGGCATGGCAGTAGAAAACCTGTTCGCCGGAAGGAGGAAAGGTCCCTATTCGTTAGTTTCCCACAGACGGCGCCAATCTGTTGCCGCTAAATTCGGTGTGGGGGCAAACAGATGAATTTGTGAGTTCTTGGGGAAACTGAATAGGAGAACCCGTATACCTGTTCCGTCGAACTCTGATCGTTGCTCCCGCCGTGCACCTGCAAAAAGTGCGAGACACCGGGGCTGTTCCCGGCGACGCACCCTCCGACGCTCAAGTTAGTAACCAGAATTGATTATGAAAGAGCGTTTAACTAGAGAAAGATTGATTACCTCTTAATGGAGATGGGTGAGGGGTATTTATAGGCGTCTTAGGGACTGGTTTTAGGAATGTAATCCCCGTGATTAGATAAGGAATATTCCTCGTAGTCAGATAAGGCATGTAATCTGATAAGGGATATTCCCTGTAATCAGTTAAGGAATTTAATCCCTAATCCCCAGTGAAAAGATAGATGTGAATCACGGCCGTTGATTTAGATCTAATCAGGGACCTTGATTGTATCTTGCTGGACTGGGCGTGCAGCGGGTTGGGACCCGTGCCCAGTTGAGATGGATCTGTTCGTTATGTGAAATTACCATCTTGCCCCTGAGCTGTAGGATTCGTGCCCCATTTGGACGGTCTCGATTGAACCCCTGTTTTTGGCCACATCATTGTTATAAATTGATGGTTTTGTCTGGTGTAGGGGTGATGCTAACTCTAGGGTTTTAATTTTACTTATGATTCAATTATCTAAGGGTTAGATGCATAGTGAAGATGTGATGAAAGTAAGAGAAAAACAAAATTAAGAGGGCCTCGGATCTATGGTGTGAGAGTGTTCACAGGATATCTACATGATGCGTCATATCAGGACGTGAATACATCTCCAGAATATCGGGACCATGGCGACGCTTGTGGGGTGCTTGGTGGCTACGTAGTGCCATCGTTCCATGGCGGAGGAATTGTCCATAGGATGTCTTCATGATGCGTCATGTCATGACGTGGGATTCTCTCCAGGACCTCTGGACATGGGCTCATAACCCATAGAATATCTAGGATACTTACCGTAGTAGTTAAACTCATAGCGAGGGAATCAACCCTACAAGATGAAGAACGATTAAGGACTTGCCCTCGGACCTATATAGTATGGGATGCATAGAATCCGAACAAGTGTGCATTAGTGTCATTAAATATAAATAACTGCATTAAGGACTAAGTGCACATTCACACTCGACATCAATAAGATAGTCCCCCTTAGTTTTGTTTATGAACAAGTGTGTGCTTTCCAAGTAAGATAAATTGATGTATTATATCTTAGTGTCAGTTGTATGCAACGGACGTGCCCAAAGTTTCTATGCAGGATAAAATGAATGAATGGACTAAATAGGAACGCTGCTTAAAGAATTGTTTCAAGTGTTACTTTATTCATGTAATATGTTGTAATTTTCTTTCGCTGTGTTGATGTAAACATTATTGTATAAAAAGTTTTAAATTCCTTGTAAAATTGTACGAAGTGAAGTGTAAAGATCTTGTGGAACTTCGAATTCGGACTTATTTGGAATTTGGGGTGTTACAGAGTGGTATCAGAGCCACGCTTCTAAGTAGTAAAAATTTATACGGAACGACATCCTAGAGTGGACATTAGAGCGTGAGTTGGGTATAGAGATTTAAATGTAAGCTAATTACATTTGTGTTGCTTTGTTATTAATGCTTCTTCTTCTCCCTCCCTAAGATGGCGAACCACCATGACCCAGCAGGCGATGATGATTGGCACATAATTGAAGAGGACTACTACCCTGGACAAGGAGATTTCGACGAAGAAGATCTCGAGGAATATGAAGGAGAATGGCCCGAGTCCCGAGAGATCACTCCGCCTCCGGACTTATCAGACATTTCATCCGACGAGGAAGAACCAATTTCGAAAGGTCTCATCGAATCTCTTCAGAGCCAGATGGAGACTCAGAAGGAGAGAGCAGACCAATTGCAGGCCCAGTGTGCAAAGTTCAAGGAGAACATTGCAACCCTCAGTCACCGTGTTTGGGAACTCGAGAAGAGAAAGAACATGTACGATGTGCTGAAGGAAGAAGTTGCAGAACTACGGAAAGAGCTTAGGAAAACCAAGAGGAACCGTAAGGATTACAATGTTGTATCATCTCAATGTTTTTTGCTTGATGTCAGACGATATTTTAAATTTAAATGTACAAAGTTTGAATTCAATAAAATAAAGATTTGATTTAAATTCATATTTTCTACTTCAAATTTAATGGATCTTTTGAATCAGAGTATGGCTGGAAGAAGATCAAGGAATGGAGAAGGGCCCAGTTGTGGACTCGACTTGGAAACGGAGTTGGCTAGAGTCTATCAGGCCTTCAACACCGTAGCCATGAACCAAAACCATAGGGGGATGCCTGCAAATCCATTCCCTAAGGCGATCAAACTTTTGGAGTCATTCAAGCGAATGAAGCCACCAGTGTTCGAAGGGAAGTCAGATCCAGATGCGACTAACAATTTGATTAGGCAAGTCGATACTGTTTTTAAAGTCTTGGAAACTCCAGAAGGTAGCAAGGTGAAGCTGGCTACATTGTAGCTTAAGAAGGATGAGCTGTATGGTGGCAGTCCAAGAAGCGGACTATGGGAAATGGTGTTATCGACTGGGAGGAATTCTTGGAAGAGTTTCGCGGTCACTACTTTCCATCCGATGTCCAAGAGAAGAAAGCGATGGAGTTCCTAGCACTGCAGCAGGGAGGCATGTCTGTCAGGGAGTATGAGACAAGGTTTACTCAACTTTTGAGGTATGCACCCGAACTTGTGATAGACGGGGCGAAGAAAGCTCAGAAGTTCGAGCATAGATTGAGGCCGAGTCTGAGATTGAGGATGATAGCCCTTGGTATCAGGAGGTTTGACAAGTTAGTCAAGCGAGCTGCAGCTATAGAGGAGGACATGGAGAAGTTTCATGCCGCCCAGAGCAGGAAGAACAATTGGAATGTCGGGAAGAGGCACGCAATACCTGGAAACGTCAGGGGGCAGCCGCCAGCTCAAAGATTCAAACCTACCGGGGCGAACGCTGTCAATGTAGCTGGAAGACCTAGAAATGGTTGGGTGTCTTATCTACTATCAGCAATACAAGCATCAAATCCAGGAAACGTTGTCAATTGGGATAAGTATGAGACCGGTCCTGGAGAAGAAACATTCAAGGGAGTATTTTGGGCATTTGGTGTTTTGATTGAAGGGTTCAAGACATGCAAACCTATTATTAATGTTGATGTAACACACTTGCATGGAAAATACAAGGGTCATTTGTTAACTGTCATTTCACCTGATGCGAACGATAGCTTATTTCCATTTACTTTTGCAATAGTTGATAGAGAGAGTGTACACACTTGGACATGGTTCGTGAGCTGTATTCATTTTTTTTGTCACTAATTAGTTTGGGTTATGTGTTATCTCTGATCGTCATGGAGGTATCTTGGCTGCCACGGAAATGCAAAACGGAGCATGAAACGAACCACATGCATATCATCGTTATTGTATGCGTCATTTTGCTACAAATTACTTCACCAAATTTGGTAGCAAGGATATGAGGAATAAAGCTAAAATTGTAGCATGTCAAAACCAACCAAAAAAGTTCCATATCATTCTTGTTGAGCTTGAAACTGTCAATGTGGAGGCGACTACTTGGTTGAAAGAAAAACTCATTGAGAAATGGGCACTTTCTGCAAATGGAGATCGACGATATGACATAATGACTACGAACCTATCAGAAGATGTCAACTCTGTCTTGAAAGGTGTCTGTAGTTTGCTCGTAACTGTAATTGTGGAGATGATCTTTTATCGTCTTAATTCTTACTTTATAACTGGTCGTCAATTAGCCAATATGCTTATAAGTGAAGGGAATATCTTCGCTCTGAGAGTTCAAGATTTGATCGACATACGGCTTGAGAAAGCAAACTTGCATGAGGTGGTAATGTTTCATCATCAACCTAGAGTTTTTGCAGTCAAAATAGGTATACGAACAGTTGGTGGGACTTGCACAGTGTTCACTTGGGTACTAAAACATGCACATGTTAGAAATTCCAGCTATATCATATTCCATATTCCCATGTGTTGGCGGCTTGTGCATCTCGTGCGATGACCGCAACATCATGTAGCGTAACAGACATCTCCCCTATTGGCAAGTGAAAAAAGTGCGTTTACGGAAGCCATCTCTCGAGAAGGGCGGTTAGGATAGGTCAATCGGCCTTAATGGAACTCATTAAACCAATACCATACAAGCCGCAATCCCATAACCGCTCATAAATACATGGATGCATGGGCAATGTGGTGTGCCCCCCAAAAGTACACTCCTTTGATTGTCTGTCCCACACAGATTTGAACGATGTTGCGCTTGCATGGTCAAAAGTCTTGGGTCGACAGGACCGGGACCTTCAGGTGGAACATAAGATGATGAAGATGGGCCCAGCTCATTTGGTGAAGAATACGGATTAGGTAATACCTACACCATAAATACATAATAAGTGCCGATTTAACATAAATCATTATAATGATGGAAACTCAAAATTATCGAAGAAAGATAATCTTACATTTGTATGTCCGGTTCCACCACCATGACCACTACTAGCTGGAGCTCGTCCTTTGCGAGTTCGCGGACTCCGGCCTCGGTCACTTGGGTGTACCATATCATTCGACATGTTCTTCAAATTTTATTAATATTTGTTAATTGCATGACAGACAAGGCATTCATAATATAACTAAATGAATAATATCAACTTGTGGTCTACTACCTCGATCCTTCTTCAAGATTACCTCCCCCCCCCTTCCATTTGTAATAACGTTTGAAACACTACATGTAAAGATTGTGTTTCAGTATAGTATATTTCAATACTTTAAAAAACGAAATCACATAACAAATCCAAAATCTAAGGCTTTTCCACATCAACCCCACTAAATATGCATATCTTTTAGGAATGATGGACAACAAAATTCAGATATAACCTACACATATAATTTAAGAAGTTAAATAATCACATATCCTTATCAACAATTCAATACTACTTGACTAACAAATCAACCCATTCAACACTCATTGACAAACTAAAACTAGAAAAACAACAACTCATTATGAACAATTCAATCAAGAATGAATAATTATCAACAATCCATTGATCCTACAAAATCAATACAACAACCCATTTATCAGATAACCACATTTATCATTCTAACATTCTAACAATGTACATTAGCAACAATTCAATCAACAAGCTAGTTCATCCCACTAATCCTATCCGACCATCCAATTCCGACTACACCAATCTGAAAATTCCAATCCAACAACACTATTTATCAACATTAAAATCTACCAAACTCACTCTCAAAATTATTCCGAATCCAAAAGCAAATGAGTGAAGACATATGCACAATGGATGGGTGCTTTAGGATGTATTGGACTGATGGCGTAAAGTATGTGGATTAGATGAATGGACTTGATTCTGCCACAATCCTCTTTAGATTTTCCGTAATCAAGAAATATAGGGATTTTGGAAGATGGGTTTAATGTTTTGAGAGTGGGAGGATAGAGGGTTGGGAGGGATGAAGTGAAGTGGAAGAATTTTAGAAGGGTACTAGGTTTACCCGTTGACACGTGCCTACGGCACGTCTTCGGAACGCTGCACCTGGTTTGATTATATAAAATAGTTTTAAAGGTCCAGCAAATTAATTGAAGTAGGAAATATATTATATGAGGAATCAGCATATCTACCTTTAAGCTCAACCATCGCCTTCTTGATCATTAGCTTGAACTTACCTGGAATTCATATAATTTGTTAGAAAACTGCATAAAGTTTTTTTTTAACTTCAACATCACTTTTAGATGCTTATAATAGTTATGTAAGAACATGATCATATAGATTTTATGGAGTTTACTCTAATCCCATAACCAATATGAGCATGTCTAAATACAATGGTAACCCAAGTGCAGGTGTGAAGGTATTTACAATACCAATAATCTAAATATTTGTTTGTCTGAGACTCAGTTTGCAATTAAAATACCTCTTATTATTATTTCGACCAAAATGTAATACATGAAGTTATCAAAACTCTAATCCAAGCTAATCATTTCTTTCATCTCCACTTTGTCTTCTCATTGCATCTTTATAAAAAAAATCGAAATGGATCAATAAAAAATTTACTTTAGTTATCTTTCTTGAGTGGAGAGTTTGCACCTTTCACTGGTAAAATCCAGTCATCCCAATCCTATATATCCAAACATACACTAAAAGTTCTTATATGTTATATTATCCATGGTTTCTAATAACCAGTGAAAGGAATACTTCACGATAATATATTCTCTTGTAGTAAAGAAATTAATATTGCATATTTGCCAAGTTATTTTAGGTTGTTGATCAGCTTACCTGTCCTGCTATGGTTTGGAAGCCCAAATTGAGGCCACCAAATAATCCATCTCTCACTTGCGTACACCTTAAATCAAAACCAATAAAAAACTCATCAAATAAATCACCAAATTTAAACCCAAAAATAAAACAATCATACCTTTCTGAACTTAGATCTCATGCACACACAAAATTCGAGTCAGCAAAAAACTGAGTAATCCCCTGCACACACAAAATTAAAAATTAGAATAAGAATTCGGTTAATGAGATGAAATTAGAGTCGTCGCATCGCATGTAGAGACTCTCGATTCGGTGGAGGAGAGTCGCCGATATGGAATCAACAACGGATCAGATATCGGCGATGACCACTTGATTGGGGTTCGACACTGGATTTGGATTTGGATTTGCTTTGAGATTCGCGCTTGAGAGGACGATGGAGGCTTTGCCAATGGAATGGAAGCGAAGGTTTACGAAAATGGTTTTAAGGATTTGGAGTTAGCGACTTAAAAATCCTAGAGGAGAGAGAGAGAAATTGGAGCTCTCTGGTTTGAGGAATAGATGGAGTAAACTGATCTGAATAGGAGGGAGAGGGAGAGAGAGAGAGAGAGAGAGAGAGAGAGAGAGAGAGAGAGAGAGAAAGAGAGAGAAATGATTAAATAAATAAAGAAGTTGTTTTAGGGAGGGGGGTTTGAATTTGAGTTTTGGGAGGAAACTTTTGGGTGAAAAAATGTCTTTTGGGAGCTTAGATCTGGACCATTGATTTCCTTATTATTGAAGGAGAGCCACTTGATAGCTTTTCTTTGTGTTTTATTATATAGATTTGTGGGTGAGAAGTCGAATTTGGGAGGCTAAGATTTTGTGTTTTGGAGTTAGGAGTGAGAGTGGAGAGATGAAGGAGAAAGCTGAAGTGAAGAGGTGAGAAAGAGAGTGCATTTTTTTAATAAAAAAACCCAAAACTACACTTACTGTCTCCAATAGCGAGTGTACTACAACCAAGCTCGTTATTAGAGACAATGAGTATGGTTTGGGGTATTTTCACTTTGTGAGATTTCTCCAAGTGTTGTATAAATCTCTATACCTACACTCGTATCTCAATCATCGAGCTTGTTTTCAAATAACTCGCTGTTTGAGACAGCTAGTAGGTCAGTTTGGTAAATAGTTTTGAAAGTGGGCCAGTTTAGTAAATATTGTTTTAAAATGGGTCATTTTGAAAAAAGATTCCTGACGATCGGGGGCGAGGACAAAGGTAGGTTTAGGAAGCTGGGTCCCACTAGCATTACTTCTTCCAAACAAGAGGTGGAAAAGTTGAGCAAATATAAGAAAGAGATTAATTGAATTTGGATTTGAAGTTGAGGCTTTTAATCAGTATGGGTGCTTATATGAGATGTGAATAGGGGTGTCAAAAAATACCATATTACCATACCATACCATACCATACCGTTACCATACCATATATTATCGAAATCTTGGTAATACCATACCGAAATCTCGGTATTGTACCATACCGAAATTATATGGTATGGTACTGGTACCCGATACTAATACCATGGTATACCGTACCATACCAAGTAATTAATATATATTTAATTTAATTTTTATATTTAAAAACCCAGGCCCAGACCTAGTTCCAGGCCCACTTTTCTTATTTTCTTTTTCAATTTTTCACCCCAGTTATACTACTTCAATTATTCTTCCTTTTTTCCTTGTTCCTTTTTTTCTTCTTTGAATCTAGGGCACACGCACTGATTGATCGACGCACTACGCTGCCGAAGCACCACGCTGTCATGATGCCACCTACCTTCTTCATCCCCCATCGGTACTGTATTTTTGGAGGATTTTTTCGACTAATTAGGGAAACTTTAGAGTTTAGTTGGTGTATTAATATAAGATCCATCTTCTTCTTGTTCTTGTTGGGTTTTCTTGAGATCTTGGGTATTATTATTCACAAGTAATTAGGAATTTAGGATGTAAAAGATCTTCTGATTTGATTTATCAAATTAATTTTTGTGTTTTTTTAGGAATTAATATAGGTGAAATTTTATTTATGTATTATATTTGTATCATAATCCTGAAATTGATTTATATATGAATCTTCTAAATGAGAAAGATACTAGAAAAAAAGGAGTAGAACAATACACAGAAATGAAAGAACCATCAAATATCATGAATGTTATGAAAGGAAAATAACAATACTGTTGTCATTCTTTATATATGAATCTTCTTAATTTTAGGTATTGTTGTCATTCTTTCTCTATATGCTGAAGCTATCCAATTATATCTAATCAAGCATATTGCAGAATGCTGAATCTAATAGAGTAGCATATTGAATCAATCATATTGCAGAATGCTGAAACTAATTTTCATACATAAAGATACATTATATGGAAACTTATACATCTCTGAAATTGTACAACAATAAAGTCTACAACCCTGATTTGTTGTTTGGCCTGTGTGGATTAAGGATTGGGCAAAAAAGGTCTGTAGCTAATTCTTTTATTGAGGGTTAAACTATTTAGGGGATGAGAATGCGATGTTGATTTTTTTTATCCATGATCTTAAATTTTGTGTCGATTCTTTATCACTATATCAGGTGATGTATGTTTGTTTGTGAGGATAATTTTTTTATGTGAATCTGTTTTCAGTTAATCAGTTGAACTGTAGCTTTCTGTATACTATTCGTGCTGATGTTTCTCTGTTCCTGTATGTGTTTAATTTGTTTTGAGTGAGAATTGTAGAGCTTTTTGAAAGGAACATGCCTGAAGATATTAGTTATTTTAATGGATTTTTGTGATGATTTCTTCCTTCATTGTTAAACATAAACTTATATTATTTGGTAATGCTGGTGATTGGGCTCTGGAAACACAGATGTTAGACTAAATTATGGACCGTTAGCTGAGTCTTGTTGGAGAATTGACATTGGCTGATTATTGGAACTTCTTCATATATATATATATATATATATATATATATATATATATATATATATATATATATATATATAACTATTTATGTTGAAACTTCTTCATATATATATTTATGTTCAGCTTATTTATCCTTCTTTTGCCATGTATATGAATGTTAATTTTTAAAGCTAATTGATGTCCGGTAGTACCATGGTATTACCAATACCACACCGATATTCCGGTAGTACCAAACTCGGTAGTACCAAAATCTTGGCACGGTAATGGTAGAGAAATTTGTGTACCAAGTATTCCGGTACGGTAGACGGTAGAGCAAGGATGATACGGTATGGTACGGTATACCACCCCTAGATGTGAATTATTTTTTTCAACTTTAAAATAAATAAATAATCACTAATACTATAATGTGATAGTTGGGTTTCTGTCGTTGATAAATTGTAGACAAATCAACTTGATTGATCTAATCTCATTCATATTTTTTAAGCAAGAGTGATATTAACCATCTGTTTCTAATTAATTAGCCAAATACCATAATATTCTCAAACTTCAAATTTATTTAGGACATAATTGTTTACGAAAGTGTCATTCATATAAAATAAATTTTAGTGTCACTAGGGGTAAATTGTAAAGAGTATGGTAAGGATTTTAGATGGGTAAAGGGATGACTCAGATTCGATGCCAGCTTAGATTCGATGTCAAACTACCAGAGGTGGAGCTATGTGGGGGCCATGGAAGCCCGGGACCCCCCGATAATTTTGAAAACCCCCTAAAAATTTTAAATTTTTTGAAACCCCCTCTTTAAATCTATTAAATTTTATGGTTTGACCTCCTAAAAATTATGAAAAAAACACACATTTATATATATATATATATATATATATATATATATATATATATATATATATATAGGTCCTTCAGATGCTAACAGATTTGGTGCGAACTGGCGTGCGAGTGCCTGTTGCTGCTATCCCCAGTAGCGGCAAAAGTGATGCTGCTAGTGGGAATAGCGATATCGAACAAACTGTTGTCGCTATTGGGGATAGCGACAACAGATGTTCGTACGCTAGATCGCACCCAGAGCCGTTCGCAACCGAAGCTGGCCTTATTACAGAAATTAAACTGAAATTCGGATAAAGTTTAGTATTATATTTTTTGGATGAAGTACTTTTTATTCCTTCTCCATTATTACAGAAATAAAAGATTAAAAAGAAAGGGAAAAAAATTGACAAAAGTTTTTTATAAATTTGTAATTTCAAAATTAGTCCTTCATTCAACTACAAATTATTGGTAGAATGATGGAGTTAAATTATCTGACTAACCCACTTTTTTAGATTATTTGACGAAACGACCCAATTTGAAAAATATTTAACAATATGATCTAGTTCTTAATTAAATTTCTATAGTACGCTTCCTATAATACTTTATATAAAATGTGTAACCTTTTATTAAATTCTAAAAGTTTTTGGGTTTTAGGATAAATTTTGTTTTCTATTCTATAGCTTATAAATTAGTGATTAATTTAAAGAAAATTGCATAAATTAAGTAAAAATTACTTACTATGAACTGACTCTGATACCAAGTGTGTGCGAAGCGCGAAATTTCAGTGAATGCCTGTAAAAAGAGAACAAACGAGTATTAAAAAAACTTTTTTAAAAGTGATATCCTTCTGTAATATAGTATTCTTCAAAATCAACTACATTATCATTCTCTAGAATATCAAAATAGTTAAGCATAATTCCAAAACTTCTCGTAGACTCTGATTTTGTTTCAGATAATTCACTATCACTATCATATGGGTGTTCTTCGAGTTCTTCGGGTTCTTTCATATGTTCATTTCTTTCCCCAACATGTTCATTTTCTTCCTAAAATTGTCGATATGTTGTTGTAGGACTTCATATGTAACTCCTAAATTCTCTATTTTCATAAAATAATAAAGATCTTTCAAAGTAAGTTACATCATCAATTATTTGGACAGTTATATTACTAGTTTCTCCAGGATTAATTTGATTTATTGTTATAATTATTACTCTTTGTATACTAAAGAAGAATAATAAATTCATAAATATCATCCATGCTCGTTACTCTTTCAGGATAATAAACTTCAAAGACCAGCATTCTATAACTTCATTGATAATTAATCATTAATTCATAAATTTCGGAAGCAAGACTGAAACTACTATTATCCATTATTCTTTTTTGAGTGATTTTGTGATTTAAAACAACAAGTATGAAATCATGAGTAAGGAGAGATTTCTAAGGATACCCTAAAAATTCAAACAAAATGGTTGTAACGACCCAAATTTTTTTTTTTTTTTTTTTTCAAAACTAAGTCTCCAAATTCAATTCTTTCAATTTCTATATCACTTTAATTATAAACTAAGAAAGTTATATTTCAGGAAAAATTTTGGCAGAGTCTCCCCTGTAAATTTTGCCCCGAAACACAAAAAGCTTACGGAATTCTGCTCAAAATTCCGTAGCTCACAAACCACATAATATTTTCATAGGCTCCCCAGGCCAAAATAAGCAGATACATACTGGCAATATAATATAATGCTCTGGGGGCCAAACTCATAACGGGTTATCAAATATCAATTAAAAACTATGAATTTCTTTGAAAAACGAGGTAAAATCTTAGAAAAATCATTGTAAAACTTACCACAGAGCCTGGTACTCCACGACGAGCTGGGTACGGGTCACCAACATACTACACCACCTCACACTATACTCATCATCGTCATATACAGGCTTATACACTCATAATACAATTTAAATCATAAATTTCACTATTCCTATAACTAAATAATACAAATTTTTAAAATAAAAAGTTATACTATCACTCCACGCCTCACCTCTGCACTGATGAGAACCTGCAACAGTGGGGGATCTAGGGTAGTCCTCAGACTCCCCTAACCCCCCAAACACTAAGGGGTTAGCCATTTCTGGTGTGAGTATAGTTATTAATCTAATGACAAATTAAAATAGTATAAAGAAAATAATTTAAACTTACAAATACCACGTTACGATAATGCTACCCGAATCCTGAACACAACAACATCATCGGTACGACGATATATCAAATACTTTGCCAATCCTGCATTCAACTGTTCAATTATCCATAACTTCCCACATTTCATAATATACTTCACCTCAGCCTCGTATATATATAATATACTTCATCTCGACCTCGTATATATATAATATAATTCACCTCAACCTCGTATATATATATATTCTTATTTTACATCCGCATAATACGAATACACATACAATCCATTACTTTTCAATTTATCTTCTCTAACCCAAATATTCATTCTTCCACAAGTATCGTCATAATAGCATTATATGAATATAACTACATAATGTTATTACTCCTTTCATTAATAACCCTTTATGGGAATACAACTCATAATACAACATACACTCTTAATAACCATTTTCATAACCAGTCTCATAATACAGGTATTTATTTTATTAAAATACAACAAGTATCACTTCCTTCCTATATGCTTCTATTCTCATAATGCCACATTCATTCAAGTCTCATAATGCATATATAACATCTTAATGCTTATTGCAATGCTCTCACATTTCATCACATCAATAACACCTCATTAATAGAATACTTATACTGGTTACATCAAACCATGTTTTATAACTCATTCACATCTCATTACTCCACTTAGTAATTCTCATTCTTATAAGGATTATATTTCTTATTATCATTTTCACTTAATCCCCAAACACACTCTGGGGCCACCACATATCACATCCCATAGCCGATAGCTTGGGTAATAATCACCGTACCTCAAACACACAATTTGGGTAATATCACATCACATCTCAAGCCGATAGCTTGATTATTAATTTCACTTCAATCACTTATCATCTTTACTTCACTTTATTTCTCATTGCTATTAATCATTACCACTATTATATCCACTCACCCTGCGAATTATGCCAAGGCAGGTAGTTCCCACAATTTCCACTGAAAGTGCGAGCAGGTAGTTCCTTGACACAATTCCAAGGTACAACTCATATCAACTGTATTTTACTTTAATGATCACACACATAATACAATTACTCCGTATTATTCATGATAACACATCTCTTTTATTATTTTCATCTTAAATTAATCACAAGCTGCATTTATCACTTCTTTTCATATATTAACTCATAGCACGTTCACTTTCACATTTACTTCATTCACACACTTTCTTTTCCACACACAGTTCACATTTTACTATCCACTTTCTTTTCCACGCACAATTCACATTTTACCATTCACTTTCTTTTCCACGCACAATTCACATTTTACTATCCACTTTCTCGTACTACCCCATTTATTATTAACATTTATTTATTTTATTAGTTTGTCGACCAGTGAGCCACAGTATCCCAACATACTGAAAGCCGACAGCCCAGTAAACACGCGGCCCGATGCTCACACAGAGTCTTACTCGTCCGAGGCTACGTCTTCCTCCTAGCCGAACTAGCGAGGGAACCACTTACCCCAAGTAGAACTTGGGTACGTCCTCCCAGCCGAAGCCAAGAGGGAAAAAGCCACTGACCCCAGGTAACCTGGGTACTTCCTCGCGACGTCTGTCATCGAGGGAAAAACCACTTACCCCAGATAAACTGGGTACGTCCTCGCGACATCTGTCATCGAGGGAAAAACCACTTACCCCAGATAAACTGGGTACGTCCTCGCGACATCTGTCATCGAGGGAAACCGGGCCTCAAGCCGATAGCTTGGGCGAAAAAATCCACTTACCCCAAACATAGTTTGGGTCCACTTACCCCAAGCCGGTCCTTGGGTGTTAGGAGGTCTAGCCCAAACCCCCAGGATTGCTGTAGGTACTGGTCAGCAAGCCATCTGTTATTAGCATTAATCATTGCATCTTTCCATTTTACTTTATCAACATAATGCATCACAGCTTTTAATTCAACAGTAGCCACATCTTTGACTTTAATCACAAGAATAATAACACATTTTATTAACACTTACCATCTCACCTTTTATCTTGCATTTGATGCACATCTGATGTCCACGATATAATTATCATCTTAGTATATCACACATCTACACACCATGTTATTTATTTTGCCATAACATCACCCATTATAAATACCATGCTATTTACTACTTCATTAAATCACCCATAAACATACACCAAGTTATATCGTAAATAAAAGAATTATAAGACGTTAGTCTGTATCGTAAGCGTATCAAAATATATAAATCATCACAGAATAACATCATATTATTGCCCATTATTTCACTTCGAACATAATTAAAATGTAAACATGTACCCCATTTATTAATTTCATCAATTATTGCATCACACATCATAATCCTCTATATATATATTACAAATAAATATCACACATGCGGGTTTCCCATCATAAGGGGCCAAAACCACTTATTTCCTCTAATTAAGTATTATAATATCTAATTATAGCATACTAGCTCATACATCATGTTTCATATAGGTAAAATCACCTATAAGGGCTTATATGCCCCAAAACATGCACAAAACATGCACGGGGTAAAAATATGCAAAAATAATTTAATATATTTAATTTTTATACTTCAACACGTCACATTAATCCATAATATAGGTTTTATACACTTAAAATGGTTAATTTCACCAAATATCTCAAAATCCCATTTTCGGGCCTTAAAAATCTGTATTTTTCGGAAAATTGAATTTTTAGCATAACTTCTATCAAATATATCGAAATGCCACGAAATTTGGCCACAACATAGAATATACCTAATTACAACATACTCACCTGACGGATCGAGCAAACGATGTCCCACGTCCGTCCTGTAGCCAGTCGAAGTTCGACTTTTTACACCTAAATAGGAAATTATAGGATCGATTAGTTTAAAACTCAAAACTCAACTTACGGATCTCCAAATTTGAATCCGTCTCCACCCACACGTCACAAATGACATATGTAGGTGAGCTACATCAATAGATTTCGAATTCGGGTTCTAATACAAATACTCCCTTATTGATCGGAGGCTTTCTAATAAGAAAAATTCATATTTTCTAAATTCCTTAATCCCCTTCGTCTTAATCTCACATATTAGGGTTAATAATAATAATAAGACTCAACTACACCCCCGAACCCATCAAATTCTCACTAAATCTCGCTCGGGCATTTCATCGAACACCCGGCGTGCACTTTTCACCTATAGTCTATTTCACTCAATTTAATTGAGCTTAAGCCTATAAAAATCATCCTAAATTTATATTAATACTTTCATAATACTCTACACCCTCGCATGCATTTCCTACAATTATTAGGATCGAGTTTCCTACCAGATTTCAGAAACTCTATAATTCGAGTCTATATCAAAATCACTACTCCCCATTTTATTCTAATGACTCACTACAATTTTTATCACCATACCAGAGATAATTCTTATAAATATATATCTCTATTTTACAAACCCAAAATCCTAATTTACTAACAATTTGCAATTTCTCTAACAACCCACTAATTTCTCAAATCTTCTACTTCCAACACTTCTAAATCTCTCTACCATCATAATCCTACTCAATAAAACTAACCATACTAAATTTTATACGAATAAATAAAATAGGGTATACCTTTTCGGAATCCTTTCGAAAATCCGATGCTACCACGTTGTAGAGGACCCTTCAATTAGTCTATCCCTCAATTTAATTTGGATTTGGCGAAGAAATCTAGTGGATTTGAGCATGGGAAGGGAGGGCCGAATGGGTCGATGCTGCTATCGGTCGGGATCGGGAAAAAGGAAAGAAAGAAAGAAGGAGAAAGAAGAAGGGGGGAAGTTATAAGAAAATAATTTCCAAACTGATCCACTGTGAAAAATATTTACCAAACTGGTCCACTTTTCGAAAATATTTACCACAGTTAGTCCATAACTGGTCCACTTTCGAAAATATTTGGGTTGAGGACAAATTACACTAAGGTGTTCTCCCATTATAGTAGTAGAGATAAAATTATAATAATAATAATATTTTTATAAATGGATATTTACAAATAGACCCCTAGACCTCCAAAATATTTCAAGTAAACCCCAACTCTTTTCTCTAATAGCACCAACAATACAAAATACATTGCAATTATCTCGCAATAATCCTTCAAAATTATAAAATAAAATAAACAATAATTATTCACATAAAATCTCAACTCACGGCTTCAATATATAGCAATAATACCAATCTACCATAAATATCCATACCGATATCAATATTTAAATAAAATATATCAAAAATAATTTTCACCACTCAAAATATATAAAAACAGACATTTTCGATATTTTAAAAATTTGGGATGACTCAGATTCGATGCCAGCTTAGATTCGATGTCAAACTACCAGAGGTGGAGCTATGTGGGGGCCATGGAAGCCCGGGACCCCCCGATAATTTTGAAAACCCCCTAAAAATTTTAAATTTTTTGAAACCCCCTCTTTAAATCTATTAAATTTTATGGTTTGACCTCCTAAAAATTATGAAAAAAACACACATTTATATATATATATATATATATATATATATATATATATATATATATATATATAGGTCCTTCAGATGCTAACAGATTTGGTGCGAACTGGCGTGCGAGTGCCTGTTGCTGCTATCCCCAGTAGCGGCAAAAGTGATGCTGCTAGTGGGAATAGCGATATCGAACAAACTGTTGTCGCTATTGGGGATAGCGACAACAGATGTTCGTACGCTAGATCGCACCCAGAGCCGTTCGCAACCGAAGCTGGCCTTATTACAGAAATTAAACTGAAATTCGGATAAAGTTTAGTATTATATTTTTTGGATGAAGTACTTTTTATTCCTTCTCCATTATTACAGAAATAAAAGATTAAAAAGAAAGGGAAAAAAATTGACAAAAGTTTTTTATAAATTTGTAATTTCAAAATTAGTCCTTCATTCAACTACAAATTATTGGTAGAATGATGGAGTTAAATTATCTGACTAACCCACTTTTTTAGATTATTTGACGAAACGACCCAATTTGAAAAATATTTAACAATATGATCTAGTTCTTAATTAAATTTCTATAGTACGCTTCCTATAATACTTTATATAAAATGTGTAACCTTTTATTAAATTCTAAAAGTTTTTGGGTTTTAGGATAAATTTTGTTTTCTATTCTATAGCTTATAAATTAGTGATTAATTTAAAGAAAATTGCATAAATTAAGTAAAAATTACTTACTATGAACTGACTCTGATACCAAGTGTGTGCGAAGCGCGAAATTTCAGTGAATGCCTGTAAAAAGAGAACAAACGAGTATTAAAAAAACTTTTTTAAAAGTGATATCCTTCTGTAATATAGTATTCTTCAAAATCAACTACATTATCATTCTCTAGAATATCAAAATAGTTAAGCATAATTCCAAAACTTCTCGTAGACTCTGATTTTGTTTCAGATAATTCACTATCACTATCATATGGGTGTTCTTCGAGTTCTTCGGGTTCTTTCATATGTTCATTTCTTTCCCCAACATGTTCATTTTCTTCCTAAAATTGTCGATATGTTGTTGTAGGACTTCATATGTAACTCCTAAATTCTCTATTTTCATAAAATAATAAAGATCTTTCAAAGTAAGTTACATCATCAATTATTTGGACAGTTATATTACTAGTTTCTCCAGGATTAATTTGATTTATTGTTATAATTATTACTCTTTGTATACTAAAGAAGAATAATAAATTCATAAATATCATCCATGCTCGTTACTCTTTCAGGATAATAAACTTCAAAGACCAGCATTCTATAACTTCATTGATAATTAATCATTAATTCATAAATTTCGGAAGCAAGACTGAAACTACTATTATCCATTATTCTTTTTTGAGTGATTTTGTGATTTAAAACAACAAGTATGAAATCATGAGTAAGGAGAGATTTCTAAGGATACCCTAAAAATTCAAACAAAATGGTCCATCATGCTTCCGACCTAATTAAACTTCTTTGAGTTGCTCTGTATTAGTTACTACCAGTGGATAAAATACCACTGGTATGCATCCCGATTTCAGTCCTCCTTTTAAGTTCCTCCTATCTCAGGACTACTATGCTCTTCAAGAGAGCTTCATCCAAGAGATACGTCTGGAACTCTACATTCCAAAAAAAATTTATCCCAGTTTTTGCCTATATCAATAATAGATTTCTATTCAACTAGTAGCACTTCGATACATGCAACCACAACCTAGCTCATTCCTGTTACTAGGGATACAATCTAACTATCGAAGGTTACAAATGAGTCTTTTTGCAAGATCCTTCAGGTAGAGCCTTACAAAACTCTCCCTAAGGAAAGAAAATTAGTTTTTCATACCTTATTTTGTATTAGAACTGGTAGTAGAACTCATAGAAAGATAATATTTTATTCTTCTCAATCTTCTTACAGACGAAACATTCCTTACAAACTTATATGGAATTTATTTCCTCTATATGTCTGCCTTTTCCCTTACCCAGCCTACTATTTTATAGACAAAGGGATCAGCTTACAATGAGTTTACATGTGTCACAGCTTACATCATATGCTCAATAATTGCTACAAATACGTGACTGCTTACATCAGCCTTTAATAATTACTCTGATTACATTGTGGAATATTCTAGAAAAAGAGATTCCTCCTGGCCGACATCTTCACATGTTCCACATTTGTGTTGATGTTCTGTCTTCATCAAGCTACAGTAGTATCCAGCTATCTGTTCTTTCATTGCTTCTGTAGATAGTATCTGGTACCATCTGTCAAATAGCTCATGCTTATCATGTGGCTGTTTTATTTTTGCTATACTATACATTATTATTTTCTCTGGATCGGGGTTGTCATAGATTCATATGTTGCTGTCTCTTAGTTTTATGTCTTTTAGCTCATAATACATGATTCTGAATCTCATTGCTCTTCTTTCTGGGATTATTTTTTCAAATTCCTCAGCTTTATATGGTACAATGTTAGATGCTCCATAGATCACTTGGGTTGTCATCCCTATTTTTATAACGTGTTCTGTTGAAAGCTCTTCATTTTCTTCAAGATAATCAAGGATTGCGAATACATTCTGACATATATTTTTAAGGCCTTTGTGAGGCCAAAATAACTCTTTGCTGCTTTATAAATTTCTCTTGGCAAGTGGTTCAGTTCTTCACTTTCTCTGGACGGATAGATGCAATGAATAAGTCCTCTTTCAAATAATGCCCTGGTTATTCTTGGATTAGCTCCTGGTAGGATGGTGGCCTTGTTCATATATTGCTGTGATATGGTTTTGATGAGCTGGTTCACCTCGGTTACTTGGCATAATTTTTCAATATATTGTAAAAATAATATTTTCTTTGATACATTGGTAGGAGATTTCTCGGTAAGAAGTATCTCCTTGTATGTAGCCTTATTTGAGGATGTAATTGCATCTTCTTTTAAAATAATGAGTAGGTTCGTCCATCTCACTCATTTTTTTGCTAGTATTGTCCATCATATTTTCTGTAGTTACATGCTGACTTACATGCTGGTAAAACAGACTTTGGAGTCCGCATATTTGTTGTTGTAATTGATTAAATGCTCATTTTATTTGCTCCATAGTTTCCTTGAGGTAAATGATATCATAATCTATTTGCTGGATTCTAGTTTCCATTCTGCAACAAATAAAATAGTTAATTTCTTGATAGAAAATCAGCTAAAATGTTATCATTTCCTTTTATGTTGTATATTGTAAAATCTTAATTTGCTAGTTCTATTTGCCATATTATCAATTTTTTATTTGCTATAGTTGGGTCTATTATTTTGTTAATCCAACTCTTTGCTTGTGTATTATCTGTCCTTACTGTAAATTTTGTATGTATTATGAATAATTCAAACTTTTTTATAACTTTTAGTATTGCTAATAGTTCTTTTCCATTTATGTGGTAATTTTGTTGGGTTCGTGTAAATGATCCACTAGTATATCTGGCTAGTCTTTCCTCTTTTTCACCTATTTCAATGAATTTTAATATTGCTCCTCAAATATTTTCACATGCATATGTTTCTATTATCCATGAACATTCTTTAACAGGTAATCTTAGCTTATTTAATTCTAAAGTTTTTTATTTTAATATTTTAAGTTTTTCTTCATCCTCTGGGGTCCATTCCCATTTCTTAAACTTTTTTAGTTTTTGTTGTAACCAATTTGTTTTTGCTGATAAATTCGGTATGTATCCCCTTGTTTGAAGTCCAATTATGGCGTATACTTCTCTTTTTTCTTTTAGGACATTAGGAAATATCTTTATTTTTTCTACTATATGTGGTTGTAGTTCTATTCCTTCATGTGATAATTTTGTTCCTAAGAATTCTATTTCAGTTTTGAAGAAAATTCCATTTTTTTTTGTAGTATAATACCTGCATTTTTTATTATTTCTATGAATTTTAGTAAATGCTCTTTATGTTGTTCTTCGTTTTTTAATCCTATCAGAATGTCATCTACATATACTAGTATGAAATAGTTATATTTTTCAAATATCTTATCCATATATTCTTGTAAAACTCCTGGACTATTTTTATATTCGAATGGTAATATGTTCCATTCATAGAATTCTTGTGGTGTACTAAATATTGTTAACTATTTTGAGTCTTCTGTTAGTTTTAGGTGGTAAAATCCTGATTTATAATTGAATTTTGAATAAAATTTTCTTGTTCTTACTGTGTTAATTAGTATCTGCATATCTGGTAGTGGATATCCAAATCTCTTAGTGTTTTTATTTAATTCCTTATAATTTACTACCATTGGAGGTTTACCTCTTTTTTCCTCTGAATGTTTTTTTACTAAAAATGCTGGTGATGAATGTGGACTTGATGATTTTCTTATGTAATTATTTTCCATTAGTTCTTTTATATCATTTTGAATTCTTCTAAATCTGTTGGAGTGTGTCTTATAGGTTTAATTTTTATTATTTTGTTCTTATCTATTAACTTTATATGTGATGTGGGTTTACTTAAGTCTCATTTTGCCAAAGGGTCCTCTCCGCACAGATCTTCTAATAGTTTTTTGTAAAATTTCTTCTGTAGTTGTTTCTTAAACTTGTTGTATTCTAATTTGTTTGGTAAATATGGATATTCAGCACGCTGGGTTGAAGAAACTCTGATATGCGGCAAGTCGGTCCTAGAAAAAGGTTGTGTTATTCTAATTGCTATTGCTTGGTGTTGACAATGTATTGAAAATATAACAGATTTATAGGAAATTGTTATAGGATAGTATTGTTGGAAAAAGTCATTTCCTAATAGACATCATTATTCATATCATCAAACTGGTATATTATTGGTATTTTTAGTATGTAATTTTCTATTTGTATGTTAACATTTTGTTGATACCTATCAAGTATGACGATTTGTTCAGTTAATCCAGTTATCGCCTTTTTATTATATCCATCTTGTTTCCATCTTGGTTGTATATTTTCACAGCATGAGCTAGTTCCTGCTCTAGTGTATATTAGACAATGGTAGTTTCTTGATTTGTATCCTTCGTAGACAAATTCTGTTAGTATGTATAATGTATTTTTTGTTGCTTCTGATGGACTCATTTACACAGTATTCTATTTATTACTATACTTTCATTATTTACTGTTATTGTGACTTTTTCTTCTTGAATTGAGTAAGGTTGTGCTGATGTAAGGAAGTCAATTCCTATTAACATTTCATTAACACTGTGTTCTGGATCTACATGTAAATGTAATAGAATTTATCCTTAGTGGCAGTATTATTTTATGTACAATTGTATGTCTATTAATAGTCAAAGTAGTAATATGGATTTTCTAATGTATTAATTTTGTTGTTTTTATATTTGTTTGTATAATATGTGAATTAGTAGCTCCTGTATCTACCATGGCTACTTGTTTATTCCATTTTTCACTGTCATAATATTCTATTTCTATTTTAAATTGGTTATTATTTTGATTGTCCAATGTATTTCTTATTGATATTAATTCCAATACTTGTCGTTTGTTTCTTATTTATAGTGATCTCTTTCCGAACATTATTTGTGGTGTTTTTTCCTTTTGCAATTTCTTTTGCTTTATTAAAGTCAAATTCTATATAGTTTGGTATAGTCATTTCAGAGTTTTCTCTAGATGGTTTATATCTTATAATTTCGTTGAATAGTGGTTCTATCTTAAAATTATCTGTATCCCTTTTTTTTTACTTCATGCTTACTATGTAAATCACTCTATGGGGGTGAATAGAGTGATTGTGCAGAATTAAAAATTAAATAAGATTGCGTAAAGTAAAAGAGTAGAGTAGAGAGATCAAACGCAGCAAGCACAAATGACACAGCGATATAACGTGGTTCGACCACCAGGTCTACATTCACACCACCTACTTGTTGCAATTCTTTGCCACAAGCAATTCACTATACACAAACAGTGATTCTCGGATTCAGGTCGAGAGACCTATTACACCGCAGGGTTCTACAACAAGTCCCGCAATACTCACCAAAGTGGAAAAGAAAGTAAAACTCTCAAGATCTAGAAAAGACCTTTGACTGAAGAAAATAAAAATCTCTCATACTTGGAGTATTGATTGAATGATTAGTTCAGAAGAGTTATAATCATAAGGGATGAAAAATACACTGTGAATTCGCCATAATTTATAGAGAAAAGAAATGTATCTTTCCGAAAAAGAAAAGATATTTCCGAAATTGTCAAATCTGCACTTGAACGGTCGACCGCAATAATGGACATTCGACCGTTCATATTTTAACACGTTAGTCGAGCGATGAACGGTCGACTGACCCATCTTTTCAACATAGATGAGCAGTCGACTGTTGTTGCGGTCGACAGTGCGGTTGACTGCAGTCGTGTACATTCCATTTTCAATTAGCGATTTCACTTTGTATTCTTTCCAAAACTAAATAATCAATCAATAGTACTTTACATATATATTCCTCTCATAAACAGAAATAAATTCTTTGATTGCTAGCTTTTAAGCACATGTTTCTTGGGGAGCACTCTTTCTTGATTTTCCAATCTTTTCTTATTCATGCCTCTTTTGTTTGTTTTTGAATCTTTTGAATCTTTTATATTAATTTTTCTTTTCCTATTTTTCCTGCAAATCTAAACTGAAGATATTAGTAGTAAGTAACACGTTTTGTGCACACCAAACTTAGGGTCAACAATCACCCCCTTTTGGTGTGGACAAAACATATCTTAGAATTTAAAAATGTAAAACAAGATGTATTAGAAGAGATTTAATTACTCCTCCTAAATCTAGTTCTCCCCCTGAATTCATCATGGAAAATGTTAATAAATAAAAGTACAAAATATAGCACATATGTAATGATCAAAACTTGTATGAAGAACATGCATGAGAAATAAGCAATTTTGGGGAAAATTACATTTTTTGAAAAACAAAAAGAAAATCTATTTACATGATACCGTTGATCGCGAAACTCTTTTATATACAGTGAGAGCTGTTCATGGTATCATAGAATTGAGACTTTCCCGATACATACGAAAGATATTGATTAAAAGATTCAAAAAAACTTAAACAAAATTTCAAGTAAAATATTTCTAAGTATTTCTTGTTGGATCCTGTAGGCGAGACAACAAACACTAGAGGGGAGGGTGAATAGTGTTTATAAAAATTAAATTGCGGAATAGAGATTTTTCTTCCGTACAGTCGACTTAAGGAATAAACCAGTCGACTGAATTAACAAAATGAAAAGTAATTTAAACAAGTCTGTGCAGTCAACTTAGAGTTGGAACAGTCGACTTAACAACCAGAAAACTATCAGAGTATACGAGTCTGACCAGTCGACTTATCAAGTACCCAGTCGACTGTCCAGACAAGTTACACAGTAACAACAACACAAGCTGAGAAAATATAAATGCAAGTTAGAGAGATACAACCACAGAGTGCACACGATGTATCCTGGTTCAGTCCTCCCGACCTACATCCAGTCCCCAAGCAACCCACTTGAGATTTCCACTATTCTTGAAAAAGTTTACAAGAATATCCTACGGTGTTCAGACAACAACCTTGTCTAACCCGTAGTCCTTTCTCTCAACCAGAGAAAGCAACCCACTCTTCCACCAAGAGTGACAAACCTGACTTTACACCCTAGAGTCCTACTCTCCAACCGAGAGGAAAAGAAAACAATAAAAATTGTTTACAATCAACTTATAGCCTTGTTTGTGATTATGATATAGTACGTGGCTAAATGGTTGACTTCTATATTCAGTCCAAAACGAAATCAAATGTTATACTGGACTGAAGACAGAGAACCAAGTCTTAGTGAGTTGAAAGCTTTTGTCTCTTGAAAAATGTAAAAACTTAAGATCTCAAAGAAATGCTTGGAGTATTAGTATCTTTAGCAGTGGATTCTAACCTCTATTTATAGAGATAGATTCACTGGACGT
The DNA here is from genome assembly GCA_017893485.1 of Hemerocallis citrina. Taxonomy (NCBI): domain Eukaryota; kingdom Viridiplantae; phylum Streptophyta; class Magnoliopsida; order Asparagales; family Asphodelaceae; genus Hemerocallis; species Hemerocallis citrina. Next base: position 25,438,474 of record CM030363.1, read on the forward strand.
CAGGAATCAGTTGTTCAACTGTCAACCAACGGATCTAAAAAAGATTTGAATTTGAAAAACGATTTTAAAAACAGAAAACTGTCAAACGCACTTGAACAGTCGACTGGGTTGCCATGATGAGTCGACTGGTCAGAGTTTGAATAAGATTAGGCAGTTTTGTACCAACTCAGTCAACTGGACCAAGTAGCAGTCGACTGGTACGCAACAGCTGATCTAGTTCAAGTTGTTTTGACTTTTGGTTTTGAAAAATCACACATTTAAAAGAGTTATATGTGAGTGTATGTGTGTGTGACAAGGCTGTACATCATTCTAAGACTCAAATAAAGCAAAATATTATATTTGTTTACAAGACATAAAAATATATGACACTTGAAGCATAGGTCTTGACTTGAGTCTTGAGTGAAGCCATTGTCTTTATCCAGAGCGTGTGCTTGTTCATTTGTTCAGCTGTATAATAATGAGGCTTTTGTGTATTCAACCTGCAATTATATAGTATAGCACAGATACATGTTGTAGTGTGTTGTAATCATCAAAATCAAGAATCAACATTTCTAAGTGCATTGAAAACCATAGATGAATTCTAAGACTTCTCCCCCTGTTTGGAACACACCAAAAGTAAGAAAAAAAACAAGCCAGAAATCAAAAAACACAGAGGCGAGACTGGTCGACCGCAAAGCAATTAAAAACCCAGTTATCGACAAAAAAAACAGAGAGGGAACCGGTCGACTGCACGGTCGACCGCAAAACTAATTAAAACACTTTTGGCGACTGTAAACAAAACAGGGAAGGGACCGGTCGACTGCCCGGTCGACTGTACACCTTTGCAGGCTAACAGTCGACCGTTTTGTCGACCGAAAACGCAAATTAAGTACAAATATCAATAACGTCTAATTCACCTTTCAAAAAATGAAATTGTTTTTCATCTAAAGGTTTAGTAAAAATATCAGCAAGTTGAGAATCAATGGACACATACTCAAGAATAATATCCCTCTTTTGAAAATGATCTTTAATAAAGTGATACCGAATTTCTATGTTCTTTGTACGACTATGTTGATCAGAATTTTTGGTCATGTGAACAGTGCTAGTATTATCGCATTTAATCGGAATATGATCAAAAAATACCTTGTAGTCTTCTAAAGTGTGTTTCATCCATAATACTTGCGCACAACAAGATCCGGCTGCAATATATTATGCTTCGGTAGTAGAGAGTGTTACCGAATTCTGTTTCTTGGATGTCTATGAGACAAGGCAATCTCCCAAGAAGTGATATGTACTACTAGTACTCTTTCTGTTTGTTAAGCTTTCAGCATAGTCTGCATCGGAGTACCCTACAAGAGAAAAGTTTTTATTTTTCGGGTACCAAAGTCCAGTATTAGGTGTGCCTTTAAGATATCGAATAATACACTTAACGGCAACCAAATGCGATTCTTTGGGACACAATTGAAAATGCGCACATAAACAAACACTGAACATGATATCTGGACGAGATGCAGTAATATAAAGCAAACTACCAATCATACCATAATAGGTAGGAATATCAACATTGTTACCAGATTTGTTCTTGGATAGTGGTAGTTGCCATAGGTGTTTTGTAGGCATTAACATTCTCAAGACCAAAATTTTTGACTAGTTCTTTTGCATATTTGGATTGGTTTATGAAGATGACATCCTTTCGTTGTTGTATTTGTAGCCCAAGAAAGTAGGTTAGTTCACCCATCATGCTCATTTCAAATTCATCCTGCATTTGTTTAGAGAATTCCTTGCAGAGATTTTTATTAGTGGATCCAAATATAATATCATCAACATAAATTTGAACAATTAAAATATCTTTGGAAACATATTTTATAAATAGTGTAGTGTCTACTTTTTCTTTAGAGAAACCTATGTGAATTACGAACGAATTTATTCGTTCATACCAAGCACGAGGATCTTGCTTCAAACCATACAATGCTTTATCAAGACGGAATACATGGTTTGCGTGTGTGGGGTCAATCAACCCCGGTGGTTGTGTAACATAAACTTCTTCCGAAATGAAACCATTTTAAAAAGCACTTTTGACATCCATTTGAAAAAGATTAAAGTCCATGTAAAAAGCAAAAATAATTAAAATGCGAATGGCTTCAAGCCGTGCAACAGGTGCAAAAGTTTCATCAAAATCAACACCTTCTTGTTGGTTATAACCTTGTACAACAAGACGGGCCTTATTTCTAACAATGGTACCTGATTCGTTTAACTTGTTCCTAAACACCCACTTAGTTCCAAGTACAGTTTTATCTTGAGGTTTAGGAACAAGTCTCCATACTTGATTCCTTTCAAATTGATTAAGTTCTTCTTGCATGGCAATGATCCAGTCATTGTTTTGCAGGGCCTCCTTAATATTTTTGGGTTCAAGTATGGATACAAATGCGGAAAAACACATAAAATTTTGCGCTTGAGTTCGAGTAGTTACCCCTTTGTCATATCACTTCGGATAAGATTTGGTGGATGGCTAGACATGATTTTCCAAGAAGGACACTTATCGATGGCGGAAGGTGGAAGTTGTGCTTGTGGAGGAGGGTGATCATCTTCCATGGCGTCAATTTGTTGTGTATACATCTCGTATAAGGGGTTGTTGTCACTATGATTTATGGATGTGTTTTCATCTTGATGTGGTATGTTGTTTTGGCATTCTATATTTGGTTCCTTTTCAGCATGTACTGTGTTTCTTTTCAACACGAATACCTGTCTCATCTTCATCAACAACATGTAATATTTCTTTTCAAAAGGGATTAGATTCATCAAATATAATAACAATGGAATCTTGAATTGTGCATCTTCTTTTATTAAATACACGATATGTCTTGCTACTAAGGATATCTTGCTACTTAGGGAATATCCTAAGAATATGTCTTCGTCACTTTTATGATCAAGTTTTCCCAAGTTATCTACAGTATTTAGAATAAACACTTTACACCCGAATACACGAAAATAACTCAAGTTAGGAATTTTTCCATAATATAGTTCAAAAGGTGTTTTCTCAAGATATTTCCTAATGATTACTGGGTTAATGGTATAACATGCTGTATTGACAGCTTCGGCCCAAAACGACTTTGGTAAATCATTTTTACTAAGCATAGTTCGGGCCATTTTTTGAAGAGATCGATTTTTTCTTTCAACAACCCCATTTTATTTGGGAGTGTGAGGACAAGAGAACTCATGTTTTATTTCCTTTTTGTCACAAATGATGGAAAGAGTTCGTTTTGAAATTCCCCACCATGATCACTACGAATCGTAACAATGGTGGGGCTTTTCTCATTTTCTACTCTACAACAGAATTTTTGAAAAATATATGATGTGTCATCATTTTGTGAAAAAAGGCTACTCAAGTGAATCTGCTATAGTCATCTACAATTACAAAAGCATATCGTGCACCTCCATTACTATGTGTTCGTGATGATCCAAACAGATCCATGTGCAAGAGTTCAAGAGGTGTTGATACCATTTTATTGGGCTTATGAGAACTTTTAGTTTGCTTACCGAACCGACACGAGTCACAAGTTTTATCTTTCTCAAATTTGATTTTTGGAATTCCCCTTACAAGCTCCTTGGTGACAAGTTTGTTGAGATTTTTCATAGCTATGTGTCCAAGTCGCCGATGCCATAACCAACCATCCTTGTTTCTAGCAACAAAGTATCTCATATTGTCCTGTGCTAATTCATTAGAATTTATAATATATACATTATTACATTGTCAGCGAGGAGTAAACATGATTTATTTCTATCTAGTACAGTGCATACGTTTTTATCAAAAAGTAACAGTATAACCTTTATCACATAGTTGACTGACGGTAAGTAAATTATGTTTTAAGCCTCTTACCAATAGAACATCCTCAATGGAGCATGAAGAACCAAAGTCTATTTTACATTTACTGATGGTCTGACCAGTGCTATTATCTCCAAAGATGATGTTCTTCCCTCTTTCCCTTGATAGTGATGCAAAGTATTTATTGTCACCTGTCATATGGTTTGAGCATCCACTGTCAAGGTACCACCGATCTTTGGTCTTGATATGTTGATGTACCTACATCAAGATTAGTAGGTATAATTTTGGGTGCCCAAGTTTGTATTGAACCTGCATTTACATTCTTTCTCACCCAAACGAAATAAGTATTTATTTTTAATGAAAAATTATAAGAAATATGCCATAATTTACAGCAGTAGTGACATGAGATACGATTATGCCTTGGATCATGCACACGTGCATAGTTTTGTGTTGATTTGTGATTCTGTTGGTGACTATGTATATGTGTATGACATGATTGCTTAGGCTTTTGATGGTGTATTGGATTATCGTAACCAAGCCCTCGATTATCATGATATGATCTTGAATTCTTTGTAATAATATAACTGGGCCCTTCATATTTTTCAACAATTTTTTCAAGCTCAATTATTCTATTACAAAGCCTTTTTCTTGTCTTCTCATCGTCTTTTGTGTTCCAACGAAGAGTGTCTAGGATAGCATCAAGTATTCTATTTTGTTCGAGAGCCTCTTCACAACCTTCCACTACCTCATCAAACTTTCTTTTTCATTCATTTAAATCATCAGTGAGTTTAGCAATATAAACATATTTCTCATAAATTTTTCTTAGATTTTCATCATGTGTTGCTAAGGATTCTTGAATTTGTTATTTTAAGTACTCATTTTCCTCTATCAACACATCATGTTATTTTCTAAATGACTCGAATTTTTCCATAATCAAAGAATTTTTATTTTTCAGCTTTTGATTTTTAGTAATGCAAGAATCATGTGATTCATTTGAAATTTGTTTACATTGTCTCAATTCACGACTTAATTTCTTAGCATAATTTTTTAATCCATTACACATGCCTACTAAATCATCGTAGGTGGGTTCTTTGATTACCTCTTCTTGAGATGATGATTGCACCTCATCATTTCCAAGAGCCACGAATCCAAAGTTGTAGTGATTTGCTCATCCTCACTGGAGTCTGAATCTAGCCATGTTTCCTTCAACGCCTTCTTTCTCAATCCTGGATTGGAGTTGTACTAGTCCTTGTTTCTGTCCTGTGAGATAGGACAGTTTGCACGAATGTGTCCAGGCTTCTTGCATTTGCAGCATATGTCATCTTTGTCCTTTTCTCTTTCTCCTTGAAACCTGCCATATTTTTTGTGTTTAAGATACTTACAAAATTGCTTGGTCAACAGTGCAATGTCTTCATCTGACTCTTCACGATCTGACTCTGTTTTTGATGATAGAAATTTTTCTGCTTTCAAGGCTATGGTATTTTCTTCTGCTTTAGGTTCAATTCCGATGTTTTGCCTGTATTTCTTGGCTTCGATCATGTCCATCTCATATGTCTTCAGCTTTCCGTGGAAGGTGTAGTAGTCGAACCCCTTTTCCTTATGAGTCTCTCTCATTGCGGCAGCTTTTACATCCCATTCCGGCGTGAGAAAGCTTATGAGTTTTCCGACCTTTTGGTCATCATCCAACCCCTTACTTAAGCTCTCAAGCTCGTGTACGATAATGTCGAAACGGGCAAACATTTGATCTACGTTCTCTTTTGGCAACATACGAAAAACATCAAACTTATAAAAGCATAAATTAACTTTTGCTTTTACTTCACATGTGGTTTCCTCATGCATTTTCAGCATGTTGTTCCATATTTCATACGCCGTCTTGCAATTTCACCCACAACGCATTAATTTTTCATTGTTTAGACTTGCATAAAGTGTTATCATAGCTTTGGAGTTTGCGGTTTTTAGAGCTAATTCGACTTTAGTGAAAGCCCTCTTTACATCGCTGACAGGGATATCTGTTTTGTTTATGTAAATGTTCCAAACTACTTCACCGAGCATCTGCAAAAAGTGAGACATACGAACTTTCCAAACATCATAGTATTTTCCATCAAAATAGAGTGAACGTGTTAGACTTGTCCCATTGGAGATGAATGGCTCCAATGAGTACAAGTTTTCGAGAGGGATTTCGGTCATTGGACCTTTTGCTTAAGCTTTTAAGCTCTTAGTAAGCACCTCGCTCTGATACCACTGTAAATCACCCTAGAGGGTGAATAGGGTGATTGTGCAGAATTTAAAATTAAATAAGATTGCGTAAAGTAAAAGAGTAGAGTTAGAAAGATCAAATGCAGCAAGCACAAACGACACAACGATATAACATGGTTCGACCCCCAGGTCTACGTTCACACCACCTACTTGTAGCAATTCTTTGCCACAAGCGTGCCACTATACTCAAACCCTTGTATAGTGATTCTCGGATTTAGGCCGAGAGGCCTATTACACCCGTAGGGCTTCTACAACAAGTCCCGCAATACTCACCGAAGTGGAAAAGAAAGAACAACTCTCAAGATCTAGAAAAATAAAAATCTTTCACATTTGGAGTATTGATTGAATGATTAGTTCAGAAGAGTTATAATAGCAAGGGATGAAAAATACACTGTGAATTCGCCATAATTTATAGAGAAGAGAAATGTATCTTTCTGAAAAAGAAAAGATATTTCCGAAATTGTCAAATCTGAACTTGAACGGTCGACTGCAATAATGGACAGTTGACCGTTCATCTTTTAACTCGTAAGTCGAGCGATGAACGATCGACTGACTCATCTTTTCAACATAGATGAGCGGTTGACTGTTGTTGCGATCGACTGTGCGATCGACCGCAGTCGTGTAGATTTGATTTTCAATTAGCGATTTCACTTTGTATTCTTTCCAAAACTAATTAATCAATCAATACTACTTTACACATATATTCCTCTCATAAACATAAATAAATCCTTTTATTGCTGGCTTTTAAGCACATATTTCTTGGGGAGCACTCTTCCTTGATTTTCCAATCTTTTCTTATTCATGCTTCTTTTATTTGTTTTTGAATCTTTTGAATCTTTTATATTAATTTTCCTTTTCCTGTTTTTCCTGCAAATCTAAACTGAAGATATTAGTAGTAAGTGACATGTTTTGTGCACACCAAACTTAGGGTCAACATACTAGTGAAAGCATAAAAATTTCTTATTTCTATACTCATAAGTTTGCTTTTCTCTATCATTTCTATTCCTGATAATCTATGGTACATGACTAAATTTTTGCCCTTATTTTCTTCGGCCATACTTGCAGAGAAATTAGGTTTTATTGTAAATTCTATCTTTTGATACGCTATGTTTCATTGTAGTATTAAGACATCTTGTGTACTTGCATCCATTAGGTATATTTCCAGCGGTGTATTTATTTCTTCCTTAAAATAAGCTTTTATTATTATTTGCACAGCTCTTAAATGTATGTTTCTTAATGTTTTTCTGGTTTTCTTAATTATTTTTTCCGTCTCTTGTCTTATTAATTTTTCAGTTATTAATGAGATTATGGTTTTTTCCTTGGGCTTGTTCAATGTCTATAGGTTGTTCATTATTTCTGGCTATTATGATGGTATTCTTTTTCCTTTCAAATGTTGGTAGTTTAAATATCTCTTTCGGGTTTATGTCCAATTTGGTTGCTCTTATTTTATCGTATTTTTGTATGTCAAAACACATTATTTCTCTTACTTCTTCATTATTTTCTTCTCTTTCTAATTTTTGTTCTATTTCTGTTATTTCTGTCATCATATTTATTTCATATTCTTCTGTTTCACCTTCACTACTTCCATTATCTTCTTCCAGTACCATTATTGTTGATTCTTGATTTTGATCATTACAACACAATGCAAAGTTTGTTGTGCTACTTCTTATATATTACAGGATATACACAAAGGCAAAATGTTCTAACAAGCTTTACAAGGTTCTTAAAGCAAGTTGATCAAGCAAAGCTACAAACAAAGCTCTTATAGCTAATTGATCAAGAAAGCTACAAGGTTGCCAGCTTCAAAGACAAAGACGAAGGCTAAAAGCTCCATCTCAAGACTCAAGACAAGACCTATGCTTCAATTTGTTGTTTAAGTGTCTTGTAACAATTGTAACTTTTTTATTTCTTTGAGTCTTAGAAATTAAGACCTTTGGTGCAGTAAGAAGCAAAATTCGGTATTCCTATCTACTACAGAAGCTGAATATATCGCTGCAAGTTTGGCTTGTGCCCAAATTTTGTGGATGAAACAAACCCTATTAGACTATGGTATTTCATTTGAAAAATATTCAATAATGTGTGATAATACCAGTGCCATTAACTTATCTAAAAATCCGGTTCAACATTCACGTACGAAACATATAAATATTCGACATCATTTTTTACGTGATCATGTTTTAAAGGGAGACATTTCTTTAGACTTTATTTCTACTGATAAACAGGTAGCTGACTTTTTAACCAAACCTCTTAAGGAAGATACCTTTATCACCTTAAGAAAAGAACTAGGGATTTGTAGTTTTTATGATGTTTCTTGAATTTTTTCTTGTAAGTCAACTTACAAGTATTGTTCGGTCGACTGCCAAGTATCTTTTTCTAATTTTTGTCTGAGTTTTATGCTATGGACAGTCGACTGTGCATAATACCCAATCGAATGACCAGTTGTATTAATGGTATGTTCAATTTTCTATTTTGACTCTCGACTAAGTCGACTGCCTCTTAATACCAGTCGACTGTCAAGAATCAGTTTTCTTCAAAATCGAATTTTGGCACATTGTTTGAGGCAATTTTTTTCACTTTACTGCTATGTATTATTTTTGTGGTTTATTTTCTTCTTCATGTTTTTTTGTTGATGACAAAGGGGGAGAAAATATAAGCTATAATCTTTATGTTGCTTTGTGTTATGTTTATGTTGCTTTGTGTTATGTTTTGGTGATGCATGTCTTTGTGTATGTCTTTGTGCATGTTTTTGTGCATGTTTTCACACCTATGCATGTTGTACATTTGATAGGGAGAGCATGTGAGCATTTGTAATATTTATTTCCATTATTGTAAGCTATTGTGTTGTCATCATCAAAAAGGGAGAGAATGTTGATTCTTGATTTTGATGATTACAACACAATGCAAAGTTTGTTGTGCTACTTCTTATATATTACAGGATATACACAAAGGCAAAATGTTCTAACAAGCTTTACAAGGTTCTTAAAGCAAGTTGATCAAGCAAAGCTACAAACAAAGTTCTTATAGCTAATTGATCAAGAAAGCTACAAGGTTGCCAGCTTCAAAGACAAAGACGAAGGCTAAAAGCTCCATCTCAAGACTCAAGACTCAAGACAAGACCTATGCTTCAATTTGTTGTTTAAGTGTCTTGTAACAATTGTAACTTTTTTATTTCTTTGAGTCTTAGAAATTCTGTAATAACCTTGTCACACACACTCACACATATCTTTAAAATAATTGAGTGTTTTTTCAAACTTAAAAGGATCGAAACAAGGTTGAAAAAGCTCAGTGTTAAGTACCAGTCGACTGTCCTAATACGAAACTATCTAAACTTATTCAAACTCTGATCAGTCGACTCATAACGGCAACCCAGTCGAATGTTCAAGTCGTTTCGACAGTTTACTGATTTCAAAACTTGATTTTTTGAATTCAAAAGTTTTATTTCCATTGGTTGACAGTTGGTACAACTGCTTCTCAACATCCAGTGATTCTAACTCTATAAATAGAGTGTAGAAATCACTTGGAAAAGGTTACAACATTACAACAAGTACTTATTTTCAAAAAGAGAACAAGAGTTCACAAGCTTTCAAATCCTCTAAGTTTTTTTGTTCTCTGAAATCAGTCTAGTATAACAGTGATTCCGTTTTAGACTGATTTCGGAAGTTGACCTAATAGCCACGCACAAAATCACACTCACAACAAGGCTATAGGTTGATTGTAAATATTTTTGTTGTTGTTCTTCACTCTCGGGTTGTGAGAGTGGTTCCTCTCGGTTGGAGAGTAAAGCTCTAGGGTGTAGAGTCAGGTTTTCACTCTTGGTGGAAGAGTGGGTTGCTTTCTCTAGTGGTGAGAAAGGACTATGGGTTGGACAAGGTTGTTGTCTAACGCCGTAGGGTATTCTTGTATTTTCTTCAAGAATAGTGGAAAATCTCAAGTGGGTTGCTTGGGGACTAGATGTAGGTCGGAAGGACCGAACCAGGATACATCGTATGTACTCTGTGGTTGTATTTCTCTGAACTTGCATTTCACTTGCTTTTTTAAGTTCTCTATGAAACTTGTCTAGACAGTTGACTGTGTCCCTTTTTAAGTCGACTGGTCAGACTTGTACTACTCTCTCTCTCTGAAAACTTGTCTGGTAAGTCGACTTGACCTTATATAAGTTGACTGATCAAACTCATCTTAAAATACTCTTCTTAACTGTCACCCCAGTCGACTGGTTTCTCTTTTCAAGTCGCTTGACCGAAGAAAATGTTCAATTCCACAATTACTTTTATAAAACACTATTCATCCCCCCCCCCCTTCTAGTGTTTCTTGCCTTGCCTACAGGATCCAACAATTATTTCTTTACCTTCACTAATTTTTGACTAGTCTTCCTCATATTCTATGAGTTCATAATTTATGTTATTCATCTCTTCAATTTCTTCTACATATTTTACATTTTCTTTTTCTCATTCTCTTAGGGCAATTTGATGATATATGTCCTACTTCTCCACATATATAACAATTACATTTCTTTGAGTTTTTCGGATATTGTCTATTTTTATTTATTCTTCTGAAGTATCTTTTATAAGGTTTTTTATATCTCTTAATTTTTTTTCTATATTTTGGTTTATATTTTTGGAATTTGTGTTTACGTTACTTTGTATAATTATAGTTATTATTACATCCCCAATGATTTAGTCGTGCACCTTCACAAAAAATTCTTTGTTTATATGTTCTATAGTATTTTATAGTTGCTCTAGCTTCTTGGCACACTTTATCCCTATAATCTTTTACAAATTGTGTTCTATACCTTAAAGTATCTACTTCTGGTTTTACTTTCTCACCTATGTATGCACTATATATGTTTATACTCAATGGATCAATTGGTTTTAGAAAAAAATGAGTTCAAGATTAAACTCCTTTCTTCTTTTGTATAATAACTATCTTGAAAATATTCTCGGAATTCACAAGCATAGTTGTCAAAATAACACATGTCGCATATTTCTAAATTACTTAATCTCCATCTTGCTTGATTTCTTTTGTATATAGTGTGTTTTTCTCCTTTATCATATACACTAAATTCTGTTCTTATTGGTATCTCGTAATTTGTAATTATTTCTTTCAGTCCTAAGGTTCGTTGTGCTGAGTTTTCTTCGGTTCCTTTATCATCAATTTGTCTTGATTTTCTGATAGTATTTCTTTCTTCTTCCTTTAGTCCATTCCACCATTTTGTTACTACCCCTATAAATGTTGCTTCTATAAATTTCTCACATGAATTTTCTGAAAGGTTTTACCTAAATCATACTATTAGTGAAGCTTTTACCCATTCTTCTATTGTCTTATCTACGTCTTTTACACATTCTAGATCTAGTCATTCTCCATTTCCTACTATTCCTTTTTCATAGTGTTCTGATGTTTATATTTTGGGGTTTCTTTTTCTTTATCTTTTCTTAACTTATTATTTTTTGTGTCTTGCCATTTCTGTGGTAGGTGATAAGGCCTTTTGTTAGGTGGTGGCCTAAAGATTTTGTATATACTAATTGAATTTTCTGTAGGTTTTGTTAAAATTTTGTCTTCTTCTTGATTCATTTTTACTTCTTCATTGTCTAAATTTCTCAAAGTTTTTTCTATTTTCTCTGGATTTGGATTTTCCATTAAATCTTCTATTTCCAAAATATTTTATTAAGTTTTGTTATGGCTTCCAACTCCTTCATACTTGCTTCTGTTATACCTAATTCTTCTTCAATGTCATCTGTTATATACGTACAAAGATCTTTTATGTTATTATTTATGATTTTTAAATCTTTTCTTATAGTTTCAATAAGTTCTGGACCATTGGGTTTAAAAATCTTGAAAAATGTTGAGAGGGGAAAAAGGTGCATGCATGGCTGCCTTGGAACAAGAGCAAATCTTTTGCTCAAGTTTAAATGGTTCCACGCCCTCCATCTCATCATTATCATCCAAACCCAACCCTTCGATCCACATGCCCTCCTTAAAACTACCAAATCCCCTACTTCCCCTTCGATCCACCTCTCGCCCAAAACCCATTTTCCCTCCGCCATCCCATTACCTACACACCCAAAACAATTCCACCTCTCGCCCAAAACCCATTTTCCCTCCTAAACCTTATCCTCGAAACCCTAGACCTAGAAACTCCAAGATCAGATTCAGATCCAGAAAAATGGAGTGGCGTTGCATGCGCTATGGGGAGAACGACCACCAGACGGCAGACTGCCGTAAAAGTGGCATCCATTGCTTTAACTACCGATAATTTGGACACAGAGTTCGAGACTGCCCACTTCACAAACGGAAGGAATCCATGGCTATTGAAGTCACCCACAACTTGGAGATCGCCTCAGTTCTTCCAGGATTACATGCAAGTGCCTTCCTTCATTTGATCAACCCGCGCACCCTCCCTGATACGGTGACTGTTGAAAGCGCCCTGAACTTTGCATGGAGAAGACAAGGGGGTGGTGAGTTGTGAAGAGGGTTAGCGATGGGGTCTTCTATGTCCAGTTCCCCTCTGAAGAGGAGGCCAAAAAGGCGATTGCTGATGGCGTTATTCAGTTCTCTTGTTTTAATGCAACCTTCTCGCCATGGTCCATGGACTACGGAGCAAAGTTGAAGCCCAAACCAAGTTTTATTTGGATCAATGTTCCACTACTCCCCTACCACATGCGGAATCAGACCTCCCTCAAGCAACTGGTGAAACCGTTCGGCAAGTTCATTACCATGAGTGGAGAGATAAAGAATGTGGTTTCCAGGGACCAAGCCCTTATCCTCATTGAAGTGGAGGATGTCTGTAACACCCCGAATTCCAAATAAGTATGAATTCGAAGTTCCACAGGATCTTTACTGTCACGCCCTGCTTCCCAAAAATACGGAATACGAGCACGTAACATTGGGCCAGCGAATGACTAACGTCATCATAAGCTGTTTATTCGATTAACTCAATAATATAACCAATACAGAACAATTTCGCAGGCAATAATAATAATCTCATGAACAATAATACTTGAAATGGAGCAATATATAATATCCAAGTACAATAATCTAACGTCTGGAAATAATAATAAAATCCAGGACATATGCCCAATACAATAATAAATCTCAAACATAATAGTAATAATTCTCAATACAATAGTTCAATAAAATAATGAGCAACTAAAAAGCATTAAATCTTCAGAATCTTTGTTCTCCAATCTATCAGGCAATTCTCCATCAAAATCTGTAAACACTTCATCTAAAAAGAGGAGAAAAATTGTCCTTAGAGCAAGTCATGGACAGCAAGTAGAGAAAGCAGAGAACAATGGAATAACGGTATAGCAATGAATCAATGGAACAATAGGAATCAATAACATGGCACGATAACAATAATGAATAACATGGTAATCGATGCAACGGTTCGGTATCAATAACACTTAGACAATAATCGATATCAATAGGAATAATGATGAACAAAATGCAATGTCAATGTGATACAATCCCTTAATTCTAGTATTCATTTTAACCCTAACTAATGTAGCACTTCATGCATCCCATCTATTTACCACATGGTTGATACATACAAACAAGTTACGTTTAGACTTAGTGGTGGATTTTATAGTTCATGTACTCGGCAACGATATTCAATAATGACCGATGACCGAATCAATCGAGATACTGTAGTCAGTAATCTACAATTAATTGATGACCGATATGACCAATAGACCAATAGACCAATAGACCAATAAATAGGAAAACACTGGTCCCTCCTCCGAGTGCAGCCCTTATATTGTCCACTACTAAAGTCAACCCTTAAACCCCGGCTTGTTAATTATTTATCAATGCAACAATACAATATGCAAAAATGAGACATGAGATGAACGATGGAAACAATATGATGATAACTTGAAGTAGGACAATTAGAATGATGACAATAAGACACTAGGAACATGCAATGCAACATACACACATTAATTCATACAATACAATGATATAGGAATAATTAATTCAAGAAAATCTGAAAAGTATAATTCTGGAAATAAATTACAGTTGTAGTAAAACGGGCATAACCTTTTCTACAAAACTCGGAATTCAGAAATTCAGGATGTTCTGGAAAATAGAAAGATAAGGCTACAATTCTTGTTCAGAAAGTAATTAAATTTAAGATCTTTTACTGGGTCAAAAACAGCAGACAAATTTCAGGCAGCAAGCAAGATACAGTTTTTAGGGTATTTTTCATGAAAATAAATTAATTAAACATGATGGGTATCGATTCTTTAGTCAATAAATTGTGTAATCAACATGATGGGTTGCAAAACATGATAAATAAAACTAGAACATGCTCATACATCAATTTTTCATCAATCGATCAAACAACATACAACCTATCAATTGTCTCTACAATAATTTATTTGTGTGACGATTATATGAACAACCCTATTATCCATTCTATCTGCACTCATGAAAGATCCGAACTTTAGAGTCAAAAGTGGCACGATGTCAAGAATATTGGGGTTAGCTCGTGTAAACCCTCAATAGACCCAACGAAGAGATGAACAATGGATAATACAATAACAAAGAGATCTACTTGTAAGAGTTTCAACAAAACTTGAATTTGATACAATTAGTAATTCAAGAGGACGGTGACTTGCCTGTTAGACGGTTAATTTGAATACCAAGAATAACGGGATAAGGATCCCGAAGCAACGAACCCACGAACCCATGAACTAGCACGAGTATAATACGTGCACACAAAGAGACAAAATGGCACAGCAACAACAGTGACCAAAGGATAGCAACGACAGTAAGGGTCGACAGCTGGTCGTCGATCAAACAGGGAGGACAGGAGGGGTTTTTGGCTGTTGTCGACGAGAACCAGAGGAGGAGGCACAGGGGGGAGGTGTTGTGGCGGCGCGCAGCGATGAGGGGGGTGGCGATGGGGGAAGGGACCGCCGGAGATGAGAACAGAAGATGGGTTGGGGGATTTTGGCAGGAAACAGTAGGGGGAGAGGCAACGGTAGGAGAGAGGAGAGAGAATATGCGGCTAGGGCCTTGAAATTGTGCAACTTTTAGGGTTTGTACTAGAGTTGTATTTATAGGGTACAATTAGGGTATTGGGTTAGTTGTTTAGGGTCCAATAAAAGCGGTTTTGGGTCAAGAACAATTCAAATTAGATTTTAGGGTTCAATTAAGAGATTGATCAAAATCAATAGGTGTAATACCCCAGATTTTCTGAATAATGCTTTTAAGATTAATATATGAATTAAAGTGATTTTTCGTGATTTAATAAATATTTTCTAAGATTTATCTTTTTACACGTGCAAAATACGTGCAAATATTTTCTTGGGTAGTTCAAAGTCAAAAACTACTTTGGGGAAACCCATTAATTATTATTAGATATTATTTGAGAATTTTCTGGATTTTTCTGATAATTATTTAACCTATTTGCAAATATTATAAAAAGATGGACTTTTGTGCAAAATTACCACTTGGAGTGAAAACACCGGATTTATAGATTTTTGGGCTGGGCATGATGCCTAGTCAACTCAGAGGTAAAGAGTTTACTTTCTTTTATAACAAATTTGGTTTATTTCACAAGTTTTGATAAAGATGGGTCTTTTTGCAAAATTGCCATTTAGAGGGGCAAAAGTGCAATTTCATTTTTTCTGGGTTTTCAAAATAGTGCCGGATGATTGTAGAGTGGGTTTTTTTGTTTTTAAATCTTAATTGAGATGGTTTTATTTAATTTCCAAGTATAAGAATCTATATATGTAAATATATATTTAAAAGAGATATTTTACAAATCTATTTACAAAACCCTAGATACTCTTAATTCAGGCCTATAAAGGGTGGGATGCAGCCGTCTCTTTGCTGAACAACACAAAGAGATTTCTTATTATTATTTTCTTGGAGTTTTAAAGCGAGGATCTTGGTTTTCTTGCGAAGGAGGGATTTTTCTCATTTCTTTATTATCTTCGGTTGATTCTTCAATAAGGTTAGTGACTTATGTTTGTTTTCTTATTGTTCTAGCATGTTGTATGTGATGATTTATCTATTAGGAAGCATGTTAGATGATGGTATAAAGATATGTCGAATTTTGATGAGTAGATGAACAAAAAATTGAATCTTTTCATGAAACCTATGCTTTGATGATTAAAATTTCATATAGATGATTTGAGATTGTTAAAGAACTTAATAGAAATCATGAGTAGGTTGTTTTCCTTCATAATCTTGCTATTTTGAATAATTACTATGAGTTATACAATGGTTATTGCTTAAAGAATAAATAAAGATTTGGCCTTTACCGTGTATACTATACATATGATCTGTTTGAGGCTTTTGATGAAGTAGAACTTGATGAATGGTTGTTATGATTGTTTTTATTCATGGGTAACTGATGTAATCAGTGGGGTTGTGTTTAACCGAGATTTGGAGGGAATTTTGGATCAAAAGAGATCGAGTGTTGATGTTTTAAAAGGGGGTTTTGATTTTGGTCTGATGAGTATCTGCCAATATTGGTTTTTGTGAAATATGTAAATCTTTCGAGCTAGATTTGAGTTGCTTAGTAATGAGATAGTTTGCATCTCTGGCTACTTCTAATTGATGAGATCTTGATGCTTTGATGATGCTTAACTTTCCTATGCACATATATATATATATATATATATATATATATATATATATATATATATATATATATATTGACTGTTTTGAAAGAATTTTCGTGAAAAATCACTCTTTTGAGATCTTGATGTTTTTTTATTGTTTTATAAACTCCTATATGTTATACAAGTTATATTTGATCATCTCAGGAAGTTTAATTTTGTTTTTACAAAGTTTTACCGTCGTATCAGTTTAAAACATGCACAGATTTCCAAACTGCAACCTACTATAATTGACAGTCGACCGAACTAAAGTCGACAGTCGACTGGTCAGTTACTGAATTTCAGATCTTGTTTGCAATAACAGTCGACTGCTTCATTTTGAACTAAAGTCGACAGTCGACTGTCGGTTTTATTAAATTTTGGATTTTCGCAGGACAGTCAACTGACCATGTTCAATAGTCGACTGTCACTGTCCTGGCTGATGAGTTATTGAATTTCGAGTTTTCGCAGGACAGTCGACTGGTTATTCTCAACAATCGACTGTCATTGTCCTTGCTGATGGATTTTCTTGAGTTTTCGGATTTTTGCAGGACAGTCAATCGGCCATTTGCGACAGTCGACTGTCATTGCTCTGGCTGATGGATTTCTTGAGTTTTCTGATGTTTTCTTTAAACTATTGGTTCTTCGATATTATGGATTATTAATCTACTATTTTAATAGATGTTTTGCTACAGATTACAGTATTTACAGAGAGTTGTATTTTGTTTATAATAGAATTTTAATTGTATTCTTATGACCTTATTAAGTGAGTTTTATGTGTTTTCAAAAGAATTGATGTTTTTGCGATATTTTACGACTTTAAAAATAAGGTTTTCTGTTATTTAATGGATTTAATATTTTATTAGAATTCTGGAATTTTGTGAGTACATTAAATGAATTTGAATTTTTTTTGTTTAAGAAGTTTTATTAACGTTTTAATGATGATATTAAAAGTTTTATTGGAAGTTTTGGTTTTGATATTCGTTTTGTGAATCTCTAGGAGTTGAGTAGGAGTCCTGTGAACCGGCAGATGAGATTTTTTAGATTTTGCCCAGTCGGGGTCATTGGGATTGATTTGTGGAATTAAGTCCGGCATGATACACTAACTCTAGAGATGAGAGATTTTTGTGTTTTAATGATAATCAACTTAAGGACAGGCCCTATTGGAGATGTGATGGAACTTGGAAAACGTAAGTATATGCTCTTGGTTTGGGTCCAATGGATGCGTTCCAGGACTCGTGTGTTGTTCTGTCTCGAGAGGACATTGTATGTTCGCGTGTCGATGGTCTGCAGGCCTATTCACGGAGCATACAGGGTGCATTCGCGTGTTGAGAGTCGGTGGGCCTATTCACGAGATGTACCTGGTGTATCTGCACATCGAGGGCCTCGCAAGCCTATTCGTGGGGTACACGGTAGGGAGGTGATTCTCCGGTTTTTGAGCTATTCTCACATGATGCTTGAGTGTCGAGGGTTGTGATACCTATTTACGGAGTATTCTGGATCTTGTTCCCATCACCGTAGTAGGATTAGTTGCATAACGAGGAATTTAACCCTATAAAAAAGCGAACGATAAGGTATGCATCGGACCTATGTATTGTGGAATGCATAGAATCCGACAAGTATGCATTAGAGAGTCATCATATAGCATCTGTGTTTTCTTGACTTGGTTTTATGCATGTTGTTTTCTGTTTTTACTACACTCGACACTTAGCCTAGTTTCACTTGATGTTTTCATGTTTTATTTATTGTTATTTCTTATTTCATTTATTCTTGCTGTTGGTACATGTTGTTTATGACTCTATGCTTTATGTTTTATTTATGTTGCATTTATTTTTATGTCACTCACACCGTTATGGCTGACCCCTGTAGTTTTGGGGGTTAGGGTTATCTCTAGCATCATGTTTTACAGGTTGGTGCCTATAGCTTTGGGATTTGGATGCATGAGATAGAATGATATTATGGCTTATGTAAATTGTAAAAGAATGTGTTGTAAAAGAAAAGAATTTGTAATTCAAGGTGTTTGTTTTTCCGCTGTGCTTGTAAAGAATTAATGTAATAAAAGTTGGAAAACTTTCTCTGTGTTTTGGCTATGTTTACTATTACAATTGAGGTTGATGCTGAGAATTGTGCCACGTATTTCTGAGATATCATATTGAAAATTCGGGGCGCTACAATAGTGTTCAATTAAGAATACCCACAATAAAAAAAAGAAAAATAGGATTAACAAGAAAATAATTCATCAAGGAGATCAAAGGGTTTCATGAACAAAAATTTAAATCCAAATAAATAAATAGATAATACAAATGAATTGAATATAAACTGGGTTTGAAAATAAATTGGAATTCGCCAAGAAAACAATGTCTAGTACAATAATAAAATAATTCAATGATTAATTTTAATGAGTAATCAAGAAATAACAATTAATTATTATAATCCTAATAATAATAAAATTGTACAACAAAATAATATTCGGGTCTAACAATTTTTTTATTAAAATAATCCAATAATAATAATATATTAGATTTTAGGCTCAAATATAAATAGTCGATCAATAAGAAATGTGAAGTAAGATTAAAATACACCATTATTCAAAATGAATAAAATCTCGATTAGAAAACACTTTAATACAAGATCCGAAATAAATTTAGTACAAAATAAATTTATAAAACATCAAATTATAGAAAATACACAAAAAATACTAATTATCATGAATGGGGGTTACATTTACACTTCACTTCGTACAATTTTACAAGGAATTAAAAACTTTTTATACAATAATGTTTACATCAACACAGCGGAAGCAAATTACAACATATTACATGAATAAAGTAACACTTGAAACAATTCTTTAAGCAGCGTTCCTCTTTAGTCCATTCATCCGGCATAGAAACTGTAGATACGTCAGTTGCATACAACTAACGCTAGGATATAATACGTCAATTTCTCTTACTTGGAAAGCACACACTTGTTCACAAACAAAACTAAGGGAGACTATATTATTGATGTCGTATGTGAATGTGCACTTAGTTCTTAATACAGTTATTTATATTTAATGACACTAATGTGCACTTGTTCGGATTTTATGCATCCCATACTACATAGGTCCAAGGGCAAGCCCTTAATCGTTCTTCATCTTTTAGGGTTGATTCCCTCGTTATGAGTTTAACTACTACGGTAACTACGGTAAGTATCCTAGATGTTCTATGAGTTACGAGCCCATGTCTAGACATCCTGGAGAGAATCCCATGTCATGATATGACGCATCATGGAGACATCCTATGGTCAATTCGCCTCTGCCATGGAACAATGGCACTACGTAGTCACCAAGAACCCCACAAGTGTCGCCACGGTCCCGATATTCTGGAGATGTATTCATGTCCTGACATGACACATCATGTAGATATCCTGTGAACACTCTCACACCGTAGATCCGAGGCCTTCATACTTGTGTTTTTCTCTTACTTTCATTATATCTCCACTATGTGTCTAATCCTTCGATAATTGAATCATGAGTAAAATTAACACCCTATTTAGCATCACCTCTACACCGGGCTTAACCATCAATTTATAACAACGACCCAAATCTGGGTCTTTTTCTACAACCTTCATTTTTCAGGAGTTCATTCATGCCAGTATAAGGACTTAGCCACACTCTAGTTCTTAACTTCTTTTTCATGTTCACCATAATGAGTGTTTATACTCACAAAATTTTCACATTTCATTGTAATCTTTTTGTTTCATTTTCCATACACACTTGTATATATTAAATAACAAAATCCATTTATTATCTTACTCAATTTTCCATGTTGACAATCTCAATTTTAATCTCTACATAAAAAATTCTTTATCTTCAAAATATTCATTTTCTTTAATTAATTAAGTCATAATCTAAGAATATTTCTCAAATTCTCCTTCTCAAAATTACTTCTAATTTCTTATTATATTATGTCAAATATGGTAGAAATAATTTTTATGAAGTCTAGGTAATTTTAGAAGAATTCTAGTATTTTTTCTCAATTTTTATATGCTTAAGATACTCCAAAAAAAATCAAATAAGTTTAAAAAATCAAAAACTACAAACAAAAGGCCAAGGCCGGATCCGAACCCAGACCAACGCCCCCGCCTGTGAACAGTAACCGACCCAAAGCGCACCCGAAGACCAATTGGTCCAGAGTGACAAACTGATATGTAAGGGGCTTAAATTATACTTAGAGTATAGTTCGGTGATTTGATTTAAAAATTAAAATTTCATAAAAACAGAGTCTCTTCAAGACCCGAACCCGAGACCAGTACCTCCGCTGTGCTACAGTAACATACCCAAAATGCACCCGAAGACCAGTAGGTCTAAGTGACTAACCGATATAAGGAACTTAGTTAAATACTTTTGTATGGACTGTGCTGTATCTATTTCTTCCTTTAATAAACTCAATTTTTCAATCAATTTGTACTTATAAAAATCTAAATCTTTTTCCAGAATGTATTTCTTTGAAAAACAATATATTATATTTTCTTAGATTTCCAAAATTCTCATTTTTAACCACATAGTAGACTATTTCTCTTATTTCTTTTGAAAAGTGGAACATTAATACATTTTTCGATATTGAAAAATTCTTTTTCTAGATGAATCTTTTTATTTGCTTGTTCCCCATTTATTCACAATATTTTTACACAAATTTTCATTCTTTAACAAAGTCAAGCCCTTAAGTTACTTTTACCTTTTACAAACTAACTCATTTCCTAAGATTCAAGAGACCATGTATTTGACAATCAAGTGAATATAAACTTACTCATACAATACAATTAAAATCAACACTTAGTGCCACTAATCAATCTATTTCACAATCCATGGATATTATTTTGCATTCTACAATTCATTCACAAGCACAATTTCATACAAGAATGATTTATCAAATTATATGTATTCTAGCATGACATATATTAATAAAGCATCATGACAAGTCTTAATTAACACATTTCAACTCATTTTACTAACTTTTTCATGTAGATAAACTAGAGCTTCCTCTCTTTCTTACTAGTCTCTTCAAGCAAGTATATGGCAACTTTTCTATTTGTTTCCAATATATTCACAATTTAAAATCCTAGCATGACATCTATATTAGAAGTTAGAGAAATCACCCACCTTTTGAAGAAATAATTAAGAAACTCCCAGAGAACTCCTTGAATGTACGATCGTCTTCCTTCTTATCCTAGCTTGTGCCACACAAACTCGAGCCTTCTCCTCTTAGCAAAGCTTGAACCCGAGACCTCCTTGATGTGCTAGCCGGCCACCCAAGTACAAGAGCACAGAAACACAGAAACACTCAATCTTTTCTCACACAACTCTATCTTTTCTCTTACACAATTTTATCTTTTCTCTTTTGAAATTTCTAATGCAAATGACAAGAGTGATAAGGGAGGGGTATTTATACACATTTCAAGAGTGAATGGAGGGTTGAGATGAGTTTAGATGAAAGGTTAGGATACATTTGGGAGTTAGAAGAACTACCCATTATCTAGTAACCACCTCACCACTCTTCCACTCTCTCCCTCCACTCCAAATATGGCCGGCCACCCCCTTGTGCTCCATTGCACGTGCATGTGCAATGCACGTGTCTCCATGTGCACACTAGTTTAAGTTGTACAATTATTAATTGTTCATTTATTTGTTACATGATCAAGTCTACACTACAAGTTGTATTAATTACTAATAGAATTAACTAGTGGGCTAATTAGGTGGGCTAAAATCCATGGGCTCTTTAATTAATTAATTAATTAATTTAAGTGGGCTAGAATTAGACTATTAGGCCTAAAGATTAATAATAGGCTTTAATTTTAAAAGAGAAGAAAATATTTATTCATGACAAAAGAATAATTTTTAAAGCTAAATACACATTAAATTGCACGTGCAAAACACGTGAAAACAAATGAAAATTTTATACTTAATTATTTGAAAATTCAGGTTGTTACAATGTCAGCCACATCCCAAAGAATATCCAAATCCACTTCACTGTGCCATGGACCCAGGAGCTTCAGATCCATGATGTACCAATGCTATCCTCGGTAACCCCATCCCTTCCGACGATGTGGCAAAAGGCAAAGTCCAACTGTTCACTTCAGGGAGTGGCTCTTCCACCTCCTTCTGGCGCTGTTGAGATTCTCCGACAGAGGAACATGATGGAGCCAATCAGCTGCCAAATCAGAGAATCATTGGCGATGCTAAGGGCAAGGTGACAATGTCGGAGGCAAATCCTTCTGTTAGGGATTCTGTTGCACAATCTCAGTAGCAAACAAATCTGGCTATCTTGGCAGACATTTTTTTAAATATCCCTGATCTTGCGGATTCTAGTTGGGAAGGTTCCAAATTGATCCCCCCCCCCACGAAAAGATGAAGAATGTTGCAGATCCTGTGAGGACCAAATCAGGCAAAAAGTTTGTTTTCAACACCCCCCAATTATTGAGATCCCCTCAGATTCCCCCAAGGGAAATTTGGGAATTGCATCTAGTGAATCGAATAACAACCCCGATAGCTCCGCACTCTCACGACATTTCCCCAGAGTAGGAGATTAGGCAAATGATCTGGAAGGGGAAAGTGGTCAATATCCCTCTATCTCTTTTCAAAGAGATCTAGCCTACGGTTAAGTCTAGTCTTGAGATGTCAGTGGCCAAGCGAGTGGCAAAACTTGAAGCCCCCAAGGGAATGCAATTCAGCTGTGGAGCTAGGGGAGCGCGCACTTCAAGCTTCAAAACAAAGTCTCTCATCCCTCGGTACCCTAAGACCACCTCCTTTTCTATCTCGAGGTCAGTTCCACCAGGCTTTGAAGAAGGCACTAGCAAGCGGCGCAAGAGATGCAGATCAGCATCTAAAGCAACCTATACCAGATCCTTCATGAAGCATCTGCGATCCTCCCTCAAGTCAGCCTCCACCCGCGAGAATAAAGGTACCTCTTCATCTATGTTTTCAGTTACCAATGCCTGCAATAATCCTTTTGCTTTACTTTCTAATGAGAATATAAATGAGGTAGTTGAATTGTAGAAGTGGAGGCTATTGGGCCACACTCAGTCGATAAACTTAAGCACTCTGTGAGTGATACTATTGATCCCCCAAATCAACAGAATCAGCTCAATTGAGTGCCTGGGTTTATTGGCCCTCTCTTTGTTATTGTTATTGCTGCTTGTTCTTCTCTGTTTCAGTGAAGGTTGGAAGTTGGAATGTTTGAGGGTTGGGCAACCCTAACAAATGTGCCCTGATCAAGGACGGTATTAGAAATGCTCAAATTAATGTAGCCTGCTTACAAGAATCCAAACTCACAAAGCCATCTACCAGAAAGCTAGCATCCTTAAGCGGAACTTCTCTCGCCAGTTGGAGATCTCTTGATGCTATCGAGAGTTGCGGCGGTATTCTTGTTAGATGGGATGACAACATCCTAGATTGCTACTACTGTGCAGTTGATATTTTTTCAATCTCCCTCTCATTCCGCAACAGAACCTCTGGAATTGAGTGGTCTCTCACCTCTGTTTATGCCACTTTTGAATTGGATGACAGAACCCTTTGCTTCCGCGAAATCAAACTTAGAAGAAGATTCCTATGTGATGCCTGGGTCACTTGTGGTGATTTCAACGCGACCACTTCAAACTATGAGAGGAATGGAAGCCAGAGTTTGAGCAGAGATATGAAGGAATTCAGGAATTGGATTCAGCAACTGCAACTTATTGACCTCCCTCTTAGAGGTAGAAAATTCATTTGGTCTAATCTCAGAGCCAAGCCAGCGCTTGCTAGATTGGACAGGTTCTTAATCTTAAGTCAATTTGAACAACTCTACCCAAATTGCATCCAGCACTCACTCCAAAATACAAAATTAAGGAGGGTAATGCACCTACTGGAGGCAGAGATCAAGAATAACTTGGATCAAGGAGGGTGATGCCAATACAAAATTCTTCCACTCTATTGCTAATGGGAGGCGGCATAAAAACTTCATCTATTCCCTTCTTCATAATGGAGATCTTATCACAGATCAATGTTCAATTCGATCTTGCTTCGAGCAACACTTCCGTGACATTTGTGGAAGTACGTCATCCCCTGATTTCAGAATCGACTGGGCAGCTCTTTATCCTAATTCTACTATTGATCTTTCTGGCCTCGAAGCACCTTTCAGTAAGGAAGAGATCAAAAAAGCAGTCTTTAGCATGAATGGAGACAAGGCACCTGGCCCGGATGGCTTCTCGATGCATTTCTATCAGCAATACTGGGAGACCATTCAAGATGATTTATGTTGTATGTTGCTGGACATACAGAATGGGAAGGCTGATATAAGTAGGCTTAACTACTCAACCATTGTCCTAATCCCAAAGTGCGAAGGTGCTAACTCAGTCTTTAATTTTCGCCCCATCAGTCTCATCAACTGCTCTATGAAGATCTTCACCAAAATCCTCGCAAACAGACTAAGCCCTTACTGCACACTCTAGTTTCCTCTGCACAAAGTGCTTTTCTCAAAGGCAAATCAATAGTGGATTGTTTCTTTGTAGCCCACGAAGCCATCAATCTATGTTGCACCAAAAAGTCAGATACTCTTATGCTAAAGACTGACTTCCATAAAGCCTTTGATACCATTAGATGGACTTTCATTGAGCAAATGCTAGTTGCTAGATGTTTCAGTTCAAGCTGGTGCAGTTGGATTAAGGCAATTCTCCACTCAACTAAATCCTCTGTTCTAGTAAATAGGGTAGGGGGCAAGACAATTAACTCAAAGAGAGGATTAAAGCAAGGTGATTCCCTTTCTCAGATGTTATTTATCTTGGCGGTAGATGTGCTAGCACAAATGTTGCGAAGTGGAAGAGATAATGGCACTTTTTCTCAGCTGCAACTCAGGGGCTCCCTAGATTTGCTCGCCATACTACAATTCGCTAATGATACTCTCATATTCTGCAAGGGTGATGAACAAGATGTGTTACATCTAAAGTTGCCACTGCATTTATTTGCAAACATATCAGGCCTTCACATTAACCTCTCCAAATCATCGATTATCAACTTTGGGCATTCTAAAGCCAAGCTTCAAGCTTTTGCTCATATTCTGTGTTGCAAGCATGACTCCCTACCCAGCAAATACTTGGGCATGCCATTATCCAAAGGCAAATTAAAGAAGAGAGACTGGCAACCACTTATTTTTAAAATTGAGAGGAGATTATCGACTTGGAAAGGTCGACTGCTCTCTGGGGGGAGAGACTTATCCTCATCAATTTGGTACTGAGTACCCTGCCGACTTACTTTGCTTCATTCTTAAAATTGCCCCAGTGGGTTATAGCAAGAAATGACCAAATATAGAGCAGATTCTTTTGGGCATGGGGAGATACAAATGCTACCGGAGCCTCTTGTACTAACTGGAAGCGAATTTGTCAGCCCAAACAACAAGGAGGCCTAGGAATTTTAAATCTCAGTGTAATATCCCGGTCGGATATTATATTTGTATTATAATTATTTTTAAAATTAAAATATTTTTATGGAAATTTCTTGGTTTTTACTAATAAAAAGTTATCTGTATATATATACTAGTAAGTATAAATATGTATTGTATCGGTTTTGTGCACTTGTACAAAATCCTGTAAAATGCGTTTTTGAGAAAATGTCTGTAAAATCTCGGGCTGATATTAAAAATTATTATTTTTATTATTTTATTTTTATTTTCAGAATTGAAATTTTTTTGTGGATATTACCCTGTTTTACTGATAGACATTATCTATATATACATACCAGTCTGTATACATCCGTATTGTATCAAATTGGTACTGAAATCTTCCGACCCGATAATAAATTTTATTTTTATTATGATTTTCGGAATTAATTTATTTCTATACGGATTGTGCGGTTTAACAAACAAAAATTATCGGTATATATATTAATATATACATACGAGTATTGTATCGATTTTGTACGTTTGTACAAATCGTGTAGTATGTGTTTTGGACAAAAATATCTTATTTTTGTCATGATTAATCAAAAATGGATGGCTAGGATTTGTTTGGAGGGTTAAACCTAGGGTTTAGGATTAATGGAAATACATAAGAGGATTAATAGGTGTTTTCTACTAGAACACTCCTCTACCTCACTCCTCTACCTCACCCCTCCACCTCATAGGGTTTGGCCAGCCACCCCTTGATCCAAGGGGGCTTTTGCAAAATCCCTTGGTGAATTTGCACCCTCACCCTCTCATTCCTCCTATAAATACCCCCCCCCCCCCCGCCTCTCACCTCTTGCCTCATTTGCCAAAAGAAAAAATAGAGAGAAAAAGAAAGAGAGAAAGAAACCCTAACTAGAGAGTTCTTCATTTGTGGGTTTTCTATAGGAGCTAGGAGGAAGGAGAAGGATTCTTGTCTAGTTCTTCCTACAAAGAATCAAAGGTGGGGGTTTCTCTACTTCTTATTGTATTTTTTTTTTGTTCTCTTTTATTGTTGTATGTTGTATGTGTATGTTCTAAATAACTTGGACTAAATCATAAGCATATGAATGGTTGTATGGATCAAAGTGATCACATGAAAAGATGGATGGGAGAACTTAAACAAATAACAAAAAGGTTGAGTCTTTAAACCTTATTATGGTTATTGTTGTTGTTATGATTATTTTTGCTAAAACTAAAAAGTTGGACTAATTGATTTGTGCATGAGTAGTGTGGATCAAGATTGATTACATGAAAAGTTTTGAAGGAGAGAACTCA
The DNA here is from genome assembly GCA_017893485.1 of Hemerocallis citrina. Classification (NCBI taxonomy): domain Eukaryota; kingdom Viridiplantae; phylum Streptophyta; class Magnoliopsida; order Asparagales; family Asphodelaceae; genus Hemerocallis; species Hemerocallis citrina. The sequence goes on from CM030363.1 coordinate 25,465,845, forward strand.
CTAATAACCCATAAAGATGGAATCTTTAGCTTGATATGATTATTGTTGTTATTGTTATTTTTGTTAACACAAAACTATACAACTTGGACTAAAACTATGAGCATATAAATATTAGTAAAGTGAGAATACTTAGACACCCAATTTGGGGTTGTAGAACTCAACAAGCTAATAAAAGATGAGTTTTTTGGTTGTATGTTGCTTTCTACCATGTTAAAGATCAAGTCATTACTAACCCTAGCTCATAAAAAGTGGACCTTGTTATATGTGGAAACTTGTAGATTAAATAAAAGTAGGGTTGTAATATGTAGGAACTTGTAGATTCGATAAAATTAGATTTTTTTTGTAACATATAGAAAGTTGTAATTCATAAAAGAAGTAGTTTTTGTAATAGCTAGATAAAGTCCTTAGTAGCCTTTATGAGTTTACTTCCATGCTTGTGAAGAACCAAATTTGGGTAATCATAGGTTGCTAAAAGACCCATAAACCCATATTGCATGCTTGAGTTGTTGTAGTTGTTCTAGTAAAGATTTCAAAAGGAACTCATGCTTGAGTTGTTGTAGTTGTTCTAGTAAAAATTTCAAAAGGAACCCATGCTTGAGTTGTAGTTATTCTAGTAAAGATTTCAAAACGAACCCATGCTTGAGTTGTTGTAGTTGTTCTAGTAAAGATTTCAAAAGGAACTCATGCTTGAGTTATAGTTGTTCTAGTAAAGATTTCAAAAGGAACTCATGCATGCTTGAGTTGTAGTTGTTCTAGTAAAGATTTCAAAAGGAACCCATGCTTGAGTTGTAGTTGTTCTAAGTAAAGATTTAAAAAGGAACCCATGCTTGAGTTGTAGTTGTTCTATTAAATATTTCAAAAGGAACCCATGCTTGAGTTGTAGTTGTTCTAGTAAAGATTTCAAAAGGAACCCATGCTTGAGTTTTTTTTTTTAGGTAAAAGGTGGAATAAAGCCACCCTGTTTCATTAATAAGAAATTAATAAAACAACCCCGGTGAACCGGAAGAGATACAAAAGTACAGTGCAGAAAATAAAGTACAATGCAGGAAATAAAGCATAAACCCCCAACAAAACCTTGGGGGGTGGGTCTAATCTCATACATCAAACGGTCAAAAGTACAGTAGTACAAATATAAACTAGCAGAGGTTGCAGCTATTGAGACTCTGATGAGTATGGGTGGCACCGACTCCTCAGTCTAGTGTCGGCCCAAACTCTACCTCCTCATCATCAAAATCCTCCACCTAGAAGACTCTGACAATAATCCCTCTCGCTCCTGTGGCCGCAGCTGTTGCCCAAAAAGAAATAAGATGCATGATGTGAGTAAGGTTACCAGAAATACTATTACATGAAGCACGAAAATAAAAGTTGTTTCTGTCTAGCCATAACACCCATGTAGTTTCCGCAATAGCAATGTACCACGCATCCTTCATTTCGTCGAGCAATAGCAATGTACCACGCATCCTTCATTTCGTGGTGAATCGATGCGAATTTGGGGCCAATCCACAAATCCTCATATTCGCCGGGGTAGTCACTTGTTCCTAGGACTCTTAAAACTTCTACCATAGTCGCCTTACTCCTTGGACAGTGAATAAAAAGGTGATTCAAATTCTTCGTATGCATGTTGCAGAACCCACAGTCAGTCGCAATTTGGGGTTTCCTTTTGGTCAGGTTCTCTCTGGTGAGGATTGCATTATTGAGCACTAGCCAGAGGAAGACTCTGACTTTCAGTGGTGTTTTCGCCTTCCATAACACCTGTGCCCAGCTGGGTCTGCATCCCCAAAAGTGAATTCGATGGTACAGGGATCTGACCGTGAAAGCTCCCTTGGGCTCGAGTCCCCATCGCATCTGGTCTGGGCCTTAGGCGCACCTCATCCCTGTCTGTGTGATGTGTGTTTGTAATTCAATCAGTTGCTTATGTAATCCTGGGGTAAGAGTCCCTCGGAATGGCGGCCTCCAATTTCTCCTCTTCCAAGTCTCAGCCACAGAGATATTGGGTCAACTCATTTTGTCATACAGCTCTGGGAAGGTTTCCTTCAGTGTATGAGCACCACACCATTTATCCCACCAAAATCTAGTGGACCGTCCATTACCGAACGTCGACGTAACTGCTGAATTGAACGGTCCGCTTGCATTGGTAATTCCTTTCCAGAATCGCGAGACCTTAGCCCCTACTTGAAAGCCTAGACTTCTCGTACCTTTTCCCCGAAGGTATGGCTGAATGAAATCCTTCCATCCTTCCCTACCGTGGTGAAAAACCTTCCACCACCATTTCCCCAAAAGGGCAAGGTTCATGTCTCTAAGGTCGATGATGCCTAGCCCTCCATGCTTCTTCTTCATGCAAGCAATACTCCATTTGATTAAGTGGTAACCTCCCCTATTCGAATCTGCCCCTTTCCAAAGAAATCTTTTTCGGATTCGGTCAATCCTTTGGATAACCCACTTTGGAAGCTAAAAAAAAAGATATGTAGTAAATGGGTAGGTTAGACAATACTGAGTTAATGAGTATCACTCTGCCTCCGAGTGACTGCGATTTTCCTTTCCAGCCAGCCAGTCTGTCCTCCACCCTATCTATTATAGGCAGCCAGTCCAATTTAGTGAGTTTTCCAGGTCTGAGTGGGAGCCCTAAGTATTTGATTGGGAACTCATTCGTCATACAATTTAGTATAGTGGCATGTTTCCGAGCGTCTTCATCAGATATTGTAATGGGAGTCAGTGCACTCTTGTGAAAATTTATCCTCAGACCTGACCAGGCTTCAAAACAGTAGAGGACCCCTTTAAAGCAGACTGTTTCTGATCTGGTCCCATTCCCAAAAAGTAGGGTGTCATCAGCATACTGGAGGATCGTGGACCCTTGATTAGAGGTGCTACAGGCCACGGGCTTAATCCAACCTTTCCTTCGATAATTTTCTAGCATACCCCTCAGCACATCTGCTACAATAGTGAATAGAAGTGGGGATAACGGATCCCCTTGCCGGAGTCCCTTCTTGCAAGGAAACGACGGAACTGGCTGCCCGTTCACCGATATTGCCGTTTTACTAGTATGTAAACACTGTTAGATCCACCTTACCCATTTATCCCCAAATCCTCTCCCTCTAAGAGCTTCCAACAAAAAGTTCCAGTCGACGGAGTCGTATGCCTTCTCAAAATCAAATTTTAAGAGGAAGTTCTTGGAATTGCTCTTATGGCAGTGGTGGATCACTTGTTCTGCAGTGGCCACACAGTCTAGGATACATCTGCCCATGATGAAACCCGTCTGGGTTTTGATGATTATACTATCTATTATGATTCCCAGGCGGATGGCCAGGACCTTTGTGATGATCTTAACCAAGCAGTTTATGAGGCTACTCGGTAGGAAATCCACCACACGCTTAGACTCTTCTCGTTTGGGTATGAGGACAACTTCTGCAAAATTGAACATGCCCAATCTGAGATTGTTGTGGAAAAATTCCTCCATCAGTGCCATAATGTCCCCTTTAATTTTTTTCCAAAACACTTGAAAGAACATCATTGGAAAGCCGTCTGGCCCAGGTGACTTGTCTGCTCCCATTTGGTTAATGGCCTTTTTCACTTCCATTTCAGAGAAAGGTGCCTCTAATGTGGACAAATTTTGTGCTGAATCGTTCTGGTCTGCCTGCCAGTAATCATACCTCATTGGGATCCTGAAATGATTCTTCCTTCCAAAGAGGTCCTTGTAGTAATTTTGAAATGTTGTGGAGATCACCTTATCGTCTTGCAATACTCTGGTATCCGTCTGTATTGATAGGACGAGATTGGATCTGCGTCTTGCGCTTGCCACCCGGTGGAAATAGGCCGTATTCGCGTCTCCCTCTTTGAGCCACGAAATCCTTGATCTTTGTTGCCATTTGATCTCTTCCAACTTATAAAGATTGGCAATATTTTCCCGGAGTTCTAGTAGCCTGTTTCTCTCTTCTTGTGATCAGACTCTCGTCTCTTCTATCCTTTCTAACTCATCAATTTCTTCCAAAAAGGAATCTTTTGCACGCCAGATGGTCGAGAATCTAGATCGATTCCATCTGCGTAGCCGCTTTCTCAATCTGCAGATTTTTTCACACCATCGTGATGCCGCGTCTGTACCAGCTGTTGGCAGCACCCAATTTTCCATCACCATGTGGTGGAATCCCTGAATTTCCAGCCAGACCTTCTCAAATCTGAACTTCCTTGGCCTCTGAGCTCCGTGTACCCCCACATCGAGAAGGATCGGGGTGTGATCTGACGTGGGTCTAGGGATCGATCTAGCTGTTGCTAACGAAAATTTAGCTTCCTAATCTATTGATACTAGAATCCTATCCAATTTGGCCATCATCGAAACTGCTTGCATGTTAGACCATATGAATAGTCTGTTATTAATTGGGATATCAATCAGCTCTAGTTCCTTTATCACCCTATTAAACTCCTCCCTGTGTCTGTCGCTAGAGCCTCTTCCCTTGTGCTCGAAGGCGAATCTGGTGATGTTGAAATCGCCCCCAACAATCCAAGCTCCCGACCAACACTGTCTAATCTCGACAAGCTCTTGCCAAAAGGCATCGCGAATTGTAGCCACATTCGGCCCGTAAACGACAGTGACCGTCTGCACCCAATCATCAGACCGTCGTTTCAGTCGGGTGTTCAGGGAGAGCGTTCTACTGTAAACCTCGGTGCAAGTGAGAATATCCGAGTTGAACCCAATAGCTATCCCTCCTGATGCACCTACTGATAGGCGTAATACCCATTCCTTAATTCTGTTGCCCCCGATTCTTTTGAGTTTGAGCCTGTGCTGAAGTTTGGTCTCCGGCAATCCTACCAATTCCGCCTTGGAGTTGCTAATTACGTCCCTAACCATATCTCTCTTCCCAATATCCCCCAGCCCCCTAACATTCCAGAATAGTGTATTCATTAGGGGACTGTGTTAAGGGTGATCGTTGGAGTTGGTGTGGTGCCGGCTTCATCCCCGGGGATGTCAGTCGACCCAGCGCTCTCTCCTAGAGCGTTCTCATAACAATTCTTAACCCTTTCCATTTTCCAACCCCTAATTTTATTGAGTAGTAACGCATTACGCTCTGTGTCCCACACCTTTAACCCACATGTTTTAGCTAGCAAAAAAACTTCAGAGTCTGACATGAAATTTAATATAGTAGCTAAAAAAAAAATCGTACCTCCGTTGTCGAATTTTGCAGCTTTGGCTACCGCTGCTACTTCGAGATAGTCATCCAAGGACTCCACATGAGCCCACATGGGCGATCGCTGAACTCTAAACCCAACTGTCCTGCGCGACGCTCCAGTACTATCTCCAGATACTGAATCTGGGAGTGTGGACAAGACCATCTCTGGTGATATTTCCCTCTGTGTGTTAGCGATGAACTCTAGGTCCTCTGACTCTTCATCTGTGAATGAGAATTCATCATCTAGATTTAGTCGCCCTTCCAGGTCCTCATCACTATCTGTTTGCTGAGCTTCCCGTTGTAGAGTAGGTTCTATCATTACGGACTCCTCATTGAGCCCACAGACTGGCGACTCAATAATGATAGCGGTGCTTTTCTCTGCGGACCCCTCGATAGGCCCACATTGTGCCTGATTGTTCGAAATTGTAGAATTACTAGTCCCAGAGACAATTAAGTGCGTTTTGGACCCCTCTTTGGGACCATTAACACTTATAAATATCGCACCCACCATTATTAAACTCTTTTGAGGAAGATCAGAATGCTCCTCCACGTTCCAAGATACCGTTGCTCTCGAATCCTGCGCTCTCCGTTTGTTTTATTTGGGCGGTAATCTTACCCTGTTGCCAGCTGGCTCCGTTTGATTGGAAGGGGGAGCGGTTGACTCAGAGGGCGTGGGAATCAAAGCTTGCGTTGTGAAATACGAAGCGTTGAAGTTTCCTTCTTCCTTCCTTACAAAGCCAGATTGAGCCTTTCCTTCTTCTCCTCCGTTGTCTTCTTTACCATATTTGCCTTTCCTCAAAAGCGTCGCTTTACTACCCACTCCCTCAGCGTCACTCTCGCTCTCCTTTGAGTACTTTTCACTGTGGCTGAGCAGATCTGTGCTAGTTGCTTTCCTTAGACTGGCCTCTGTCTCTTGTCGCCCTTGCTCCAAAGCAGCTCCTTTTTCCTTCTCTGGTGAAAGCTAGCGCTTGGTTACCCACTCTCTGGTGGAAAGTGCTCTTTCGCTTGTCTTCTTCCCCAGAATGGTGGTTTCCCTCACCAACCCCAGTCTCGAAGCCTGCATGTTGTTGCAGAGTGGAGCTTTGCCATTTTTAGGGGCTGCATGCCCTGACCCTCCCTTCTGAGCCATAGCGCGCTCCACCTCTCTAGCATGCAAGACTTGACCACCATTTTGGGTAAATCTTTTGCCCCCTTTTGTGTGGTTGGTCTCTGTCTCTTCCAAGTTTTCTCCTTGAGCAGCATTCCTTTCCAAATTAGGGAGGTTGAGCAGATCCACCGTTCGATCTGATGAGTTGGAGGTTCTTGAGGACTTTTGACCATTGGATCTTACGGAGAGACCCCTGTCTCTACCAGCTTTGTACGGAGTAGCTATTACCGGCCCAAACCCTTCCGTCGATGTACCTTGGCGCTGCTCCTGCCCCCTTGCCGCCTTGATGAGCTCTCGGTGAGCCCTTTCTACTTCGTGGGAACCATCTATAGTCAGGTCCTTTGTTGGCGATACCACCTGCCTGTATGATCTGTTGTCTCTGAGTGCTAATGTAGTCGCGGGGTGGGTGATGGTCGCCTGTTCTCGTTGTGCTTCTTTTCTCTTGTCGAGCATGAATCTTATTAAATAAGATTCTTCGAAGGAGAACACTTTTGCGAATCCCGGCATCAAAGAGATATCGGTGCTTCTGATGAGCATTCTCGCCGAGACTAATTCTGATCGTCACACTGTTTTCTCGTCTATCTCTTCCACAGTCCCAAATTCCGCTACAATCTCTTGTAGAGCTTCTCTCTTCCAGAAGTGTAGGGGAACGTTGTGTATCCAGATCCAGTATTTGTCTCCCTGAGGGAGCTCCGCTCCGAAAGTAGGCATCCAAGCAATGAATTCGATTTGGAAATGTCCAAAGTTGACCGTCCCCATGCTAACGACTTCTGTGACCTTCTCTGGTGAAGGGAATGAGACTAAGAACTGTAAGTGGCACAATTTTTTAGCGACCCAATCTCTATGGGCTCGCATTGGCCATTTATCAGCAAGAGCCTGCATTAAGTGCACCTCCGATGGCCACCCTGCTCTGACCTTGGCAATAGCGCGCCACTGCCTCAGCCACCGTTCTTCGCTTTTGATAGTTTCAAGGCTTTTTGCCAATCGAATCACCGTGGGGTTCTCAGGTGATCTTCCACGACTCACAGGGCGTTCTTCGTCGCTGTGGGTTTCCACCACATTGGTGCAAACATAGGAGAGATGTCCCCACTTCATGCACTTGAGGCACCTTACTTCTTTGGTGCATTCACTTCTGTAGTGTCCAAGATCACCGCAGTAGAAGCATGGAGCCGGCTTACGCTTGTCCTTCCTCTGTTTCTTACTATGTGGGAGCTGTTCGGTTTGAAGGTTAGTGATCTGAGTCTTGTTTCTCTTCCCCCTTACCTGAACCTAGTGCCCCTCTTCTTCCACATTGCTGGAGTTACCTTCCGCCGTAATCCCGTCCAGCGTAGCCCCTTCGTGGGCTCACTCGACGCTGGATTTAAGTGAATGGTTCTCCAGTGGTGTTGGATTGGCGAGACGGTAGGTGCTAGGGTTGGGGGGGTTGGTCGGAGTAGTTTGTTGGGGTTCATGGATCTCCCTGAGGTCGCTGTAGTGATGAGGTGGGTTAGAACCCCTGAGATGTTCATCTGATGGCCTGTGTTGGTATTGCAGACTAGAATGCTGATGGGGGTGTTGGGGTAGATAAAAAGGTTTGGAGTGTGTGTTGGAAGGGTCGAGATGTTGTCTGTGAGCAACATGTTCATAACCTCTCTAAGAGTATCCCCTGGGATGATGGGGACGGTGATCTGAAGGCGGGGTTTTCTTACGCCTATAAAGGCCATTAGGAGGACCCCGTCGTTGGGCCCTTCTCTCATAATGCTCCCCTTGTCGGTGTTGGTACCCATGGTCCCTAGCAGGCCCCTCTTCAGAGCGATGATGATCATAACTCCTCCCCTTATGGCGTTGATGTGCATGTTGGTGTGCACGCGTCGGGGAGCGAGTGCATCTGAGCTCTCGATCTCCTCCCTCATCGGGGTTTGGGGTCAAGAGTGAAGGGGGCAGCGTTGGGATGGTAGGGATGGATACTGCAGCGATGGGAGAGGGGGGAGACTGCATTGTGGGTTTGATCATGGTAAGTGTGGGTGGTATTATTGGTGGTTGCTGTGGAGGTGAGGGGTTAGAAGTTTCCGACAATGGTGTTGACGTTGGTGAAGCCATTGATGCCAGAGCCGGTGGGTAGCGGACCCTCTCATTGGGCCCGCATCCACTAAGTTCTAGGATCGAGAGCATGGTCGGATGGAGGAGCTAGCACTTTGTGAAGTTGCAGTGGGGTAAGAGGAGGGGATTGAAGGTTGAGAGGAGTGTTGTTCAGGTGAAAGTAGGTTGAGGTTGGAGGCTGGAGAGCAGATAGAGTAGGGAAGAGGGGGAGGGATTAGGTAGGAGCTCCATTTTTTATGTTTGTGAAATATTCTGTCATATTTTGAGGTTCATCATGCTTGAGTTGTTGTAGTTGTTCTAGTAAAGATTTCAAAAGGAACCCATGCTTGAGTTGTTGTAGTTGTTCTAGTAAAGATTTCAAAAGGAACCCATGCATGCTTGAGTTGTTGTAGTTGTTCTAGTAAAGATTTCAAAAGAAACCCATGCTTGAGTTATAGTTGTTCTAGTAAAGATTTCAAAAGGAACCCATGCATGCTTGAGTTGTAGTTGTTCTAGTAAAGATTTCAAAAGGAACCCATGCTTGAGTTGTAGTTGTTCTAGTAAAGATTCCAAAAGGAACCCATGCTTGAGTTGTTGTAGTTGTTCTAGTAAAGATTTCAAAAGGAACCCATGCTTGAGTTGTTGTAGTTGTTCTAGTAAAGATTTCAAAAGGAACTCATGCTTGAGTTATAGTTGTTCTAGTAAAGATTTCAAAAGGAACCCATGCATGCTTGAGTTGTATTGTTCTAGTAAAGATTTCAAAATGAACCCATGCATGCTTGAGTTGTAGTTGTTCTAGTAAAGAACTCATGCATGCTTGAATTGTATGTTGTAGCAGCATGCTCTAATTACTCTAGGTTGCTAAAAGAACTCATGTGTGTTTAAGTTTTATGTTATAGTTGCATGTTAATCTAGTTAAACCATTAAAAAGAACCCATGAATGTTAGAGTTCCATGATTGTTCTGGTTCAAATTCTAAAAGAAACCCAAGAAATTATTTCCATGGTAGTTCACACTCAATTCGATGAAGAACTCATGCATTTAGTTTCTAGGTGATTCTAGCATAAATTTGAGAAAGAACCAATGAACCAATTGGCATGTGTTCTAGCTTAAATTTGGGAAAGAACCCATGAACCTAGTTGCATGTTGTTCTAGTTCAATTTGGGAAAGCGAACCCATGAATTCTAGTTGTAGGTGGTTCTAATTAAAATTTGACCATATTATGTGAACATTCTTCATCTTCAATGTATGGGTGATAATGGTTGGGAAAGTCACTATTATTGTTAGCTTGATAGAAGCTCGTCTAGGGTCTTATAGGGTACCGGTGTCTTGGATCGATAGGCCATGAGTTGGACCATGATAATCTTAAGAAAGTCTAAACTGAAAATCCCGTAAGATTGTTTAAGTTTAGTGACATCATTAGGGTCGTAACTTATAAAGATTATTACTTCACCATTTTTGCCAAAAGGGAAGGATTGGTATTAGGGGTGATACCTTATGATCCAACTCGTCTTATAGGTCGACACTAGGCAGTGTTATTGGTTGTACCCTTCCTGTCAAAGGGATATGGTATGTGCCTTCTCACGAGTTGGGAGCACGGGATCCATATCTCGTCTATTAATTTCTGAAGTGACATGATAAGGACGGGAGAGATTCCTGTCGGAGCTAGGGGATGGACCCCCGGAACTCTGTCATGCTCTATATCACGAAGGGCGAACAAGCCATAGACTACGGTCTATCTGCTAAGGGGGCCACAGAGGATGCTTCGAGCTAACCTGCGCTACGGATACCCTACATTCGTCAGATTTTTGAGTGAGGTCCAGTATGCCGGGTAGTAGTGGCAAACATAGACACCATGAGCTGACTACGAATGGCGGGATTAGACCGTTTCACGGCAACATCATCAGTCACGCTGTATCTTCAGAAACATGTTGAGTACAAGAGTAGAATTCATGTCGTGGGTTCAAATCCCTATATATGAAGAAACAGCTTGTTATGGACATATGTGGTATGGGACGCATACTGTTCCGAAGACTTGTTTGCATTAGAATAAGAGCATCATTGCATTAGTTAATCGTGCATTAGAGTAAGTCATAGCATACACCGACACATCAATTATATATACATGTTTCTCTTTTCATCAATCTGTTTGTTTAAAGTTGAGAATCACTGCTAGTCATCAGCCTTAAAGCGTCAGTATATGTACTGACTCCCCATTTCAGTAGGTATAGGATTGCAAAGCTACAGGTACAGGATTCAGGACGACTCAAGGCAAAAGAAGCAAAGTGTTGATTTATTTCAATTGTAATATATGTTGGTTACCTTTGTAATATCTATTGTTATTTATGTTAAGAAGCATCAAAGTGAAGGTACCAAGTGTTATATATTATTCATTGTACTCTGATTGAAAGTTTGTAACACTTGGACTTGTATGACATTATTGTAACACTGATGTAATGTATTGCAGTTTTATAACATTTGGACTCGTAATACATTTGTGTTGAATAAAAAGTTTTAAAATTTTCCTGCTATTTCTATGTATTGTGGCTAATTGAAGGAAAAGATTCTGGCTCATGTCACAGTTTTCCAGTGTATAGAAATCGGGGCGTTACACTCAGCCAATTCAACAATGCCCTGCTTATGAAATGATGGTGGAAAATCTTATCTGAGGAATCCCTTAGCACCCAAATTCTCAAATCGTTATACTTCAATAGAGCGACCAACTCTTTCACATGCAAGGCTCAAGTTTCTGAATTCTGGAAGAATGTCTACAAGCTGAAAGAGCAATTTGACCAAGGGATTTTTTGGCAACTTGGAGATTGACAACTGCTTAAATTTTGGACCTCCAATTGGATTGGAGGCAGCAGCATCGCCAAACTATTTCTGACTTTATTTGAGGCAGCTTGGAACAAAGATGCCCCACTGTGTTCTCAAAGCCACATTCATCAGGGCAGATGGATTTGGAGAACAAACCTTCATACTTCTACATCCACCCACATCCTACTCGAGAAGAACCAGCTACTGCAACTTATCTCTCACTTACAACCATCTACAACCGTAGACACTACTAACTGGAGACACTCTAGCTCAGGGTGCTTCACCGTCAAGTCTGCTTATGATTTCTACAGCATCTCAGGCCTAATATCCCCCTTCTACCATGCCTATTGGAAAATTTTAGCACCACTCAAATGCAAAATTTTCACTTGGATGCTGAGTTAGGAGATACTCAACTCCAAGGAGAGGTTACATTCTAAAGGATGAGATGGTGATCTGACATGCACAACCTGTGCATGTCCAATCGAAACCACCTTCCATATCTTCTTTCAATGCCCATTGGCTGTTCAGGCTTGGCAACACTTCACAAACCGCTTCAACATCACAAATTTACCTACATCAACTGCTGAATGTTTCACACATTGGTGCTTTGATTCCCAAAACCACAAGTTCACACACTCTTGGCACATGGTTACACTGGCTACCTGTTGGAGTATCTGGCATGCTAGAAATGATAGAACTTTTAACAACAAGACTATTGCAGCAGATAAACTTATATCTAACATCAAATTCTGGTTTTCTCATTGACTAGATAGCTGCGGAGACTCAAAGAAGAAAGCCAAGATTCTCTAGGAGATTGAGGACACTAGGGATCGAGATCTCATGAGGCCACGAGAAGACTGCTCGATTCAAAGTATGGGTTGCACCCAAAGATAGTCACTAGGATCTGCGCCTCTGTTAATAGGTTATTTTGTTCTTTTAGGGACTATGCATGTTTCGGCTCTTGTAATATATCAAACTTGTTTGTGTACTATTGTTATTAGGGGGGATGGTTCTTTTGTTTGGGGAGCTATCTATGTTGCGTGTAGGGGGGATGAGATCATAGCGTTGGGTTTAATTGAGGAGTACGACAATAGTTCAATGCCCTCTCTACGACTCAGTGCTATGCCATCTCAAACTCAGACATGCACAGAGCTCACCCCGCCTCCAATCCCTTCCCTACTATATTGTAATCGTTTTACTTTGTTTATCTTTATATATATATATATATATATATATATATATATATATATATATATATATTGTGAGGTAGGTTCATCCTACCTTTTACCAGTCAAAAAAAGTTCTGGACCATTGTAATCTTCTTCCAACTCTTTAATGTTTATCATATAAATTTTTGAGAGTTTTGATGGTTCTTTCTTTGTAATATTATCCATCCTATCTTCATTCCTATAGTTTAAGATCTTGTATGATAATAGCTGTTGGCAATACCGGCTTGCTTCTTCGTTCCTATAATCTATTACTTTGTGTGCTATCTCTTTTTATATTTTCTTAATTAGTTTCTCAGTTATTTACTTGTTATTAACATATATCCTGATATTTCCCTATCAGTTTTATATTTTCTTTCTGTTAATCTTCTATCAATGTATCTATTTTAAAATTTTGAAAGATTTTTTAATTTTAGTTTCTTTATTTTCTATGAAATATCCAGTGTATAAGGTTAAGGGGTATTATAGTTTGTAATTTCTAAAGTATGATTATATAGAAAATTTTGTTTTTAGGTTATTATATAGAGTAATGCTACATCCACTACCAATTTCACTACATTTCTCTTCACTACCTTAGATGTCACACTCCAATAGGTAGGAAAAGATAAAGTAGGTGGGGGAGCTCTCCAATAGGAGTATGCCACCTAAAATAGTGAAGAGAATGGTAATGAAATTGGTAGTGGCTGAAGCATTACTCTATTATATAACCGGATCAGTTGGAGGTAATATTTTGTGAAAGTGTATCAGTGGGATAAATATTTTGAAAAATGGGTTGGTTTGATAAATATTTATTGAAAGTGGGTTGGTCAATAACAATCACTCAAAATGATGAGGGATACTCAATTTGAAACAAATTATCACGATATCATATTCTCCGTATGATATCAGGATTCGAACTGTTGAGTTTTTTAGAATACGTATGAAAGAGATTTTCGAAGATATTCTCTTCTTACTGATTAGTTTATCACGAGATCATATTCTCCATACGATATCAGGATTCGAACTGTTGAGGTTTTTATAATACATATGAAAGAGATTTTGGAAGATATTCTCCCCCTAATGATTAGTCTGCTATTGGAATATTGAGGGTGCATTTGTTTTGATATTTTGAATAGAGTATTCTGAATAGAGTTATTCTGAATATGAGTTTAAAAGCTGTTTGTTTATATTGTATTCTGAATATTGATATTCTGAAAGTTGTTTATCTGAAAAAGAGAGTTTAGAAGCTGTTCGGTTATATTTCTAGCTGAAAACTGTATTCTGAAAGCTGTTTTTCTGAAAATGAGTGTTTAAAAGCTGTTCGGTTATATTTCTAGCTGAAAACAGTTATCGGAAAGCTGTTTTTCTGAAAAATAGAGTTTAAAAGCTGTTCGGTTATATTTCTAGCTGAAAACTGTTATCTGAAAGCTGTTTTTTCTGAAAAAGAGTGTTTAAAAGCTGTTCGGTTATAATTCTAGCTGAAAACAGTTATCTGAAAGCTGTTTTTCTGAAAAAGAGAGTTTAAAAGCTGTTCGGTTATATTTCTAGCTGAAAACTGTTATCTGAAAGCTGTTTTTCTGAAAAAGAATGTTTAAAAGCTGTTCGGTTATATTTTTAGCTGAAAACTATTATCTGAAAGCTGTTTTTCTGAAAAAGAGTGTTTAAAAGCTGTTCGGTTATGTTTCTAGCTGAAAACTGTTATCTGAAAGCTGTTTTTCTGAAAAATAGTGTTTAAAAGCTGTTCGGTTATATTTTTAGCTGAAAACTATTATCTGAAAGCTGTTTTTCTGAAAAAGAGTGTTTAAAAGCTGTTCGGTTATATTTCTAGCTGAAAACTGTATTCTGAAAGCTGTTTTCTGAAAAAGAGTGTTTAAAAGCTGTTCGGTTATATTTTTAGCTGAAAACTATTATCTGAAAGCTGTTTTTCTGAAAAAGAGTGTTTAAAAGCTATTCGGTTATATTTCTGACAATTTTGAATATTAATATATATAATAATAATAATAATAATAATAATAATAATAATAATAATAATAATAATAATAATAATAATAATAATAATAATAATAATAATAATAATAATAATAATAATATATATATATATATATAATATATATATAATAATAATAATAATAATAATAATAATAATAATATATATAATATATATAATAATAATAATAATAATATATATAATATATATAATATATATAATAATAATAATAATAATAATAATAATAATAATAATAATAATAATAATATATAATAATAATAATAATAATAATAATAATAATAATAATAATAATAATAATATATAATAATAATAATAATAATAATAATAATAATATACATAATATATATAATAATAATAATAATAATATATATAATAATAATAATAATAATAATAATAATAATATATATAATAATAATATATAATAATAATAATAATAATAATAATAATAATATATATAATAATAATAATAATAATAATAATAATAATAATAATAATAATAATAATAATAATAATAATAATAATAATAATAATAATAATAATAATAATAATAATAATAATAATAATAATAATATATAATATATATAATATATATAATAATAATAATAATAATAATAATAATAATAATAATAATAATAATAATAATATATATAATAATAATAATAATAATAATAATAATAATATATATAATATATAATAATAATAATAATAATAATAATAATAATATATATATATAATATATATAATAATAATAATAATAATAATAATAATATATATAATAATAATAATAATAATAATAATAATATATATAATAATAATATATATATAATAATAATAATAATAATAATAATAATAATATATAATAATAATAATAATAATAATAATAATAATAATAATAATAATATATAATATATATAATATATATAATAATAATAATAATAATATATATAATAATAATATATATAATAATATATATAATAATAATATATATAATAATAATATATATAATAATAATAATAATAATAATAATAATAATAATATATATAATAATAATAATAATAATAATAATAATATATATAATAATAATAATAATAATAATAATAATAATAATATATATATATATATAATAATAATAATAATAATAATAATAATAATATATATAATAATAATAATAATAATAATAATAATAATAATAATAATAATAATAATAATAATAATATATATAATAATAATAATAATAATATATATATAATAATAATAATAATAATAATAATAATAATAATAATAATAATAATATATATAATAATAATAATAATAATAATAATAATAATAATAATAATATATATAATAATAATAATAATAATAATAATAATAATAATATATAATAATATATATAATAATATATATAATAATATATATAATAATAATAATAATAATAATAATAATAATATAATAATAATAATAATAATAATAATAATAATAATAATAATAATAATAATAATAATAATAATATATATAATATATATAATATATAATAATAATAATAATAATAATAATAATAATAATAATAATAATATATAATAATATGTATAATAATAATAATAATAATAATAATACTAATATATATAATAATAATAATATATATATAATAATAATAATAATAATAATAATAATAATAATAATAATAATAATAATAATAATAATATATATATAATATATATAATATATATATAATAATAATAATAATAATAATAATAATAATATATATATATAATAATAATAATAATATATAATAATATTAATAATATATATAATAATAATAATAATAATAATAATAATAATAATAATAATAATAATATATAATAATAATATATATATATATAATAATAATAATAATAATAATAATAATAATAATAATAATAATAATAATATATAAGAATAATAATAATATATATAATAATAATAATAATAATAAAGAGAGTAAAGGAGGTGTTTTGGAAAGGAAGTGTTTTGGAAAATAGGGGGTATGAACATTCTGAATAGAGATTCTGAATAACACTTGAAACAAACGCCTATTCTGAATAGAGTATTCTGAATACTCTATTTTGAATATCAAAACAAACGGACCCTCAGTTTCAAGCTCTCATAAATAGTTTATAGCAAATGTTCAGGCTCTCCTGGTTGTTTTAAAGGTAAGTGTTGTAAATGTTATGATTGTGGATGATCAAACGTATCTTCTGATTATGAATTTTTGTAATACATAGATCTATCAGATAAGAGCTTATGACTTCTAGAAGTAATGCATAAATCACATCAAGCGATCATAAAAAATTCAAAGATTATAGTTATCAATCACATAAGGAGGAAGCAAAATTTGATTTATCCGCATGTGATTCAAAATCTATGTCAGTAATTGATTATCCAAGTCAGCTCCTGCACACTTAAGCATGTATGGTAAAGGCATGCAAACGATGGAGCTATCTTCTCAAGTATCTCAATCAGCAGGTCTAGCAAAGGTCTTCCTGCTAAAATCTCTCCGTTATCAAGTGATGTCATTTTACTTATGTTGCTCATAAGATCAATGACACTGGTCAGCAAAAGTTGTACATTTATGATTATTAGTTAATAGGGTCGGCCCCCACCTTCGGGCAAGTGAGACGGCCGCCTCAGGCCTACTAATTTTTTATAATTTTAGGGACTCCAAAATTTATATTCCCCTTGTAAATATAGACACATTTTATACATAAAAAATTATATTGTTACTAGGGACCTTGAAAAATAAATATTTGGGCATTTCACATTGGGCCCTTGGAAACTCAGGGCCGGCCTTGTTAGTTAGAACAATCAATAAGTCGAAGCATCTTATGTGCTACTACATAATGCTAGGAGGGGTATTTGTTATGTGCCTCATGATCAAGAAGTTCGTCATATTATAATGGTGTTCATTACTTATGCATCTAATATTACAACTCCTTTAAATATATCAAATGTGTGCTATTCATCATTATGCATTTGTGACGACAACTTACCTCTAAAAGAACACTTTTAATGTAGCATAACTGTTCCCCTTTCTATCAAATGCATTTTATGTTTATTTTAAATAAAACTTATTTATCTTCTTTTTTTTTTTTTGTTCATTTGTAAGTGCAAAATCTAATTCGTCATAACTAGTGATGCGGTTTGTTTCTGGGAGACGTGTGGATGCACCAGGTGTGAGTTCGGACTCGATTTGTATTGAAGGAGAATGCTGCTTGTCAGTCGACCCTCGGCTGACCGGGCGGTACCTGCGACGAGCTCGGAATGAGGTGGATATCTGGGCTCGGATCAGAGGGTTCGGATCCGATGTCTTGTGTACCTGCAGACGGTCCTGAAACACCGGGGTTTATCCCGGTGGCGGACCCTCCGACGATCTAGTCAGTCTCTGTGAGAGAGTAGCAATAACTAGGTGAATTTAAGTGGCAAAAGATTGGTTACCTGAAAAGGTGGGTGAGGGCCTTGTATTTATAGGGAATCCCAACCGGATTTGGATCCGCTTGGGGACCGGGTCTGGACCCGAAAGCCCATGGGCCTGACGTGGCAGGAGGCCCAAAGGGTTTAGGGCGGACGTGGCAATGCCCAGAGTGGTATAGGGCTGACGTGGCAACGCCCTAAGTGGTATTTGGAGCTGACATGGCTGATCATGGGTCTCCTGTGCCTCTGGGAGAATCGGAGGGCCTAAGCTGTGCCAGGTCATCCTCATGCCTCGCCAGGATGGGAGGACGGCCCGTGGGGCTGTCACAATCGGAGGTCGATGACCATTGAGGCTCGTCGGATACGAGGAGACCAGTTCTGTGGGGGTGAACTTGAGCCTCGGCGCCGACCCTGTAGTGGCTCGAAGCCGAACGAGATTGCTGTTTTTATCATTTTTGAGTGAGAGTTGTATTGGCCCTGGTTGGGCCCCAAGCCATTTTTACCCTACCACACAAGCCCCCCACTCCTGCAGGGGTGCGGGAGCTGGCCGTGGAGGAGTGTTTATGGTTGTAGAAATGGGATGGCGAATCACTGGGCCTTCAAAAGGGGGTTGTCCTGATGTTAGAGCGATCCCCGAGCCGGCGAGGGTCTATGGGTCGGCAAGGGTGATGGCGAGCCGTTGAAACTTTCTGAGAAGATTACCCTGGTGTTAGTCCTGACCTCGAGCTGGCGAGGGATTACGGGTCAACAAGGGCGATGGCGAGCCGTGGAGCCTTCCTGAGAAGACTACCCTGGTGCTAGACCTGACCTCGAGCTGGCGAGGGATTACGGGTCAACAAGGGTGATGGCGAGCCGTGGAGCCTTCCTGAGAAGACTACCCTGGTGCTAGGCCTGACCTCGAGCTGGCGAGGGATTACGGGTCAACAAGGGTGATGGCGAGCCGTTGGGCCTTCCTGAGAAGACCACCCTGGTGCCAGACCTAACCTCGAGCTTGGCGAGGGATTACGGATCGGCAAGGGCGATGGCGAGCCGTTGGGCCTTCCTGAGAAGACTACCCTGGTGCCAGACCTGACCTCGAGCTGGCGAGGGATTACGGGTTGGCAAGGGCGATGGCGAGCCGTGGAGCCTTCCTGAGAAGACTACCCTGGTGCTAGACCTGACCTCGAGCTGGCGAGGGATTACGGGTCAACAAGGGTGATGGCGAGCCATTGAGCCTTCCTGAGAAGACTATCCTGGTGCCAGACCTGACCTCGAGCTGGCGAGGGATTACGGGTCGGCAAGGGCGATGGCGAGCCGTGGAGCCTTCCCAAGAAGACTACCCTGGTGCTAGACCTGACCTCGAGCTGGCGAGGGATTACGGGTCAGCAAGGGTGAGGGCAAACCGTTGTGCCTTAGAATGTTTGAGCGGGGTAGCCCGCTGTTTTTGCGGAGCATTGAAGGCGCTCCGGGATCTGTGTGATGTTCCAATTTCCCAGGGGCCTTAATTGCGCCGCCTAATAAATGCATGGCGCATGGGCTTCCGTCGTCTGGCTTTCCCCATGTCATAAAGGCCGGCCTATGGGGGAGGCTATAAGTACCCCTCCCTCTGCAGCGGGTTTGATCACAGCAAGGGTGGTCCATTGGCCATCAGAGGTGTCTGCTCTGGCGGACGTCTGTCTCTTGCAAAATTTTATCCCCGATCGTGTCGGAGAGGTGGTTACTCTGCCGCCCGGATCTTCTCTTGGATCTGATGGCTCTGATACGGTAGCCAGATCCAGGGGAGATCAGGGCGAGAGGGGTAACGACCGAAATCCGGACCGGTAGATAAGGAGCCTCGGATTGGTGGTGGCTCTGCCGTCTGGATCCTTTTTCGGGTCAGACGACCCTGACACGGTTGTTTGGCCTGAGAGAGATCCGGACGGGAGGGGCATCAACCGTATTCCGGACTTGGGGCTGAAGAGCCTCAGATAGATGAGTCGTCTCCGATTGGAGGTTGGCCAATATGTCTTCCGATAGGGCTCCAGGCGATGGTGGTTTCTGTCCCACCCTCGAACAGTTCGGGGTTTCGGCTGCCGAGGCTGTAAGCCCCGAGCTGCTCGCGGGTGAGAGGGGAACCGACCGAGCGCTGGAGCCCGGGTCGTCTGTCGAAGGACGGCGCCTTAAATCTTAAGTAAAATGTTTTCTCCGCCGAATACTCCATCTGAGCCGACCCCTGCGTCTGGCTGCCAGCCTGGCACTGGATGACGTCAGCAGCGCACGTTTCGAGGACGTGGCGCGATTTTCCAGGCGGTAGTTGCACGTCAATCGGTGAACAGTAATTGCGGAAATTGAGGAGTCATTTTTATCCTCTACAAATATTCCCCCCTCTCCCCTTTTTACCCACTTCTTTCTCGCTGCTTTCCTTTTCAAAAAATCTTCCAACACTTCAGCGCTCGTCCCTGCAGTTTACTGTACTAGGCTCGTCCTTCCGAAGCGACCCCAGGTTAGTTGGTAAGTCTGTTTAGTTTAGGCACAGATGGATAGGGCTCAGTCTGGCTTGTCAGCGTCGACATCTAGGGAGGAAGTGAAACCTGCCTCCACATCGACGTCGTGGGAGGAGCCCGTGCTTGAAGAGGAGTCAGTACATGCTGCGGAGCCTTCCGATTCGGTTTCGTGGGAGGAACCAGTAGGTGAGGAGGAGGTGGTACACAATGTGAGGGCGTTACGCTCCCGACATCCCTTCGTGGTGGAGAGTAGCGAGTCGGAGGAAGCGAGTGATGGTTCGGACGGTGTCCGTGTTCTGGAGTTGACTTCCGAGGAGGAGGGAGGCAAGGGCGACACAGTAAGGAGATCCACAGTTCAGGGTGCGGGTTCGAGTTCCATGCCGACTGGTCTGGAGCCATTATCTACCCTCTCGCCGGAGCGAACCAAGAAGAGGAAGAGAGCTCCGAGGAAGGCGGGGTCGAGGACTGGGGGTTCGAGCCAGGCACCTGTTTACCGCAATTTGATGACAGGTTCGCCCGTACAGCCGAGGCCTTTCCGTCAGTATCCCGACGACCTCTCTGACAAGGAGCTCTTTGGCGTGCAGCCCCCTTCGCCGAGTCGGAAGAGGGTGATGATGGACGCGATTCCGACCGTCTTGGAGGGTGGGGACTTGGAGGTTTTGCAGCTGGCGTACCACATAGGGCCCGACTACGAATTGATGTTGCCGAGCTCTACTCTGCGCCCAACCGATCCCCTTTCTGCTTGGTATTGCGTCTTCCCAGTGGACGCCTTCATCTCCGGACTGAGGCTGCCAGTCCACCCGTTTGTTTGGGATGTGCTGAACTGGGCCTCCTTGGCACCGATGCAGTACGGGCCGAACTCTTGGAAGCAGATTATCTACTTTGTGCTGATGTGCGAGGAACAGAAGGTACCCCTGCGGCTGAATGTGTTCCGAGCGATGTTGATGATCAGCTCGGCGGCTGAGGGTGTTTACTACATCTCGCCCCGGAGTAAGGGGAAGGTCGTTCACAGCCACCCGGACTCCATCAAGGATTGGAAGAAAAAATATCTGGTGATCCGGAGTGAAGAGCCCTGGGACATTCCCACTCGATGGAACCACTCCAAGCCGAGTTATCAACCGCCGAGGCCGAGAGATTTGACGGCCGAGGAGTGGGGGTTTGTCGAGCGCCTCCGTCTGTCACATAGTATCGATTGGACGAAGGTGACGGAGGCCCACCTGGCGAGCGTTGGACTGAGCCCAGCCGTTCTGTGTATGTAGTTGTTTCTTTTCTCTCGATCTTTTCGTACCTTCTTGCTCATTGCTCTTAATGGTTTTTTCTGCAGATATGGATGAAGCATCGATCAAGGCAAAGAGGCTCGCCCTGAAGAAGGAGAAGGCCGAGAAGAAGGGGGAGGCGACGAAGAGGCCGAGGGAGTCGTCCCTAGTCATCTCGGAGGCCCAGCTCGAGCCGAGGACCAAGAGGATTCGCTCGGAGACGAGCAAGGGGGTGGCTACTTCGAGGGGCCAGGGCCAAGCGAGGGCATCCGCTCTTGACAAGGGGAAAGGTCCCTTGGTCGAGGTCGAGGAAGAGGACCCGGTGGTGGAGATGTTGCGGCAACGGTGGGCACTGGACTGGTCGGTTCGGATGGGGGACTGTCTGACCGAGGAGGCCCAGGCCGTTGAGGTGGTGGAGAAGTTGGCAACCCCTCGCGACCGCAAGGCGATGGAGAGCGAGCCCGTGGAGGTGGCGTTTACGTGCCTGGCGCAGGCCACTGTGCTGGTAAGCTCGTCGACCCTATCCCCCTTGTTAATTTTTCTGCGAAAGTCTTTTCCTTATCTGCGGTTGTCGGTCGCAGGCTTGCGTGCAGGGGGCTAACATAAAGAACCTCTACGAGGCGTCCCTGGCGCAAGAGCGAGCTCGGGCGGATAAGAGCGAGCGGGAGATGAAGGAGATGCGGATCGAGCTCGAGGGCTCGCACAAGAGAGAGCAACAGATGAAGCTCGAGCTCGAGGCCAAGGATGCGGAGTGGGGGAAGAAGGTGGTCTCCTTGAAGAAGAAGTTCGCCAAGGAGAGGGAGGAGTTGACGAATGCGGGTCAGATGATGGTGATCAAGGCCCAGGACGAATGTTATGCGAAGGCCCTCAGTCATGTGAGGCACTTCTACCCGACCGTCGATCTGTCCAGCTTTGAGTACGACATGGAGATCGAGGGGACACCGAAGACTCCTGGCGAAGAAGGGCCCGCTCTCGACCCGCCTGTCGACCCCCCTGTGAACCCATCTGTCGATGCTGAGGTGGGAGAACAAGTTATATAATTTTGTCTTTCTTTTTCCCTCTCTCGATTGTATTTGCCTTCCGCGGACTGGCCACCGCATTTTTTGTAAGAAGCAACTTAATTTATAAAAAAGGATTTTTGACCGGCCAAGTGTTTTGACCTCGGATATTTCCGAACCTTCTTGCGTATGTGTGTTGAGTTGGCTGGTTCTCTTGTAGGTTGCGGCTCCCCTTCCCGAGGTGGACCCCCGTCGTTCCGACGTGGCGTGGCTCCGGAGCAAAGTTGAGGCCCTGGAGGCCGCGTTGGTTCGCTACCGAAAGGGGGCTCGTGACACTGATGCGGCCTTTAACTATTATCGGAATAAGTCTGAAGCCTTAAGTGAGGAGGCGAGCCGGCTGAGGAGGGCGATGGTGGATCGGGAACTCGGCGGTGCAAGTCTTGGACAGGCCATGTCGAGTGCCTCGGTGCAGAGGCCCTCTTCTGAGAGGTTGCTTCGCGATGTCATTGTGGAGAAGGAGATGGAGATACACCGTTACAAGACGATGCTGGGTGTCTCAACATCTTCCTCAGTAGGTCGGCGAGCGGAGGGGGTTCCCTCTGCACTGCTGCTGTTGGAGCGTATGCGACCGGTTGACGCCCAGAGCTCCGTGGCTGGGGTGTCGACCGTGGCTGAGCCTAAGGACCATCATGACGAGGAGAGGGTTCCTAGTCGCTCGGTCGGAATAATCCCGCCCTTCGTCGGACCCGAGGGGCCCTAAGATGGCGACTTCCTCCAGTTTGAGATGAGTGGAGTGGTCCTGTAACGGTCTTTGTTTGTTTTCTCAGAACAAAATAAAAGGGTATGAATAAAGAATTCTTTTCCTTCTTTGCTTTGGCTAGTAGTGTAGTGAATGATGGCGGAGGCGAGGTTCGGCTTCGCCGATCCGTGAGGGATCGAAGTGGGGCCTTAGGAAGAGTCCCTGGTCTGGATTCGGGTTGGACCTACCGAGGCGTTGGGGACGATACCGGAGTGAGGACTCGGGTGCCGATCCCATTGTCCGGCGTTAGGTCGGATCTGCCGAGGCATTTGGAGTTTGACAAAAAGAGATTTCTTTCGTATAAGATAGGGAGGGCCGCTAAGACGGCCCTTTACACATGAGTGCTTACACAAAAACATATTTACATTTAGCCAGGCTGGAACCTATGTTCGTCCCTCAAGGAACTTCATTAGGTGCTCGGCGTTGACTGGGGCCTCCTCCAGCTCGACGACAGGTTTGGGAGCAGGGCCGTCCCTCTCAGGTTCGAGTTCGACGGCGTCGAAGGGGAACACACCTCCCCCGACGGTGGTCATGTAGCATGATCGCGCTGCTTCTTGGCTGCCTCGGACGATGCTGACTCCTTGTGGGGTAGGAAATTTAAGTTTCAGATGGTAAGCCGAAGACACCGCTTGGAGGGAGCATAGTCCGGGTCGGCCGAGTATGGCGTTGTAAGCCGCCTTGACGTTGACTACCATGAAGTCCATGGACTCGGTCCTCTTGATAGGAGCCGATCCTGCGGTAACGTCGAGGGTAACAATCCCTTCTATTACGACAGAGACGCCGGAGAACCCATGCAAGGTGTATCCGGCCGGCTTGAGTTTGCCTCTAGGTAACTTGAGATTCTCGAAGGCTTCGAGGAAAAGAATATTAACCGAGCTGCCGTTGTCGACGAGGATTCGGCGAACTTCACAATTAGCCATGTGGAGACTAATGACGAGGGCATCGCAGTGGGGTAGGCGAATGCCTTCGAGGTCCTCTCCTGAGAAGGAGACCGGCATCGGTTGTAGCTTGGGCGAGGGGTTGTCTTGGACAGCATTCACCTCTCGGATGAAGGCTTTTCGGGAAGTATTTGATTCTCCTCCCATTGGCCCTCCGTGGACACAGTGCAAGATGAATGGCATATCCGCGGCTCCCTCGGACTCGGGATCCCGACCCTGGATTCGGTTCGGAGTAGGGTTCGGAGGCGAGGGCCTCCGGTTTTTAGCATCTCGCAGATCCCGTGGGCCTTCTCGGGTAAATTCTCGGAGGTACCCTCTTGAGATGTGTTCCTCAATTTCGTCTTTCAGGGCCCGGCATTGGTCGGTTTCGTGCCCGTGATCTCTGTGGAAGCGGCAGTAGAAGCGCTGATCTCGATTCTTGTTGTTATTAGATCGGGGAGGTAGTCGGACAATGCCTTTGTCTTCGATTTCTAAGAGGATGGCGGATACGTTATGCGTCAAGGGAGTGTACCTCTCGAAGCAGGGGACCGGCGGGACCTTCTTCATGGCCCCCGCGTCCCTCGGAGCTTTCTTTGATGGTTCGACTTCTTCGGCCTTCCGCTTTCCCTTCCCGGTGGCCTCCCTGGCATCTTCGGGGTTAAGGGCCTCTTCTGCCCTAATGTATTTCTCGACCCTGTTGAGGAGGTCGGAAAAGTCGACAGGGGATTTCTTCGCCAGAGAAGCCTTCAGCTGTCCATGACGGACGTTGTGCCGAAATGCCGCGGAGGCGACGCCAGGATCAAGGGAGGAGACCGACCTTGCCTCTGCGGTAAACCTCCGGACGAACACTCTGAGTGACTCCCCCTCTATCTGTCTGAGCCCAAGTAAAGAGGCGCTGGTCCTTTTGGCCTTCCGGCTGGTGACAAAGTGGGCAAGAAAATTGCCCTCTAGTTGGTCGAAGGAGTAAATGAAGCTGGGGGTGAGCTTCGAGAACCATTCACGAGCCGGACCCCGAAGGGCGGCAGGAAAGGCTCGGCACAGCAGGGGATCCGAGGCGCTGTGAATCATCATGAGGGTTTTGAAACCCTCCATGTGATCAGCAGGATCTCCCTCGCCGTCGTAGGTCTCGAATTGAGGTGGTCGGAAATTCCTGGGTATTTCTACTTGGAGGATGGGGGCGGAGAAGGGAGGACGGACAGGTCTGTACCCCTGAGCCGCTCGTTGGCCGCCGTCTCCTATGTGATCGAGGCGATCCTCCATTTCTTGGAGGCGCCTTAGGAGTACGCCATCGTCCTCTGGCTGGATTGTTGATGGGCGGGACATGCTGGCCTCGGCGTCCGACCCGGTTTGGGAATGGAGGGTTTCCTCCCTGGGGGCCCGTCGGAGAGCCCCAAGAATTTCTCTTCGGAAGTCCTGGAACTCCTTGTGAGTGACGGGGGCTCCTTCGACCCTGTTCGGTCGGTCTGAAGGTTGCCTTCCGACGCGGCTGAGCGCTGGCCTCCGTCCCTCGAGCGGCGGTCTTGGATGGTTCGGGGCCGGGTTGGAAGCGGCCCTTCCCCTGCTGCGGCTAATCTGCCGGTTGACGATTATCTCCCGTAGGTCGGGCTGGACTTGACGGGTGACGCTCCTTTGGGACCCCTGATGGGGAGCCCTGTGTTTTGAGATGCGTGGCCCGGCGTTAGCAGTTGGTGGGGGCGAGTCCCGTCGGTTGACGGAGGAAGCAGCCCCCTTGCCCTTGGAGGCCATGAGAGTTCGGCTGTCGAGGTCCCTTGATGGTCTGGCTCGGGTCGGCTTCTGAAGCAGTGTTCCCACAGACGGCACCAACCTGATGCGGTTTGTTTCTGGGAGACGTGTGGATGCACCAGGTGTGAGTTCGGACTCGATTTGTATTGAAGGAGAATGCTGCTTGTCAGTCGACCCTCGGCTGACCGGGCGGTACCTGCGACGGGCTCGGAATGAGGTGGATATCTGGGCTCGGATCAGAGGGTTTGGATCCGAGGTCTTGTGTACCTGCAGACGGTCCTGAAACACCGGGGTTTATCCCGGTGGCGGACCCTCCGACGATCTAGTCAGTCTCTGTGAGAGAGTAGCAATAACTAGGTGAATTTAAGTGGCAAAAGATTGGTTACCTGAAAAGGTGGGTGAGGGCCTTGTATTTATAGGGAATCCCAACCGGGTTTGGATCCGCTTGGGGGCCGGGTCTGGACCCGAAAGCCCATGGGCCTGACGTGGCAGGAGGCCCAAGGGGTTTAGGGCGGACGTGGCAGTGCCCAGAGTGGTATAGGGCTGACGTGGCAATGCCCTAAGTGGTATTTGGAGCTGACATGGCTGATCATGGGTTTCCTGTGCCTCTGGGAGAATCGGAGGGCCTAGGCTGTGCCAGGTCATCCTCATGCCTCGCCAGGATGGGGGGACGGCCCGTGGGGCTGTCACGGATCGGAGGTCGAGGACCATTGAGGCTCGTCGGATACGAGGAGACCAGTTCTGTAGGGGTGAACTTGAGGCTCGGCGCCGACCCTGTAGTGGCTCGAAGCCGAACGAGATTGCTGTTTTTATCATTTTTGAGTGAGAGTTGTATTGGGCCCTGGTTGGGCCCCAAGCCATTTTTACCCTACCACAACTAGCAATTGAGCACTTGCAACGCGATATATGATTTGGCCGAAATTTGCACTTTTACATATACAAGCTAAACAAACTGTCATCCCATTCAATCTGACTAGGGTTCCTCTTCATGCCCTAATGCCTGCACCGGATATGAACTCATTTGAACCTAGCTCACATACTTTAGTAGGCGAACAACCCAACCCTTGGAACTTCATTCTCGATTCTACGAGTATTTTTTATTTTATTTTATTTTATTTTATTTTATTCATAAAAGATGACCATAGTCATCGTTTCATTAATAATCATTAAGGAAACAAAGTAGGTCCTAATACAACATAATAAAGTTACAGATACACGTGCTTCTAAGAGACACGAACGAAGCGACCAAAATACAAAAGATAACATCAGCGATACAAAGGAGAACAACAATAATGATACAATTAGTCCGGAGCTACAAGAGGAACAATCTTGTGTGAGTTCCTGACTCTGCACCCGTCCTTGACTATTCTCCTTCGGCAATCCTCAGCCTTTTCACCGATTCCTGTGCACCTGCCCAATCAACAATTGTAGCAAAAATGTTATGAATAGAAAATTGAAGTCTAAAATTTCTATTGCGGAAAATGAAGTTGTTTCTTTCTAGCCATAGGTTCCACATTACAACTGCTACTGTTATATCCCATGCCCTAATGTCCTCGCGTTTAATATGAATATCTCTAATGGACCCCTAAATGTCAGATGTTGAGTTAGGACCCTGGTTAATCCCAAATCCCCTACATACTATCTCCCAAGTTAGGCGCGCTTTCGAACATTGAAAAAGGATATAATTCACGTCTTCTTCCACTGTTTGACACATCTCGCAGGTGACGTCGATAATCATGTTTCTCTTTTTAAGATTTACTTTCGAAAGAATCGCATTATTGTGGGCCAACCAACAGAAGACTTTGACTCTGAACGGCACTAAGGCCCCCCAAATAACAGCTTGATCTCTACATCTCGTTCCTCCATCGTTGATCCATTTATACATTGAAGATACCGTGAACACTTTAGAGGTCTCTCTCTCCCACCGTCTTTCGTCTTCTAAACTGTTTGCCAATCCCCCTTCCTGAAGCACTAATTTGTTCAGTGCTTCAAATTCTGCTGTACTCTCCGAGTTAATATTCTGTGACACAACGAATTTTAATTTGTCATTTTTCCGAATGTCAGCCACCGAAAGATCTAAGCAGTTTGTAGCTTCCGCAGCTTGTGGGAATTGATTCTGTAATGAGCTATTCCCACACCAAATGTCTTTCCAGAATCTGGTATTCTTACCATCTCCTACTTTGGAAGTAGTGTTAATATAGAAGATCTGTCCTTGCTTTGCTATCCTTTTCCAAAGGAACGAGACTTTGGCCGACGGAGCTTTCCCTCCATAGCGGAATTTTCTTCTCTTACGATATAGTTCGAAAGATTGTCCCCACCATCCTTTGTGTTTTTGTGTTATTTTCCACCACCACTTGGTAAGTAGAGCTCTGTTCATGTCATGGAGATTCGTGATTCCCAGCCCACCGAACTCTCTTCGCTTACATACTCTTCCCCATTTAACCAAATGGAAGCCTTTGTTCCCCTCATCTGTTCCTTTCCAAAGAAATCTTCTTCTAAGTTTGTCAATCCTGTGGATGACCCATTTCGGAAGCTCATAGATAGACATGAGATATTGCGGAATAACAATAAGCACCGAATTAAGTAGTATGATCCTGCCCCCGAGCGACAAGAATCGACACTGCCAGCCTGCTTGCTTTTTTCGATTTTATTGATGAGGGAGCTCCAATCCTCCTTCAGAAGTGCACCCGGTCTAATTGGTGTGCCCAGGTATTTAATGGGGTAATCGGAAATCTTGCATCCTAAGATCTTCCTGATGTCGCTAGCTGGCATGGCGAGATGGTCTGATATGGGGATAATACTTGTCTTATTAAGGTTCACCTTCAGTCCTGACCATCCTTGGAAACACATCAGCACTACCTTCATGGCCATCACTTCTTCCGCAATCGCTCTTCCAAAAAGAATGGTGTCATCTGCATATTGTAGAATCGACATTGGCTGTTCGATTCCCTTGATTTGGATCCCTTGGATCGTATCGTTCTCCAACGCCCTACTCATCATTTCCGCCAGCCCATCCGCCACTATTGCAAATAGAAGGGAGGAAAGGGGGTCCCCTTGACGAAGGCCTCTTTTGCACCTAATCTCTTTCCCTTGCCATCTGTTAACCTGGATGTGCGATTTGCCGCCTCGGATGCATTTGTTCATCCATTGCCTCCATTTCTCTCCAAAACCTTTAAGTTTTAGTGCTTCCGCCGTACATTCCCAGGAAACCGTATCGTAAGCCTTCTGAAAATCTAGTTTAAGGAGGAATCCATTAGCCTTTGCAGTGTTGCCTCTAAAAACAATTTCGTGGGCTGAAGCGATACTATCCATAATATCCCTGCCTCTTATGAAGCCGCTTTGAGATTGTGCAATGACTTGATTAAGATGCGGGGCCAATCTTTGGGCTAATACCTTCGTGGTGATTTTGAATGAACTGTTGAGCAGGCTAATAGGTCTGAGATCTTCATGAGAGATAACTTCGCTTTTCTTAGGTACCAGAATAATTGTAGCATAGTTTAACCTTTCCAAATTTCCCACTCCTTCGTATAGGTCTTTGAAGATGTTCATAAAGTCTTCTTTGATGATATTCCAGTATATTTTATAGAAAAAAAATCGGTACTCCATCTGGTCCCGGGGACTTATCCTGTCCGAGATTCTTAATTGCATCGAAGACCTCTGACTCTGTGAATCTCATTTCGATACCGTCACTACCATCTGTTCTAGAGGTACTCCACATATCTGGTGCCAACGCACATCTCCCACCTAGCTCTCCACCTAAAAGTCCATGGAAGTGACTATCGATGTGCTCTTTGATGATCTCTTCGTTTTCGGTCCACTTCCCATTAACTGTGATTCCCGTAATGTGATTTTATCTTTTTCTTCCGTTAGCGACCTTGTGAAAGTATTTTGTATTTGCGTCCCTTTCTCTGAGCCATTGTATCCTCGATCTCTGTTGCCAATACAACTCCTCCATCCTGCCGATCTTCTGTAACTCTTATCTTTTGCTGGCAAGTTCGTCTTTCTCCGCCTCCTGAAGGTCTCCGCCCTCTTGTGATCTTTCCAGACTGGTAATTCTATTCGCTAGAGTCTCTCTTCTAAGGTTAATCTCTCTAGTTTTGCCCCTGGCCCAAATTTTTAATCTCCTTCTAAGGCATCTCTTCTTCTCCACCCAGATACCCATTGCTGAAGTTTGAGTAGTACTTGACCCCCACGAATCGAAGATAATTTGTCTAGTCTCCTCGCTGATAGTCCATGCTTTCTCAAATTTAAAACCGAAGTGTTTCGTCTTCCTCTCTGTCCCACAGTCTATCACGAGCGGAAGATGGTGTGACGTATAACGTACTGCCGTTTTGACCTTTACTAACGGGGGTGCCTCCTCCCACTCGTTTGACACGAGCACTCTATCTAGCTTGGCCTAGCTTGGCCATTGTAGGATTACGCTGCATATTTGACCATGTATATTTTCTGTCAGTCATTTCTAATTCCAGAAACTCTAAATCTTCAATAGTCTCTTTATTAACGAGTATTTTTTATTAAAGTGTGTTCTTATTTTATTTTATTTTTTGGGGAAAAAGATGAATAGTTGACTACTATTTTAGGAAAGAAGTGTAATTATTTGAATTGCATTTTAAATAGATGGTTGATATAAATTGACCTGAGGATGCATAGTTGAGTTCTAGTGAGGGGTTGATTTAGTGAATGGTTAACATAACACCGACTTAAAAAATGTGTTGTTGAGATTCATAGGTCGTCTGTTATCCATAGAACAAACAATTCCAACTCTCTGGACTCTGGTTATGATAGGAGACAATGACGCAATGCATGTACAAATACAATCAGTTATTCTATTTTAATTTTGTCAAAAATACTAGATGATAATTTTGTAAAAAAATTGCCAAGATTTAGCATGCCGAATTAATGCTCCTGCTATTTGCCAAAACTCAAATGCGAAAAAAAGTCAATTCTCGAAAAGAAAAAAATAAAAGAACAAATATCTTGGAACATAAGTCAGAAAAGGATCAGAACGAAAACTGTAACATAAATTTAGATACAAATGGCGAAACTAAATTTCTTATTCATTTAGTTAAACAACATAATTATTTGAGATTGAATAAGAGATCACAGACCATTCATCTACTTTTATCATCATAATGATCTGGTGAACTACTGCATTATCTACTAACACAAACACACAAATATGGTGAGATCGGTACATTGACACAAGTAAACATCTCTATATTACAAGGAAAAACATTGCGACAGGATTTGTGTCCTCAAAATGATGTGCATCCAAAAGAAAGTGTTTGTGCTTGATGTACTAAGTGTTTGTGCTTGATGTACTAGACCTAAACCTGATTTAGTCAGCGGTAGATATCCTTTGCAGAAACCCAATGCTCAATCATGGTTGTCGACTTTGATGGGCGATAGATATCCTTTGCAGAAACCCACTGCTCAATCATGGTTGTCGACTTTGATGGGCGTAATATCATCAGCTACTTGGAATTTCCCCACTAACCTCGCGAAAAACACCATCTGCTGCTCCAGAGTGAACTTGATGTTCTCGGCCTAGACAAAAATATATATAAATTCCCACCTTGTCAAAACTCATCTCAACCTAGCTAGATATATATGCACACGCAACGTGAGTGCAAAAAGGCTACACAATCATAAATAGACAACAGATAAAAACATTCCTTTTTAAGAGTACTAAGAAAAAACCCCAAATTAATGAACTCAAAAGGTTGTTCCTTGTGGCAAGTACCTTACGAAACCCATGTTGTTCTCCTTCGAACTCAACTAGAGCAACAGGTAGACCCTTTTCCTTCAGAGCTGTATATATCTTGCGTGCCTGATCTGGAGGGACAACCTGCATTAGATAAACAAAGTTACAACTAGCCATACCCGAGAATAAGGACTCAGTTGTTTAGCATGAACAAATACAAAAGTGGCAGAAATACTGCTACTTTTGTTGCTTCTAATGTCTGTTTCTGGAAATTACTTCAGAAATTACTTTTTGCAATCTTAAGTAAAACTTATGACACCATGAATTCCTGAATACACTTCGACTTCAAAATTTTTGGTGATAAGCCCAAACTTATAATATACTCTCCTCATTAATAATGTCAAAAAATGAAGAAAAAATCACCACAGGTAGCAATGCCTAGAAGTGGTTTACTTTTGGGGTATGAATACAAAGTTTCACATGAGCAGTTGCTAACAAATTAGGGAAAGTGGTAAATTTAGATTAAATTATGCTGAAGGTTTTGTCGTAGTATTTGTAGATTGCATTATCACAAATCCTACCCTGAAAAGCTTATGCATGTCAGGAAATAAATAACCCAAAAAAAAAAATTTGAGTTTTGGTGTAGAGGAAATACAAAAATTAACAAGATGTCACAGCTACTAATGTTCAACTTCTACTGGAAGAGTAAATATGGATTTTCCTTTCAAAGTTCTTTCACATAAACCAGGTTCTATACTAAGAAGCCGCTCAACCAGCGGGATCATGTTAGCATATAAAAGTAATCCTTTCCCATTATAGTGGCAAGAGCATTTCACAACCCAAATGGCAGATGTCAACTTCCTCTTTTGAGTATAGAAAAGAAAAAAGGAAGAAAAAAGCTATTCTTATAGAGGAACGAAATCACTATTGGCATACCTTGTCATCCAATCCTTGGAACAAAATCACTGGACAAGTAAATTTATCAGCAAAGTTGATAGGTGCCCTCTCGAAGTAGGCACTTTCACTCCCTAAAGGAAGAAAAGCAAGCGGATTTAGCAGTATAAGTCATAAGGTTACCGGAAAACCTTCACATGTTTCCATTACTTACCAACAAGATTGTCAATGTAGTGTGACTCGAACTTATGAGTTTCAGCTCTCAATGAAGACAAATCAGCAACCTGTCCAACACCAAAGAAAATGGATTGTCTTATATCAAAGATGAAAGAAACACCTCTGAACGAACATGTGAATTTACTCTAAATGAAATATCAACTTATGTATAAAATAATCAATGTTTATATTGGCTGGAGCTCTTTTGAGCTCTATCTATATTATCAAAATAATAATAATAATAATATAATCAATGTTTATGCACCACAAGTAAGATTGCATGGAAAAATAAGAAAAAGAAAACAGAGTGCAAGTTCTCGTCGACTGTTAATATAATCTCTTCACTTAACCACATCTCATTATCTGTGGTAACGAGATAATGTCTATCATATTTCCACTCAAATTTCTATGGTTGGGGTATATGTACAGCCTTCTTGTTTTGGTTCTACTAAAAGATAAAAAATTTCTTTATTATATATGCACATGTTATATAACCTATCAGTTGTATTTATCATTCAGAAACTGACACTGAATCGACAAATATGTTTAAGAAGGGGAAGAAAAAAAAAACAGTAGCAGAAGATATAGATGCTTCTAAAGTTTATTCTTTTTTAAAATGTCATATCTGTGAAACATACCCCATATAAAGAAGCACCAGCCTTGAATGTATCTTTGAATGCAAGACATGCTAATGTGGTGTACCCACCAGCTGACCTCCCGGTTATACAAAGTCGGTCACCATCCGCCTTTCCACTTTCTACCTAGAAAACACATGCACCATCGGATTAGATAATCTGATCAAACGTTGTTATCACTAGTAAGTACTCTAGTCAATAGAAGAACTAAGGTACCATACCAGAAACTTAGCACAGCTGCAACAATCATTTACATCAACTATACCCCACTTGCCCAAAAGCCGTTCTCTATAATCTCTCCCAAAACCTTCAAAAGTACATATACTTACTCAACTTATTCAAGTTCATAAATGTAAAAAAGTACGATATGACAAAATAGGTATTGGAATCGAGAGCAAACCCGTGCTTCCTCCATAGTTAACATCGACAAAAGCCCATCCTCGACTAGTCCAATATTGGATATTGAGATCAAGTGCTCCACGTGCCTCACCTGTAGGGCCTCCTATAAAATATTTGAAGAGGCATTACATTATGATTTTAAGCAAATAAGTCAAATTTGCAATTATCAGACTCGGATAATCCAATAATAGCCCATGAAGCATATGTATGTCTTAACAAAAGAGTTACATGCATCAGTTAACACTTGGATATAATGATATTTGGTGGGTACGTGTCAGAATATTCCATCAAAATATTTTATTACAAAAAACTTGAGAACCAAACCAAACTACAGAAAGCTTACTAACTTATTCCATTACAATTTAGGTTAGGTTTCTTCACGAGACTGTACACAACTGACTGAATGCTCACTCTACTTATTAGCATATTTACAAAAGATAAAAGGAATCAACCAAATTGCTAATCAATTTAAAAAATTAAATTTCCATACTTGAGTAAAATTTAAATAGATAACAATATAACATTTTTTCGACTAAATTTAATCAAATTTTAACCAAATGAACCTTCTGAATATTACAGGTATATGTAACTAATCTCTATAAATGCATACATGAATTTACCCACACATCTACCAGAAAAATTATTAGCTATATAGCGCACTGTGATCAAGTAAGGTAAGGTCTAAGTACTACTGGACCTGGACTAGATATCATATTAAAGAAGCAAGATTCTACACACTGCCTTTAAGTTGGGTCCAAATTCGGATTGGATCTATGATCTTTGCACCCATCAAGTCTACAGATCAGATATTTTTATTACCCTACCTGCCAATTAATGTTCTGCTCTGATTCAGATCAGTAGGCTTTTGGGTCCTATGAAGTCAATTAGGAAAACAATGACTAAATGATACTAAATCATCGTGAAGGAACATAGTAGTAAGGCTTTATTTTAAATTTTGGGTGGGTGTGAACACAACTAAACTGCCAATAGCCTAACTGATTCTTCGTGTCATTAACATAGAATTAATACCAATATGATGAGTTCAAAATATGTATCTCCCGAGACAAGACATAACAGAGGCTAATCTAACAGTGTTATAGAATCAAACTTCATTAAACTTTAAACAGTGTTCAGTCAAGTCACTTACAAGAATTATAAATGATTGTGGACCAATGATAACAAATAAATATTAAAATCATTGTTCAAATTTTATTGCTTAAGGATTATAGAAATGAATACATTATTGAAACTAATCTAATATCTTTCAACTCCTACAAGAATTAAAATTTTGAAATCATGTCTTACACTTCTTGATGTTCTCTGATAAATTCTTTAAAATAATTATAGTTTACATTATGATAAAGTAAAATAATAGGCAATATATGCAGCATCAATTTTCTTATCATAGTATATGTAAGCATCAATTACTTTAGCTTCCACCATTCGCAATGCTTATAGGCTAATAAAGCACATAATAATAATTCTTTCATACCATGGCTTTTCAGTAATAATGGAGGCTTTTCATCAGAAATAGCTTCATAATCAGGATTTGATGGAGGATAGAAGAACGCATAAGCCTTTTGACCAGGGCAATCTGTAGGAAACTCAATAGGTTCTGGCGAACTAAAGTATGGCTTGAACTTAATAATATCTGGGGACGAAGTCCACACAATTGAGAATTCTGCAACTTGTCTTTCACTGTCATCCAAAGTTGCCTGATAACATAGAAATAAATGTCATCAAATTTAGAGAAAATGATAGTGACATATATGTCATGGTAGATTCACTCTGAGATTATTTTTTAACCTTTGCAACAGACAATGGATGGGTTCCAGATGCCCCTTCAATGTATAAGCAGCCAGGTGCAGAAACCTAAATTGATTAAATCAATTAAAAACATCAGCTAATACCAATAAGTTTTTTAATTATGCATAATGCATATTACAGATCTACTCTTACGATTCCAAATTTACTTTAGGATGAACTGAGTACTCACAATATTATTAATATCAGTGAAGGGAGTCTCAAGCATCGAAAATGAGCCTTGGGTCGGATCCAGTATTCCCAGGTATGACATTCCATTCTGCCTGCATGTAACAAATACAGAACCAAATAATTAAGTTAATCATAATTTGCAAGATATTCTTGATAATATTACTAATATCCAAATTAAGTAACTTTGCTATAGAACCTACCTGTAGCTGCAAACTATCTTAAGATTCTCTCCACCTGCTTGAACAAAATCATAGGAGCTGATACCGAAAACCCATAACGGTCTAGTAAATTCAGCATTCAGTGGATAAATAGCAACAACTTCATTCTTGTCTTCAATCTGTGTCAAACAAATACCAGAATAAATGATAGTGAACAAATATTGAGGACGTCAAGATTAAGTAGGACCAAATCACCGCTACATGAGGATGAGATTTATCAACCCACGAAAAAAACGAGGAATTCTTACTCAGACTACAATGCTAAATTAAAACTTAGGGAACATGTAATTTATCAAACTCCTACTTGCCTTTTCTCATCAATCCCTAATTCAAATGCATTTATCTTCTCTGAGTATCTCATTGATAGCTTCAATTTTTCCTGAAGTTCTTTGTTTCCTTTCATCAATAGAGCACAAATGAACCGAGACTTAACTAAAGCTATATACTCCAAGTATATCTTTAACTGTTGGACAAATTAAGGGATAAATATAGCAAAAACTAAACAACTTATACTGTGAAATTGATTTGTATAATTAGTATACATAACACTCACACAGAAATTACTGAAGGGTGTGTAATAATATAACCACATGGCTATCCTGAAGCCATTGCGAGAAAGAATGCAACATAAATTTATAGCAACATACCAGTGTTTCCCATGGGTGCATACCAGTGAGACTGCAACATAAAATTCTCCAATATCGCAGATTCATTATACAAGATATTGGAAGGATAGAAGAAGACAAATTTATCGCAATTTTGATGACATATGGCTGGCATGCCTTTGTGACTTTTGACACGTCTAGTATAGTTTCTTGATAAAAGCTATGTTGTCCACTATGCGATAGCTTCAACTGAACCAGTCTGACCACGCCTTTCTTTCACCCATGTATCAATTTACCTTTGTTATACTCGTCATCTACACGAAGTCCAGGGAGCTTATCCGATAATGGGAGAAGGCACACATCAATGCATCATCAACTCTCTATAGGACTAGAAGTCTCCAGAAACCTCCTTCACATAATTCCAAATTGAGACCAACTTCCGCATAACCTAATTATCTATAACTATAAGAGAACCTAATTAACTAAATGCAGTTAAATATACTTGATGAGCTAAACTAAAATATAAAGTGACAAACCTGTAGCACATAAATGACATAAATATAAATGGAGAACTCGAAGAAAAAACTAACAGTTATGTTACCCTTGGTTTTCAGATCAAATTAGCATCGAATATCACCTTCATGTTTGTGCTATTTTGTGCTATTGTCCCTGGTATCATGGATATAGGCCATTCGGGATGATACTCAAAACCCTGTGTAGACTTGAAATGAGCCCTCTGACCTAACAATATGGGTTTTCTTATCCACATTTAGAAGAAAAGAGCCACAGGCCTGACAAGCTAAGTACCATGAGGGAGTCCATCATAAGACGTGGAAATAAAACTTGTTAGCATAAGAAAGGGACTTCACACTGTAATGAATGTATTGCATTATGGCTCTTGTTATGATAAGCCAAGCTGATCAACATAAAGCAAACATGGTTATGTATGTTCAGGGAAAACATATACTTCTTTCCATACTTCATGTGATCATTACTCATTTTATATATCCATAAACTGCATGCATTTCAAGATTGATTAACATCTAATCTAAGATAAGAACAAGATGCAATAATATGAGAACATGAATAATAATTAAGAATGAATGTTCAAGGAATTTATACACAAGCATACAATCATGTAAAACAACAAATATTCGCATATCATATAGTAAAGAATAGATTACCCATTTATAGATGTTCCAAAACCCACTTTTTCTATCACTAATAAAGAATAGGTCACCTGCAATCACAAAATGAGAAGACTACCACAATAAGTTATGTATACAGAATATAAATCCCATTATCACTATGAAAGAATAAGTGCAGATTAAGGAATAAATAAATCATTACTAAGGAAGTAAATATATCCTTTAGCTGGAAGTACAGAATGATGATTCATTATCCTTAAGTTGTATGTACATATGAATCATTATAGTAATTAGGTATGGTATATGCTGACAAAAATTGCAAAGCTCCCTATAATCAGAGTGAAGGAACACATGTTCCATACTTAGGTATACTGACCACTTGGAAAGATAAACTATACTGTCCTGGATGTCTGACATGTCTCAAATGCAGATTTTGTGACTACTACTACATTTATTTGATTATTTGACCAATAGTAAAACTGGTGTAGTGAAATGCATACATTATCAAGCTTCACTATAGACAGGGAGACAGGAACCTTGATTATGCATTTATACATGGGCCCTAAATATAAAATTTGGCATGCTAAGAAATGCATTGGTTCCATACAATACCCAGAGAAGACTCCAATACTCCTGGGTGCGTACCCAAAGAGAACTCAATCTTTAATTCACTTTTGCAATTTTTGGAAACAAATATACTTAGATAAATGTTTGGGGCCCTACTGTAACTTAAAACTTTTTGTCTCAAGTTATTCTCAAACACAAAACAAGTATACCCAAAGTTTTGATTGGTAGATTATCAATTTCTTTCCTAAAAAGGCACATAATTTTAATGTAATCATATAGTTCTATTAAATTATTCAAACATTTACATTTTTAACAAGATAAATATTTTATTTATTTATTGGTCAGATATAAAATATTTTATATTTAACGTGCCCACCAATGCACCCGTATCCTACGATTTTGAAAATCATGTATCCCCGTATCCGTGTTGTGTCGTATCCGCATCCCGTACCCATATTTGTGCTTCATAGCAGAGGTGGCAAATGGGTTGGACCAAATTTGACCTAACCCAATAATGCTTGACCCAACCTCACCCTATTAGGTAGTGTTTGGCCCAGCTTAAAATTAGCTTAGCTTCTCCTTTAGAAGGAGAAGCTGGGCCAAACGTATATTTTGAAAAGCTCTACAAAAATAGAAGTAGCTTTTTTTTATGAAGAAAAGGAGCTGTAAAAAAAGCCCTCCAGATCTACTTCTAGCTTCTAGCTTCTCCTTTTCTCTTTTTTTCTACACATTCTCTTTTTTTATCTCTTCCACATTCAAACCCTAAGATCAAAAAAATTTTCCCTTCCCGATGTCAGCCCCTCTTGCTGTCCTCTCCCTCTCCCGTCCTCTGTCCTCCTCCCTGCCTCTCATCGTATCGAACAGAGCATCTGTTGAAATTTGGGTTTTGGTTCGGGATGGCTGTATATAGACGCATTGCTGTTGGTTCTTTAATTTTTTTAGTTTAAAGATTCTTTTTTGGGGCTAATTTGGTTTGATTTTGGGGTTGATAAGGAATGGGGAGGAGTTTCGAGGAGGAATATCGGGAGCTTGGTGCAGATTCTGGTCCTGAAAATTTGAATTTGGGGGCGAAAATTAGGGTTCTTGATGTTGCTGACAATGGGGGTAATGTAGATGAGGAGTGTAGGGAAGGGGACAGAGTGGTTCTGAGGGTTGGGGAAGACAATGTCAATCTTGGGTCAGAGAAAGATATTGATGCTACTGATCGGGTTGTTGAAGTGGAGGATAGTGGGATTTTGGGGGGAAAGTTGGATGGGGAACAATGCCGGGGGGATTTAGGGACCGAGAAAGAGATTTTGCATCTTGGGTCAGCTCAAATATTAGAGGCGAAGGAACTGGAGTTGGAAGGTGATGATTTGTGGTGTCCTGTGTTGGAGAAATTTGGTATGCCGGAGTATATTGATAATGATCTGGTACTGAGGATAGAGGTCGCAGACAATGTAGGTTCATGTGACGTTGGAAGTTGATATGAGGAATTTTCTAGTGAGGGGAAGGATGTTGAAGAAGAAGATCAGAGGTTACTGGTTGAGCCACCTAAGCAGGTCAATGAGGAAGAACATGATGAATTACATGGTGTTTCACCATTGGAAACATTGAAAGGGGGCAACATTTTTGATGGGGCTGGAAATGGGTGTGCCGATGTAAGGTAGTGGAGATTAGGGTTTAGGTGAAGATGATTAGGGATTAGGGATTTGATTTGGGATTTTTTTCTGTTTGTTTGTTCTGAACTAACAAATTTGTTGAGAGTAATTTTTTTCTGATTTGGGATACTTCATGCTGTGTTTCTGTTTGTTCTGAACTAACAAATTTTGATACTTCATGCTCTATCTCTGATTGTTCTGAGCTGACAAAAATTGATACTTCATGCTCTCTCTCTGATTGTTCTGAGCTTACAAAATTTTGTACTTCATGTTGTGTTTCTGATTGTTCTGAGCTAACAAATTTTGATACTTCATGATGTGTTTCTGTTTGTTCTCAGAAGACAAAATTTGATACTTCATGCTGTGTTTGTGTTAGTTCTGAGCTTACAAATTTTGATGTATAAAAGTAGCTTTTAATTGATATCTTATGCCAAACAACTTCTAGCTTAAAAGTAGCTTTAAAGTTTAAAAAAAAAGCTGACTATCCAACAGCTTCAGCTTTTAATTTCAAAGCTGTACTTTCTAGCTTCTCCTTCTGAAGTAGCTTTAAAGCTAAAAAAAGCTAGGCCAAACGCACCCTTAGTTAATAGGTCATTTCTGTCAACCCAAAATATAACTTGAATAGTACCTAATACGAATAACTCAATTAAGATGTGGCAATCCTTCTTCTGACAGTTTCAAGTTTTATTGTTTTTTTTTCTAAAAGTCGTAAGCGTATATTTGTTGAGCCTATCATATTAAATTATATTGCTACCAAGCACCAACATGTTAAAGAAACTAAGACAAACCAGAGGAATATTTTTTTAAAGAAAACAAGATTAATTTATACAAGGACCGTAAATATCCCAAAATCATCAAGCTTGCTGTCTGTTGTCGACACGTTGTTGAGGGTTTCAACTTTCAATCACCTCCAAACTCTTCTAGCCACCATAACCATCAAGAGAGTCTAGATCATCATGTGGTAGAAATTTACGAAAATCTCAGCCTTGGAGAATAAAGAACACTGTCACTGTCGCGAATTGGGATCACTGCCACCATTGTAGGAATGTTGCTGTCAACTAGATTTAGCAGCATGGATGACATTGCAATTGGGAAGTTGTTGCCTTTGCGAGAATAGCACTTTCGCAATTTGGAATTGATGCCAACTTTGCAATCTTGGATGACTTCCTTGTAGATAATGGCGTCAATTTGAACCCCACGTGTGTTACCATTATTGGGTCAAAAATCTACCCGCTTAACCTAAAAGCATTGGATTGGGTTCAGGTAAGATCTAGTACCCAAATACAACACATTATATATAAGCGTAATCACTCCCTTTCCTCATTCACATTCCAAAACCCTAAATTATAGCCTCTATTCTCCTTTAGGAAAACCTTTTCATTATAGATCTCTCCTTAATTTAATCTAAATTCTACAAGGCGGAGATCCAAGATCACCGTGAAGGATTGGAGAGAGAGAGAGAGAGAGAGAGAGGGTCCCAAATTGCCAAGGGTCACATTAACGAGATAAAAGTAACAGCAAAAGAGTAAGACAAGTTCCAAAAGAAATTAAAAAACAATGGTCTATCGGCATTCCACAGTGCAATAGCTGGATTAGGCAGCTACTGTGGAACTCTATCTAGCTGAAATGGGGGGTTATCGAGGCGATTTATTGGGCTAAAGCATAAAGACCATTAGGATCCAAAGTTTAAATCTTACATTGATTTTCAAAGTTAAAAGAGAAAGTAACTTTCATAGTCTGCTCTACTTCGTTCAGTAAAATATTTTGAAAATACAGAGAAGAAAAAGGTTTATAGCACACCTTGCGAGGTCCATTTAGGTTCGCTTGGGGATTCTACAAGTTCACTATCACCACCAGCAACACATACTCTCTCATGTAAGTCTCTGTAAAGTATGAGAATGTCCATTAATAGTCATGTAGAAAATTGGAAACTCAATTGGAGGATTAGACTCAAACACATGGTTCATGGGATATATTGCGAAAAAAACATGATGAACAGGAACTAAGCAAAATTACAAAACTTACCGAATTTTCATGCTGACCTAAAATTTAATTAGATAGATAGTTCCGTCATATATGCACCAGATGTGAAATGGGAAAGAAAAAAAGAAATCATAGCACTGAAGTAAGGAAGGAAGCATTGCAACCTCAGGAAGTCAAGTCAGGAAATTCCTGTTTTCATAAGAGAATCTTGACTCTACACTAAAAGTCTTGATTTGGTTATTAAGGGCCATTATACTCACTGTTTTAAATTTCGGCCGATACGGCCGATACGGCCGAAATTTGACTTCGGCTAGCTTGCTGATGCGAAATCACATATTTTATACTCTATATCGTTTTGGACCGAAATGTGTAAATTTCGGCCAAAATTGCCGAAATATTGCCGTAATATCGGCCGAAATAAACACTAATGTTATTGTGAATATATAACTTTTTTTGTTTTACTTTTTGCATATAAGTATTTCAATATAGAACCTTAAGCTAAGAAATGTGAAGATTTCGTCTCTTTATTATTTGTGTATATGCAAAGTTAAGTAAGTCTATTTAACTAATACATTTTTTCTAATCAATGCAAATTCAATTTTGTTATTGAAGAGTACATCAAATCTGTTTTATTTTATTTTGAGATTTAGCAATATGTAGTTCATTTGAGAGAATTATTTTAGATTTGATTTGAGAGATTTGATTTAGATTTGTTTAAGATTTGTTTTGGATTTGTTTTGAGCCTATATATAGGCTTTGAGAATAATGAGAAGAAATGTTATTCTTGATTTAAAATATATATATTATGATTGAGTTTTTTCTCTTCATTCTCTTTTTGTGAGACAATTGAGATACAATTTTAGGGTTTGTGATAAACTCTAAAACTACCCCCAAATCCCCAAATTAAAATTTTCAAACCCTACTCC
Source organism: Hemerocallis citrina (assembly GCA_017893485.1). NCBI lineage: Eukaryota > Viridiplantae > Streptophyta > Magnoliopsida > Asparagales > Asphodelaceae > Hemerocallis > Hemerocallis citrina. The sequence continues at coordinate 25,508,790 of CM030363.1, forward strand.
CCAAATCACTTATAACCCTAAACCCCCATCTTCTTCCTCTTTATCTTCTCCCTCTCTCCCGACTATCGACCACCACGACCGACCAGCACCCTCGTCGTCTCCCCGTCGTCTTCCCCGCTTATCGTCATCTCCTCGCCCCCTACCCGCGACCCAACTCCACGACTGCACCACCCAAACACCAAAGCCTTCCATCACCACCACTGCCTTGCCGCTCCTCCCTCCTGTGACTGCCACTATCAGCCATCGCCAGCACCACCACCACAAAACCCTGCACTCCTCGTCGCCCCGTCCTCACCCTCTCCTTCACCGCCTGTGCTCCACCTTCGCAGCCCCCAATCCACCGCAACCAGCGCCCTTGCACCGCCTCTACCTCCTCCGTCCGCCACCTTGCTGCCATCCCACCGCCAACCACCTCCGTCGACATCAGCCCCCACCATCGATCGACTATCCTTATTGTTCGTTGACTCGATTCCACAAGCCGACCACTGTAGCCGCTGCCTCCTCGCTGTTCTGCCATCGCAACCCCTCCTCTTCACTGTACTCCCTATCTGCAACCCCAGTAAACTCTTTCCACTTCTCAAATATTTGTATTACTGCTTTATCATCTCTATTATATTATTTGATTTATCTATCGTCCACAAATATTGGGAATGAGCGTTTTTACTTGCTAATTAGAGTACGAATCTTTATTGAATACCTTACATGCTAAGAACGATTAAGTATTATTGTTGATTGATATAATTGAATCTTTAATTAGGCTTGTTAAACATTTTTTGATATCTTGAAAATCTATCAAACCAATTAATAGCTATAATTTCTAACTTATTCTGCATTACTTGTTGGTAAACTTAATCTTTTAATATTTGAAAAATTCTCTATTTAAGGTTACGTTTACATCATTTTGGTATCAGAGCGAAGGTTGTTAAAACCCTAGTTCTTGCATCATTTAGTCATAATTTTTGCATTCATTTAGGATCTTTTAGAGTTTTTTTTTTTTATATCATTTCAGAGTTTAAAAAAAAAATTAAAAAAACATAGGTGCATTTAGGACACGTTTTCCCAAATTTCAGCAAACACGCGACCCCAAGTTTTCCAACGTTGGTGAATGCATCTTCGCAGCACCATCACAGATCTTGAAGAGCCTTTCTTGTCCCTCTCATACCACCCAATTAAGAACCCTAGACTTTCGTGAGCCCCTCTTCGAACTAGATGGACAACTCTGATATTTCCACTATCCTAGCTGTCATTCAAGCAACTCTTGCCAATATCAATCAGATGCTTGAGAAAGTGAAATTAAATCAAATTGTTGCTCCTGAGCTTCATCGTCAGATCCCTCAAAGAAATGATCATGACGGTCGACGTCAAGATCGTGACCCTGACAAACAATATAAGAAGAATGTTAAGGCTGACGTTCCCCACTTTGAAGACCGTATGGAACCCCAAAGCTTATCTCGATTGGATCTATGTCATGGACTACTACTTTGTGTGGATTGACATGAGCGAATCCCTGAAGATTAAATTTGTCACTATAAAATTGACTGGTAAAAGCTCAACAACATTGGACCAATCTTGAACACGCCCGTAGAGACCAAGGTCTGGCGCTCATAGCCACTTGGGAAACCATGAAAGAGAAGCACACTGAGTGATGTGTCGTTATCGTTCCACACTCGATTGCTAAATTCGTGGAAACAACTCTATCAAGAAAGCAAATCCACCCAAGAGTATGTTGATAAATTTGACGACTTCCTTATTCGGTACAATGTCTTAGGTAAAGAGAGCGAAGAACAAACTCTCTCTAGGTATCAGAGCTGGACTACGAGCCGATCTAGGAACGAGCTAATTTATAAAAATATGGACTTATTGGTAGCAGTTTATGCTCTTATCCTCGATATAGATTTCCTTAAAGCAAGTTCTCATTACAAATCCAGCGATTCGGTGGATCATTCCTCTAGAATAACCCCTCCTAATCCCTCTAGACCTGAACACTCCTCTTCTCATACCCCAACAAGTCTTACCCAAGCAAGTCTACTTCAAATCCATATTTACTTAGAAATGACAACACAGGTAAGAATACTGAAAGAGACTATTCCTCTTACTAAGTGCTATAAATGCAAGGAATACGACCATATTGCTGGTAACTGTCCAAGTCCCAGTAAGATCAATATTGTAGAAAGTACCGCTGTCATTGCTGATGAGCCCGATAATGAGTTACTTACGAACCTCGTGTCAGTGATGACTTTGATGAAGAAGAGGATGACTAGCATCTCAACTGTATTCGGTCGATTCAACCACCTCTATTGAATATACCTGAGTCACTCATTCCTTCCCAAGTGCAGCCCACGGATTTTATCCATGTGTAAGAATATCATAGTCTGAGAGTCTGCATCCACATTTGCATATCGCATTCATGACTTGCATATAAAAAATTTCAAGGAAATTAATGAGCATAATTTTAACTACAAGTTAATAGGAAGGAAATTTAAAACTCTTGATGTTGGTGACGAAGTGATGGTTCGGATTCGTCCTGAACGGTTTTCAGCTGGATCCGTTAAGAAATTGAACATACGTGATGCAGGTCCATTTAAAATTATGCATAAAATCAATGATAATGTCTATGTCGTTAACCTCCTGAAGGTTTTGGCATAAGTAAGACTTTCAATATTGAGGATCTAGTACTCTATGAAGGCCCAAAATTTAACCTTAATTTTTTTTATATAGATGAGCATATCCTGCAGCCTAATGGTAAGATTCCCACATTTTCTCCCTTACCTGATACTACTTACCCACCGATAGACAAATTGGATAATATTTTAGATGATCAAATAATTTCTACTAGTAGATATGGTGATATTCATAGGTATTTGGTAAGGTGGAAGAACAAGCCGAAGTCGGATGACACTTGGAGTGATCGTGAGGAGCTCCCGCGCTTGGATCCAGTTCTTTTGGAGCACCATGACAAAATCACTGGTTTTGACTCGACTGAGTCGAGCCCTCTCCCACCCGGAGAGAATGATGAGGACATCAAATCTGTTTTATTTTATTTTGAGATTTAGCAAGATGTAGTTCTTTTGAGAGATTCATTTAAGAGATTTGTTTTAGATTTGAGAAATTTGTTTTAGATTTGTTTGAGATTTGTTTTAGATTTGTTTTAGATTTGTTTTGAGCCTATATATAGGTCTTGAGAATAATGAGAAGAAATGATATTCTTAATTTTAAAAAATATTGTGATTAAGTTTTTGTTCTTCATTCTCTTTTTGTGTGAGACAATTGAGATACAATTTTAGGGTTTGTGATAAACTCTAAAACTACCCCCCAAATCCCCAAATTAAAAATCTAAACCCTAATTCCCAAATCACTTATAACCTTAAACCCTCATCTTCCTCTTCATCTTCTCCCTCTTTCCCGACCGTCGACCAGCACCCTCGCCGTCTCGCCGTCGTCTTCCCCGCTCACCGCCATCTCCTCGCCCCCTACCCGCAACCCAACTCCTCAACTGCACCACCCAAACACCGAAGCCTCCCATCACCACCACTGCCTTGCCGCTCCTCCCTCCTACGAGTGCCACCATCAGCCATCGCCAATGCCACCACCGCAAAACCCCGCACTCCTCGTCGCCCCGTCCTCACCCTCTCCTTCACCGCCTGTGCTCCACCTTCGCAGCCCCCAGTCCACCGCAACCAGCACCCTCGCACCGCCTCTACCTCCTCCGTCCGCCACCCTGCTGCCGCCAACCACCTCCGTCTACATCAACCACCACCACTAATCGGCTGTCCTTGTTGTTCGTTGCCTCGATTTCGCAAGCCGACCACTGTAGCCACCACCTCCTCGTTGTTCTGCCATCGCAGCCCCTCCTTTTCACTATACTCTCTATCTGCAACCCCGGTAAACTCTTTCCACTTTTCAAATATTTGTGTTACTGCTTTATCATCTCGATTATATTATTTGATTTATCTGTCGTTCACAAATATTGAAAATGAGCATTTCTACTTGCTAATTAGAGTACGAATCTTTATTGAATACCTTACATGCTAAGAACGATTAAGTATTATTGTTGATTGATATAATAGAATCTTTAATTGGGCTTGTTAAACTATTTCATATCTTGAAAATCCATCAAACCAATTAATAGCTATAATTTCTAACTTAATCTGCATTACATGTTGGTAAACTTAATCTTTTAATATTTTGAAAATTCTCTACTTAGGGTTACGTTTACATCAGTTATATAGTTATATTACATTCTCTTTTATATTGTTGTTCAATTCTGCAAATATTAATCATGCTTGATTCATGCCATTAGATACATTATACAATATTTTATTTGATAAATGACATGCAGAACATATAATATCTTGTTTAATAACAAAAAAATATATCTATCGAGTGTCCGAAATGAACATCCGAGATGATCACATTTTCCCGAGATCTCCTCCGATATCTCCGATCTGAAACGAAACACCGATAGCCGAGACGAGTCCGAAATCCAAGATTTAAATCCTTGATTATTCGCTAACGTGGAAACTAAGCCAACACAGTTATCTATCTCATCTAATAATTTGATGAATATGAGAATAACAAAACTAGATGGTCGGCAGAGCTGTTCAATGTGCATAAAATAATAGATCTTTTATAGTGTATATTAAACATGCAGAAGAGAAGCTTGATGGTTATAGAAACAAGACAAGAGATACCTCTCTAAGTAAAATATAACATATCGTACAACTCATACGCTTGGGTTCTTAAGGTTTCTACAGGGTGTAGAGGAAGGAGAAACTAGTGGCAGCAAAGGATAATGTGGATCTACAATAAGTCGCTTTCTAAAATATTACACCACCATTAAAAGATTGCGGTAATGTTTTCACATACCTGTTTATCTAGAAAGTATCATAAAGATAGATAATGACTTAATGAGGCCTTTAACCACCATAATGAAAAAATATTCTCCGATGAAAAATTTCTTATGCATGCTGGGATGGTGAATCGCCATTGTTGGGAGATTCCCTTAGCAGATTTTCATATTTTAAATGTATTTTGCAAAAAATTACTGATGGAGTACCAAAGAAGGCTCAGCCCAATTAACTAAGCCAGAATATCAACTTTCAAATTATTAGAGTACTTCCGTTAGTATTTTTAGTTCAGCTTAGAAGGGTGAGGCGGCATATACTATATAAATTTCTCATTCAGTAATGCAGCTTCTTGTTCTTTTGCTCTGAGCTCTGACATGGTATCATAGCGGAGCAAGAGCGCTATAATCCATTCCAAAAACAATCATTAAAAAAACCCTAAAAGAAAGACTTAATAGTATGCACTTATATAAGTCAACGACCAGCCTTACCCGTTACCAGAAAAATAACCAACCCAAAGTTGCGCTCTATCCCAAGGCATGTGTGGGTGACTCCATTCTATCCATGCCATCCTCTTGCGCTTTTGGTCAATCCGTGGAAATGCATAAAAGTCATTGCCAGTAACCAGGTTCTTTGGTTCTAGAAGTCATATAATCAGAAAAAAACAAAAATTAATATAAATTACTTAACAGACAGTTCCTCATAAATATTGAGAAATGCTCAATAAATAATCAACTGTCCAACTGAAGTTCCGTGTACCTTGGACATCTCCAGCAGTTAAGGTTATAGAAACAATTGATGTGGTTGGATTTAAGCTACACTGACGACGATCTGTCCAAAAAAAAAAAAAAAAAAGACAAAAACTTGTAAATTGTGAGGCAAATATTTAGCATTTGAACTTAGGAGATGCCAACCTTCCATTACAGTGACATAACGGCTGAAATGGGGATCAAATACACCATCCGCATAGGAAACTGAAGAATCACCATAATCTGGGGTAACAGGTACAGGCAAATGATCTGCAAAAAGGTGTGAGCTCCACTAAAATTCTTGCAAACAAAAGGCATAAGAAGGAGAAATTAAAGATGAAAGTTCATATAAGAAATTTGGTTTGCAGCATATTGGAAAGACTAAAAGAGAATACTCTGTTAGAATCCACAGCTAAAATTAAAGACGAAAGTTCATAGAAGAAATTTGGTTTGCAGCAAATTGGAGAGACTAAAAGAGAATACTCTGTTAGAATCCACAGCTATACTGTAGCTAACTGTCAACTTTTATTAATTTAAATTTTCATTGTGCTTATAAATATCTCATAGAACTCATTTGTTGAGTATGACAAACTCCAAAGAGTAGGTGATATCTATATAATAAAACACAAAGAAAGCTATCAAGTGGCTCTCCTTCAATCCCCCCAAAATCAAAGGCTAGATCTAACCTCACAAAACACATTTCCCCCTAAAACTCAAATTCAAATCCCCCCCAAAACAACTCATTTATTTATTTTATTCTCTCTCTCTCTCTCTCTCTCTCTCTCTCTCTCTCTCTCTATATATATATATATATAAATAAATAAAACACAAAGAAAGCTAACAAGTGGCTCTCATTCAGTAGGGTTGAAATCAATGGTTCAGATCTAACCTCACAAAACATATTTTCCCGCCCCAAAGTTTTCCCCCAAAACTCAAATTCAAATCCCCCCAAAACAACTCATTTATTTATTTATTTATTTATCTCTCTCTCTCTCTCATTCTCTCTCTATTTACTTAGAAATTTATATTTTCAAATTTCAGGTTTGTAAATTTTCAGAATTTTTATGCATTTTTTATTGCTCATGTTACATTAAAAATAGCAAATATCTCATCAACAGTTAAATTTCATCATTTTCACACTCAAAGTTCTAAGAAGTTGGTTTTGACACCCCAATTTATAATTATTTTTCAACATATACTAATGAAAACATGGGCTTTTATTTACAACTAATTATTGTTTTACTATTCAAACTTGAGCGACATAATTGTTGTTTTACTTTTTACAAGACCTTCATATGCTGTATCGTTCCGAAGATGTGCCGTAGGCATGTGCCCACGGGCAAATCTAGTATATATATATATATATATATATATATATATATATATATATATATATATATATATATATATATATGGAAACATGGAAACATGGATTTTTATACCCCAATTTATAATTATTTTTCACCATATACTATTGAAAACATGGACTTTGATTTACAACTAATTATTGTCATACTATTCAAACTTCAGCTACATAATTGTTGATTTACTGTTTACAAGGCTTTTCATATGTTGAATCGTTCTGAAGACGTGCCGTAGGCATGTGGCCACGGGAAAATCTGGTATTTATATATTAGGTACCAACTGTTCTCTTCAAATAGTTTCATCCCATCTCAAATGCATAGGAGACGGGTCAAGTGAGTAAGTGTGTTCTTTTCTCATGCACTGAAGCAACAAGGACTAATATTGTTCTCTCAAGTAATAGGATCATGCATGTTAATGGAAGAACAGTAATAAACAAAGTTTTCATGAAGAAAAACGTGACAACTGTATTTTAGTGAAAAGGTCATCATCAAGAAAATTAAGAGAACAAAGTTTGATAGGTTGATAGTTTGAGAATTTTGTTAAAGATGGCTAGCAGAGAATAATTTGACAAAATATGGGCCTTAATACCAGATTAGAGAAATAACTAGAAGTGAACCTAGGAAAAGGGCCACTAAAAATCTACTCTGACAACATTACGGTGGAGTATTACATCAAATTCAACTACGGCAATAAAGGAGGGTCTCTCAAAATCAGTTTGGATAATCTTACTCCAAAAATATAAGATCAATTTGTGGCAAGAAATGTGTTGTTCCCTTGTAAATCCTACCCCTACTCCTAAGATAACAACATCGAAGAGTAAAGTAGCTCTCCCCTGAAAATGCAGACAAGACAGACGACTGTCAGTGTAAAATGGGTGTAAGATTTTCTTCATTTGGTTCTTCTTTTATAGCCACCACCAACTAAACCCTACCTCCAAAATTGCAACGAGGGACGATGATTTTATATTTATTTTCTAACACAACGCCTGCACATTAAGCATCCTTTTGTGGCCCGAGATTTGGGTTGGACGTAGCGATTTTCTTTTTCAAAAGCTGCATTTAATATGCTTGCGTGGTAGAAATGAACTTAGGTTGCTCTGGGAACTGATACAATGTGAACGACTGCCTCTGCACTCTGTACCAAAACCCTAAAATTATAATAAGGGTAGAGGGTTTTACAATTACTTTCTAACACAAGCTAATTGCAAGGTTAGTAAGACTGTATCCAACCGTCCTATAGTTGCCTAAGTTTCAACATAGGATGGAGAACTTTCCAAGAAATGATGATTACTTCTGCATTTGTTAGACCGGCATCATATCCAAAAATGTGTTTTTGGTGGTCCTTTTGATGAAGCTGCCTCAGTTTTAGAAATAAATGTACTTTTGTAAAGCATTTTTGGCATCTAAAAAAGGCTAGAGGTGTTTTATCTTCAGTTTAATCTTGGTGAGTGTTTAGAGTAAAAGAATCAACAAGATTGAGCACACTCGAGATATGACTATGATGGCTTGGTTTATTTGGCATGAACGTATAATATGATTTTCTTTTTTGCATAAGACAGTTTCTTTGGCTAATCTTATTCATTGTTTTGTTATTTTTTGTGCATTTTTTGTTAGGCATTATTTCTCCAAAGAAGAAAGCCAAATTGATCTTACTTCCTCTGGATGCAACAGTAGCTGCTCATTTTGCAAGCCAGTCTAATCCTGCTACAGTTGGGTCCAGGACAAGATGAATCCATTGAAGATCTTTCTAGAGCCATTGTTCTTGTTGTCCACTAATGTCTTAGCTCCTCCATTTGCAGATGTCCCTTCTGGCTATAAGATTATCTTTTGTATCTTTATTACCTTTGATGTAGCTGTTATTGTATTGTGGATCTTATGAGGTGGTTTTCCTTTGCTTTGTTTTCAGACTATGTTACTTTGTTGGCTAGAGTTTAAAGACTTTAGCTCTATCCTTTTTATCAAAAAATAAAGGGTTTTTAACATGTATGTCCCAAACAAATATATGAATATCACATATACCCCTCACAAATGTGTATTTTCACATTTACCCCTAACAATGTGTATCCAACCTCTTAGTTATCCCTAAAGTTTAAACTACTTTTAAAAACATAAAAAATTGTGAAATATACAGCTATGTTTAATAGATTTTATGTAAAATAACTGAAATACCATTCCTCTACTAGTTAAACTTATTCTTCTTACTTTTTATAAACTGAATCGTCTATAAAACCAATTGAAATACATCAATCTTTCTCAAATTTTCTTCAATTTTCTTAATAAATTGACAAATTTACAGTACATCTTTATTATTTCATCTTCTTCATCATGTTTTCTAGGCAAATTCGCTACTAATCTTATAAGTTTCAAATACATATAGTTTGAGGCAACTTTTAAGGGTAATAAGAAATAAGCTCATATTGTTAGGGGCATATATGAAAATACATATTTTTGACGGACATATATGATATTAGCATATTTGTTAGGGGCATACACGTTAAAACCCCAAAAATAAAACAAAAATGTTGTCAAAATAAGACTGCAGTCACTTACCAGTTAGAGGCTTTTGTATCTAGGGTCACTATTTGGTTTTCAGAGAAGTATATCTACACAAAGCTAACCTAATAAAAATATATTAAAAAAGAGGAAGCAATCATTTGATCAGATACATGGATCAGAAAATGTTGTAAAAATTGAAGTAATGTCTGAATTGCATTCAACTTGTTCTATCAACTTCACGTCTTTCCAGGGGCGGATGCACATACAACCACCGCTCACCCTGGATTTTGATTATACAGCCTATAATTTTGATTATCAGGTCTAATTTTAAAGTCTCTCCGCTCACGCTGGATTTTGATTATACAGCTATAATTTTTATTATCTAGTTTAATTTTAAAGTTTCTCCTAAGCCCGCTCCCCTTGTAATGAAGCCCGCTCCTTCTGGGCCTCGAAAATGCTCATTTTCATTGTTGCTTGCTCCTCTATTTGGATCAACGGTCAAGGCCGCTCCTCTATTTGGCCCAAAACTTGCAAGCAGTTCTTCTTTCTCCCTCTATATCTCTCGTACGAACCCGAAACCATAGCTCCCATCTCCCAATAAAAGAAGCAAACATGAGAAACATAGAGTTAAAAAATTTTTAAAAAACTACCAAAACTAAGAGTTAAAATAACATATGGCTAAGAGCATCCACTATCGTCTGCTATTTACTTTAAAAATGGAAAATATGAGAAATTTCACGCCACTATCGTCTGCTATAAACCTAGTTTATAGCAGAGTCGTAAACAGTACTCGGCCATATATAGCAGAGTAAAATAGCATTTGGAAAATATAGAAGACGGTAAATGATCCTCCGTCTATTAAAAAGTTCGAATTCTTTTGAATAAAAAATTCTAATAGACGGAAGATCTTCCGTCGATAGAATTCGACCGGTCAAAATTTTGTAGACGGAAGAAGATATTCCGTCTAACAAGTTGGTTTATTAAAAAAAATAAAAAATTCCCAAACGGAAGATGTTCCTCCGTCTTCGTCAATTTTATTTTTTTTATTTTTTTTTAAGTGAAAGAGACGGAAGATGAACTTCCGGCCCTTTCATTTACTTCTTTTTCTTTTTTTCCTTTTTTTCGTCCTTTTCCTAAAAGACAAGAAAAAAACAAAAAAAGAAACAAAAAAATCCCAAACGGAATTTCTTCTTCCAGCTGAGGTTTTTAAAAAAATAAAAACCTAGACGGAAGAAGATCTTCCGGCTGGGTTTTTCTTTTAAACAAAAATAATAATAAAGACCTCAGACGGAGGATCTTCTTCCGTCTATATATTTTACATTTTTTTTTTGCAAATTATAGCTCGCATGATAGTGGCGGAAGCGATTCAGTGCTAAAAGCAAATTTGCATATAGTTAAAATATAGCAGGAACGATAGTGGATGCTCTAACAAAACTAAAAAAAATAAAAACTGGGTCGAAAAAGAAGCCCATATAGGGTGGTCAATTTAGTCTGGCATTTGTGTCCACAGGACGTGTGCTTGCACACAAGCCGCATGTAATGCCAGTTCAACCCCCCCCCCCTCCCCCCTCCTGTGGGTAAGAGAGGGTCTCTTTGCTTGCTTACTTACCAAATTAAGGTAAGGGGTTTTAATATATACCCATTTAGTTCTCCACGCTTTTCCGATATGAGACTAAAGCTTTTAAGTTTTCCAGCCTACTTTCTCAAGTAGCTCACTTTGGAAAATAGTTTCTCATTCACCTTATAACCATTTTGAGCAAGTGAATATATGATTTTAATGTACTCATGGAGGAGAACAAAAATCCATACAGATCTCTCACTAATTTATAGTGGATCTTACTCAAAATTGGTTTATTAAAATGGCACCTTCCTGAGCTTCCTCCACCTTGGCACAATTTTTAGGTATTTATATTTTCATTAATTCCATAAAACATTGTTTATGATATTCTATTAATTGGTATGAATTAGGGGTTAGAGACATTAGAAACTAGGTACTAGGTTTCTGTTTGGATGATAGAGACATCAGAAATTAATGGAAAAAGAAATTGGGTTTCTATTTATAAATTAGAGGTTTATAGCATAGGGGTTTATAAATTAGGTTTTCATACTAAATTCGAAGTTTATAAATAAGTTTATGATGTCGTTGATTGACTATTGATATTAAATTAGGGGTTTATAAATTAGGTTTCTAATGTTGTTGATTGACTGATTATTGATACTAAATTAGGGGTTTATAAATTAGGTTTTTGTTTGATACAATTTAATTTTAGTTCAATTTTCAAACAACTATGGAAAAAAAATTAGTTCTTGTGATTTCGCTCCCGGTGGACGAAAATCCTGGCTCCGCCACTGCATCTTTCATATATATAAGCACTCTATAGTCAACTTCATATATTATACTAATGAATCTACTTTCTATGAAGGAACTTGATTTTCTTCAATTCCTAGATCAAAAGATATTGAGAAACAACCAAAGTACAAGTATGTCAGAAATTCCACGACCATCTCAGCATTCTTGCTTGGAAGATTTTTGCCATTTAACTATGGCTAGTAGACATTTTCGAAGTTCCAGCAATGGCCTTTTCAAATTTTCAATACTTAGAGAAATTTTATTGAGGATGATTCTTGATATTTAATGTCTTTAGTGTTTGATAATGGGAATTCTTAACAGTTAGTAAATTCTGGTGAACACCAACATGTTGCAAGATTTGATAGATATTCTGAATAAAACATACGTAATACAGGACAACCTGCTAATGAGGACTACTAACACATGAATAAAGACAGTTGCACAACAAAAACAAACACAAACACAAACACAAAAATGGCATAGCTTCAAAAAAGAACAAAGAATAAGAACTCTACCACCAATTAGCTGCTTGTACAGTCGTTGATCTTTGTAGTTGGAAAATATAACCACATTCTCTGAAACTGCAAATGCACCACCACCATATTCCTGGGCCACAGTCCTTGATGCAAACTCAGCTGGTATGATGTCTATCGGTTTATCTCCTAGATTTTTTGGTTCCTTGACAAGAACTGCACGTCTGGATAATGATCAACAAGGTCAAACAACATATTCCACTCAAATATTGAAGCAAAGAAATAAATAACTAAGCTGCAAAGCACCGAGTTTCATGTGATCGGAGGCATAAATAGCATAGGATAAAACATCAAAAGACAAGAACCTTTTATCCAAGTTTGATTTATGGAATATAAGACCATCTATAGTCATTCCCTATATTGACAAGAACCTCTTATCCAAGTTTGATTTATGGAATATAAGACCATCTGTAACCATTCCCTATATTTCCAAAATTTGAAACTTTTGGCCAAAAAGGTGCTGCAATCGTTCCCTGTATTTCCAAATTTTGAGTTTTGGGGAACAGTACTCCTCTATATTTGAGAAGAGATATTGGAATTTCCAAATTATAGCAATCGAAGGATGATTTCTCGTCCGTCCTAAAAATTAATTGTTTATTTGTTTCGGACGCAAGGTCATCTATCGTCTCACAGAATTTTTTTATTTTAATAAAATCGGACGGGAGATCCGTGCATGTATTTAAAATAAAAAATAAAAAAAACTTGGATGGGATTTGATCTCCTATCCGATGGATTTTTTTTCCAAATGTGAAGAAATAATTCTATAGACTTAGGCCTATAAAATTTGTTATGCGTGCACAATGTTCTAAAAAGCGCTAGGCGGTAGTCGGGCGGCCGATGGGGGCCTAGCGCCTAGACCTTGTAATCGGGGATTAAGCGGCTAGGCGGTAGGCGGTTTTTTAAATTAATTAATTTATTTGTTTATTTATTTATTTATTTATTTATTTATCGATCTTTTGGGTTTATTTTGTTGTTACCCCTTTTTACTCTTTATTACTACTCATTCTTACTATTGAACTTTTTCTCTTTGCAATTGTAGGATGGGCTTCACATAGTCGAATAGGTGTATTATTGTATCGGTGAACATGAGGACTCTATCTTCTCCATATCCGATGTAAACCACATTGTGGCTACTCATAAAAGAATACAAGTTCTAAAGAGAGAATAAATGTAAAGTTGATAGATGATCTCATGATATGCTTGATAACGATGAACAGCTTTAACTAATAACCACACTTAAATCAGATAACTTCTTCCCATCTCATGACATGTTGTCCCATACTAAGTGGATTGGCCATCCATAGATTGCTTTGGAAAGATATGTAGATCTGGATGACATTTTAGGAGCTGAAAATAGAAGATGAATAAATAGCTTCACTAATGAGGAAAAGCATACTACTTATAATCTGGTAGACTGATTGCGCCTTGAAGTTGTTGGCACATGATACTTCGTATAAACTTCCCCCTTTGGTGCATAACTTCACTTATTTGGCTGCGTTTGTGATATTAAAGTCCATACTTGTAAGTTTTAACATGATTGCGGTGAGAGTGCGAATACATGTCAAATTATGCAAGATAAAAAAAATACTAAAGATATGCTTAAATTTTATTAGGAGGAGAAAATGAGAGCGGTGTGTTTTTTTTACTTTTTTTTTAATTACTTAAGGCGGGAGCGGTGGGTTTTTTTTACTTTTTTTTTTAATTACTTAAGGCCTAAGCGGGTCTAGTCCGCCTAGACCCGCCTAGACCGATTAAACGCCGCCTATGTCCGATTTTAGCCGCCTAGAACCCATTTCCGATTTTCATAAATGCCTAGGCCCTAGTCGAGGCGTTGGGGGGCCGCCTAGCGCCTAGGCGCCGCCTAAGCGGCCGCCTAGGCCGCTTTTTAGAACACTGTGCGTACATATTACGATTTAATTGAAATTTAATTCATATTAATTTAAGATTCTTAATTAAATCTCGCTCTCGAACGGGATTTCATCTCCCGTCCGTGCATTTTTTTTTGTCGGACGCAAGATCCGTGCTACCTTTTTTAAAATGGGGTGATGCAAGATCATCTTGTGTCCGTGCTTTTTTTCCCTTTTTAAAATTTTTTTACAAGGGACGGGATTTGATCCCTCGTCCCGTATATTTTATCATTAAAAAGTCAAAAAAAAAAAAAAAAAAACGGGACGATAGATCATATATCATATACCATCTGTAATTTTTAAACAAAATTCTCATATTTTGAGTTCAAACGATTGCAGCTAGAAGTCAAAATTCCTATATCTAAATGCCAAGTATGGAAATTTTGAGTCTCAACGACTACAGAGGCTAATAAGGATATGCGAAGAAGCCATTGAAACCGTACTTCTTAGGTGTCTAAGTTCGCACATTTCTTTAAAATACATACACACTAAATTTCAAAGTTTCGAAAAAAGAAAATTAAAAATGTTCCAAATTGAAATAACGCTACTCAATTCAATTTAGGGTTTAGGGTTTTTATCGAAATCAATAATTGAGCAGGATGAGAATATATACCCTTTCTCTTGTGGTCGGGACTCGATCCAGATGAGGCGGCCGTCTCCGGCGACGGCGAATCCTCCGAGCTTCTTGTCTGCGCCGGAGACGACGTCAGCGGTGATCGGAGACTTCCAAGATCCGTACGGCGCCGTCACCTTCCCCTCCTTCTTCTGTGTCTCGGTTTGAGTATCGGAGTAAGACGAAGAAGTCATTGAGATTGGACGATAACGATGAAGTCGAGGATGGTGGTGGGTTTTGAGAAGCTGGAGATGGCGATGGGTTGAAGAAGGAGAGAAGAAGAGAGTGCGAGCAGTAGCGATTAGTGATGAGATCATGCGTTTTGTAATTAGCGAATGTTTTAGTGGGTGTTTTTTTGGATAGTGGGTTTGGTGGGAGTTGCTGGATAGTAGTGGGTTTGGTGGGAATTGGATTGTGGCTGTGGTTGTGGTTCGGATATGGATTTGTTTTTTTTGATAAGAGCATCTCAGTTGTTGGCTAAAAAGCAAAAATATCTAAATTTTAGCTTTTTGGCGTGATGTCGGCTATTTGGCCAAAAATTGGCAAAATGTGACCAGCGAGCTATATTTGGCAGATGATTTGGCTATATTGATAAAATAGTCCGACGGAAGATGGATTTTTGTCTGTTAATCGGACGGTAAATGATTAACCGTCTGAGATTTTTTTTTATTAATAAAATAATCTGGCGGTAAATAATTTACCGTCCCATAAAAAAATTTAAAATTAAAAAAATCGGACGGAAAATCATTTCCTGTCCGAAATTTTTTTTTTAAAAAAGTAATTGGACGGGTAAATAATTTACCGTCCCATAATTTAACCAAAATTTGATAAAAGGGATATAATTTCCCTTCCTACCATCTGGGAGCCTTTTTTTATTTTATTTTTTTTATTTTTTTTTGCTAAAAGTCACTATCATCATTAATAAAAAAATTATTAATATTTTTTTTTAACGTCGGATGAGAAATAATTTCCAGTCCATCCTATTAAGATTTTGAAAAGCTAAATTTTGGCTAACAACGATTATAGACGAAAGTTATATTGGCTACTACTATATGCCAAATATACAAAAAGTGGCTCCAACGACTACAGATGCTCTAACAGGTCCACCAAATTGTCATATTTGTTAGTAAGTTTTGTATTCAGCTCTTGCAATAAAAATAAGTAACATACTTTGGGAGGACAAAAATGTTAGAAGTGCACTTACTAGAGCACAAATGGACTTATCAATAATTTATTTATGGTGGAATAGGTGGTGTGGAGGTCACCCTCTGAGAGAGATCTTCCCAGATCTGTATGGATTGACCACCCAACTGCACATCTCCGTCGCTAGAGCTTGAAAAAGCGGGGGATGGTGGCCACTATTCAGAGAAAGACTTTGACCTAACGTCTAGCTCCAATTGGAGGAACTGAGATAACACATTGTCCGAACTGTGGTTAGATGGGGAATGGGACGGGATAGGCACGCTTAACGACCGGAAAGGAGCGGTTCCTTCTTCGTGCGTTCATTGTATTCCAAAATTCATTTCAAAGGATGCAGACATGCATGGTCTTCGATGGTATGGGGGCTAAGGCACCCCTCAAGGTCATAGTCTTTCTTTGGTTGGTGCTTAATGACGGTATACTGGCACGCGAAAACCTAGCAAAAAGACAAACAAGCATTGCTACGAATTGTGTGTTTTGTAACAGAGACTTGGAGACCAGAGGCCACTTATAGAATGCTCTAGAAATAAGGCGGTATGGCTCGAAGTCGTCCGAGCCCTAGGTGCCGAGGGTTATCCTTCATCATACAAAGACCTATGGGAAGGCCCTAGGTTTAGTAGCTATAGGAAGAACATGAGAGAAGTGTGGTATATAGCGATCAATTGGACAACTTAGGTTCTGTGGCTAGACATGAACAACTTTTACTTTCGTGGTTTGAGTAACAGTAATTTTGTTATCGAACCAACTCCTACGACAAGAGCATAAAAACGCATTGTAGGCGCCTTCCCCGAATGTCATTATGAGGTTGAGGAGATAGAAATTGGTCTGACATTGGAGTAAATTAGCAGCCTATCCCCTAGGGTTGTTGGTGGGACTTTCTTGCTTGATTACCCTTGTTTTTTTCTTTCATGATTATGCCCGTCCTCCTAGGGATGTTGGAGGATGATGTTACTATGTATGCTTTTATTTCTTTTCTTTTCCCATTTCTGGGCTTGTTTCATTATATTATGCATTAATGAAACAGAATGTAATATTCTACCTTTTTCTCAACAACAAAATAATAATACGTATGTGATCGACTAAGAACATCATATTTATAGGAGGAAAATTACTCGTACTTACACGATGAGACTTTTACATGAATGGTATTTGCTTCTTTCTTATGTGTCACGCCCCGCTTCCCACTATACGGAAATACAGGCACGCAACTGAGGCCCAGCGAATGATATACATCATCCATAAGCTGTACAATTATAAGCTCAACAAGATCTTTATAACACAATCACGCAGGCAAATATAATAATTACATGAGCTGAAAATAGAATAACCATCATTTGGATAATACATCAACATCGGGTCAAGATGCCCGGGAGTACAAGGTGCCAGAATTAAAATAATATGATAAGCAGTTCGCTATAACAACTAGATAAAATAGCGATTGAAACAACATGAAGTAGTAAGGAAGCAGCAACGATTGTCTAGAGAGTCTGCTCGTCGGGTCCATCAGTACCTGTATAATTATTAACTCAAAGAAAAATAGAAAAGTTCCCGTTAGAGCAAGTTTCGGGCAGCAAGTAGCAACAAGTAGAAAAAGGGGTAATATAACAAGATATAACATGGAAGAAACAAGAAGTAGAAGTACAAATACAATATGGAAGTAAACAAGGAACTGGGACTATATGATCATGTAAGTAATAACTGTAACTAGTGTATTCAAGACTTCAAGGTATAAGCAATTGATAACCTAGGCTCAGTTAATCGATATTCATGTAATCAATGATTGAGAGTCCTGTAATCAAGAGTCGTGTAATCAAGAATCAAGAGTCATGTAATGAAGAATCATGCTTAGTGGAAATCTCGAGTTTATCTGTTTTATTAATTTATCTAATGCACGCAATCCTGTGTCTCATACCACAAGTTCGGTGCATATCAATTATGTGACGTTTAGACTTAAGTAGTGAATTATATAGGATTATGTACTCGGGTCTTCCAGTGATAGTATCAAGACATGTAATCATGAATCATGTAATCGAAAATTATGTAATCAAGAATTGTGTAATCAAGAATCAAGAATCAAGAATCACTATTTCGGGAAACACGGGCCCCCTTCCGAGTATACTCCCCTATATTGTCCACTATTAAGTCGTACCCATATAACCCCGGCTTGTTATTCTTTTATAATTAATTATGAACATACAGTTGGTACGACTAGTGGAACGGTGTAATCAAATAGTTTAGTCAAGGAAAATATCAAGGGCAGTAATTATGGACATGAGACGTAAAACAAGTACATGTATCGAGAGTAGTTATTATGGAATTATCAAGTGGTATAAAATGCATTCTATCAACCTATTATATATATGCAAGTTATTATTACAAGAACAATAATACACTCAGTTCATTAAATATGAAAAATAACGGGTTTATATGAAAAAATGTATAGATGAATTTTTAGACAACTTGACATATCTGCATTCAAATTCACTTTTCCGTTGTTACAGAAAAGCAAATCCGATTCCGTCAGAGATTCTAGAAAGTAGACTCTCTTTCGGTTCCAACGCATATTTACACGATACATTCTAAAGACAGTAGCTATGCGTACAAATTCATTCTTCGCTGGTTTCGATGTTTCGCGCGCATTCTGGAAATTCGGAGTCACAATACTAAAACTGTGATATCTCATAATCTATACATCCGATTGAGAAATTGTAGGATGTTTCGGACATCTAAACTCGAAGGGCTACAATTTTCATGTAGAAAGTTTTTCGATCCAGTGTCGGGAACATGGTCAAATTCTCAGTACGAGAGACCGGTTAGTGATCCCGTGCAGGTTCAGAAATTCACAATATGACAGTACTAAAATCGCAATATCTCACAATCTATATATCCGATTGAGAAACCGTCAGATGTTCTGGATTCGGGACTCGATGGGCTACGATTTCCATGTAGAAAATCTTCAATCCAGTATTGGGAACATGGTCAAATTCTCAGTGCAAGGTCAAGAAATTTTAGAGATAGTAAGGTTGAATATTCGATATTCGATAACACGATTCGAAATGTGTTAACGGTTCACTCTTGAGTTGATATAGCATGGAACAAGTGATTAGAATGGAGTTTTACAATAAAACATGATGATAACTAGACTACTGGCCACGAGTCCAAGGAAAATGCTTGTACGAGAATAAAAATAGTGTACAAGATACTTGCCTTATAACGTGACGGTTTCGGTGGTGGTGTTAACCACGGAAAGAAGTGACGTCGGCAACGGACGGTGGTACAACGGCGATAAAAATGACGGCAAGACGGCAGCGAGGTAGCAACGGTGAGTGACAACAACAACAAGGTGGCACGGCGTCGGGTTGTTTTTCGGGGTTCACGGGATCGCAGAAACGGAGTCGTTGGCTCGAAGGTGGAAGGTAATTGCTTGAGCTCTCGGGTGTGAAGAAGGCAGAGGAAGAGAAGAAGGGAAAATGAAGAATGTAGATAAGAGAAGAGAAAGAGGTAGGAGCTCTGCATGTGTGTGTGTGTATATATAGAAAGGAAGGGATAGGAGGGGTGTAGAAAAATCAAAGGATGTGTGGAAAAATGAGAGTTAGGCGTAGAATTAGGCAGGATTAGGATTAGGATTAGGATTAGGATTAGGATTAGGATTAGTATTAGTATTAGGATTAATCGGGGTTTAAAATTTGTATTTAAACTCCGATCGAAAAATTACAAAATTATAGAATTGATCAGAAAAATATTCTGGCTTTAGATAAAGAGTCCAAAGAGAAAAATAAAACTGATCTGAAAATTGAAGTACAAAAATTCACGTAATAAAATACGTACAACTGGAACAGGGAGTTACAATCCTACCCACCTTACAAAAAAATTTCGTCCTCGAAATTTACTTAGGCGAGATATAGGATAGAAAAGCATAACACCTACTCGAAGATATGGGGGTACTTCTTCTGGATTTCTTTCTCTTTTTCTTTCTTCTTTATTTGACTTCTCTCCCTCTCTTTCTCT
The DNA here is from genome assembly GCA_017893485.1 of Hemerocallis citrina. NCBI lineage: Eukaryota > Viridiplantae > Streptophyta > Magnoliopsida > Asparagales > Asphodelaceae > Hemerocallis > Hemerocallis citrina. The sequence goes on from CM030363.1 coordinate 25,528,854, forward strand.
TCTTTTTATTTCTTCTTCTTCTTGTCTTTTCTTCATTAATGCACCGCCCCCTATAACCGGCCTATGATCAGTATCTGCACTTCGGCCCCTATTCATTCCAAATATAATATCGAACCTTGAGTTGTTGATGATGATGAAGTTTGCTTTGAAATTCATTCCATGAATCAATAAGGGACTCTGCTATATTTTTGCTGCGCCACTCTGATGGTGATGCTTCTCGCTGCTGATATCAAGTGATAGTGATTGACGAATTGAGCAGAATTAAGAGATTGGTAATACGAAGATGTTGGTTGTCAAACTTATTTGGTAAAGTGGCCCCACCCACCAAACAATATTGGAAAATTGTGGCAAGATTGGTACCGCAAAAAAAATGGGAGAAACGGGAATGAATAATTTGTCAGTTACTCATCTCTCATTCCTATAAATGAGAGGTTTCGGAAGAAGAAAAAAATTAAGCAAGACAAGAACAAGAAACAAGCAGAAAAGAAGAAAAAGAATAGAGTGTATATTTGTAAGGTGGAGTAATACTAGTTTTAGAAAATAGTAAAGAGTCTTCTTATTGGTATTCCAGTTTCCAATTTGTTTGCCATTTAGACCAACAAAATTCCTACTCTCTTCGAACAGAAGATTCAAGAAAAATAGGGATAGAAAGAAATAACTAGTATGATACTCAATAATGGATTGATCGATGAGAATGAATGCAATGTACAGAAGGTAACAAACGACGCAGGAACTGAAGTATGACTAGATCAAAATATACCAGCAACTGTTTCTTTGGTGGTCTCTGCCTCCTCTGTAATCAAGTTATGAGCCTGATTATACTCTCTAGTCTGTCCTCCACTAGGATTTGATCCTCCTATTGGTGTGACACTCTTTCTCTTTGGGCAATCCCGAACCTTGTGATTATACGCTCCGCATGCAAGACACAGGTTGTTGGCTTTCCAGTAGTTCTTCCGTATGTGTCCAACTCAACGGCAATAATAGCACTTCTGGTCCTTCTTCGGAGTCGCCGATGAGTAAAGTGATGCTCTAGTAGTCGGGATCTGAACTGGCCTCCGTATCGGTCCACCTGTAGACTGTGCGACAGTAAGGAGATGTAATGCCCCCTAAACGGCAGTCCACCCTCTACGGATTTGCTCCTGGGTATCGAGCATGGCGGTGTAACTCTTATGCTGGTGCACAAACAAGTCCCATTGAATGGAGTTTGCGACATCCTGTACCCTATCCATATTAGCTCTCACCAGTTCATTTTGCTCTTGCTGTAGCTTCATCATTCGTTGCATCTCCTGAAGAATGGCGACGATCTCCGATAGTTCATCCCTGGGTGTAGAAGTCGAAGAGCCTCTGTGAACCATAGTCTGAAATGCATATTCGAATGGGGTAAATCTCCAGATGGCAAGTTGGTTATTAACATTCATGTGATCCACGTGATGTGTATATTGTTGAGCTTAGCATGGTTCGAGCCTAGGCTCTGATACCACTAAAAACCTGTCACGCCCCGCTTTCCACTATACGGAAATACAGGCACGCAACTGAGGCCCAGTGAATGATATACATCATCCATAAGCTGTACAATTATAAGCTCAACAAGATCTTTATAACACAATCACGCAGGCAAATATAATAATTACATGAGCTGAAAATAGAATAACCATCATTTGGATAATACATCAACATCGGGTCAAGATGTCCGGGAGTACAAGGTGCCAGAATTAAAATAATATGATAAGCAGTTCGCTATAACAACTAGATAAAATAGCGACTGAAACAACATGAAGTAGTAACGATTGTCTAGAGAGTCTGCTCGTCGGGTCCATCAGTACCTATATAATTATTAATTCAAAGAAAAATAGAAAAGTTCCCGTTAGAGCAAGTTTCGAGCAGCAAGTAGCAACAAGCAGAAAAAGGGGTAATATAACAAGATATAACATGGAAGAAACAAGAAGTAGAAGTACAAATATAATATGGAACTAAACAAAGAACTGGGACAATATGATCATGTAAGTAATAACTGTAACTAGTGTATTCAAGACTTCAAGGTATAAGCAATTGATAACCTTGGCTCAGTAAATCGATAATCATGTAATCAATGATTGAGAGTCATGTAATCAAGAGTCATGTAATCAAGAATCAAGAGTCATGTAATGAAGAATCATGCTTAGCGGAAATTTCAAGTTTATCTGTTTTATTAACTTATCTAATGCACGCAATCCTGTGTCCCATACCACAAGTTCGATGCATATCAATCATGTAACGTTTAGACTTAAGTAGTGAATTCTATAGGATTATGTACTCGGGTCTATGAGCAACATGTTCATAACCTCTCTGAGAGTATCCCCTGGGTTGATGGGGATGGTGATCTGAAGGCGGGGTTTTCTTACGCCTATAAAGGCCGTTAGGAGGACCCCGTCATTGGGCCCTTCTCTCATAATGCTCCCCTTGTCGGTGTTGGTACCCATGGTCCCTGGTAGGCCCCTCCTCAGAGCGATGATGATCATAACTCCTCCCCTCATGGCGTTGATGTGCATGTTGGTGTGCACGCGTCGGGGAGCGAGTGCGTCTGAGCTCTCGATCTCCTCCCTCATCGGGGTTTGGGGTCAAGAGTGAAGGGGGCAGCGTTGGGATGGTAGGGATGGATACTGCAGCGATGGGAGAGGGGGGAGACTGCATTGTGGGTTTGATCATGGTAAGTGTGGGTGGTATTATTGGTGGTTGCTGTGGAGGTGAGGGGTTAGAAGTTTCCGACAATGGTGTTGACGTTGGTGAAACCATTGATGCCAGAGCCGGTGGGTAGCGGACCCTCTCATTGGGCCCGCATCCACTAAGTTCTAGGATCGAGAGCATGGTCGGATGGAGGAGCTAGCACTTTGTGAAGTTGCAGCGGGGTAAGAGGAGGGGATTGAAGGTTGAGAGGAGTGTTGTTCAGGTGAAAGTAGGTTGAGGTTGGAGGCCGGAGAGCAGATAGAGTAGGGAAGAGGGGGAGGGATTAGGTAGGAGCTCCATTTTTTATGTTTGTGAAATATTCTGTCATATTTTGAGGTACATCATGCTTGAGTTGTTGTAGTTGTTCTAGTAAAGATTTCAAAAGGAACCCATGCTTGAGTTGTTGTAGTTGTTCTAGTAAAGATTTCAAAAGGAACCCATGCATGCTTGAGTTGTTGTAGTTGTTCTAGTAAAGATTTCAAAAGAAACCCATGCTTGAGTTATAGTTGTTCTAGTAAAGATTTCAAAAGGAACCCATGCATGCTTGAGTTGTAGTTGTTCTAGTAAAGATTTCAAAAGGAACCCATGCTTGAGTTGTAGTTGTTCTAGTAAAGATTCCAAAAGGAACCCATGCTTGAGTTGTTGTAGTTGTTCTAGTAAAGATTTCAAAAGGAACCCATGCATGCTTGAGTTGTAGTTGTTCTAGTAAAGATTTCAAAAGGAACCCATGCATGCTTGAGTTGTAGTTGTTCTAGTAAAGAACTCATGCATGCTTGAATTGTATGTTGTAGTAGCATGCTCTAATTACTCTAGGTTGCTAAAAGAACCCATGTGTGTTTAAGTTGTATGTTATAGTTGCATGTTAATCTAGTTAAACCATTAAAAAGAACCCATGAATGTTAGAGTTCCATGATTGTTCTAGTTCAAATTCTAAAAGAAACCCATGAAATGAGTTCCATGGTAGTTCACACTCAATTCGATGAAGAACTCATGCATTTAGTTTCTAGGTGATTCTAGCTTAAATTTGAGAAAGAACCAATGAACCAATTGGCATGTGTTCTAGCTTAAATTTGGGAAAGAACCCATGAACCTAGTTGCATGTTGTTCTAGTTCAATTTGGGAAAGAGAACCCATGAATTCTAGTTGTAGGTGGTTCTAATTAAAATTGGACCATATCATGTGAACATTCTTCATCTTCAATGTATGGGTGATAATGGTTGGGAAAATCACTATTATTGTTAGCTTGATAGAAGCTCGTCTAGGGTCCTCTAGGGTACCGGTGTCTTGGATCGATAGGCCATGAGTTGGACCATGATAATCTTAAGAAAGTCTAAATTGAAAATCCCGTAAGATTGTTTAAGTTTAGTGACATCATTAGGGTCGTAACTTATAAAGATCATTACTTCACCATTTTTGCCAAAAGGGAAGGGTTGGTATTAGGGGTGATACCTTATGATCCAACTCGTCTTATAGGTCGACACTAGGCAGTGTTATTGGTTGTACCCTTCCTGTCAAAGGGATACGGTATGTGCCTTCTCACGAGTTGGGAGCACGGAATCCGTATCTCGTCTATTAATTTCTGAAGTGACATGATAAGGACGGGAGAGATTCCTGTCGGAGCTAGGGGATGGACCCCCGGAACTCTGTCATGCTCTATATCAAGAAGGGCGAACAAGCCATAGACTACGGTCTATCTGCTAAGGGGGCCACAGAGGATGCTTCGAGCTAACCTGCGCTACGGATACCCTACATTCGTCAGATTTTTGAGTGAGGTCCAATACGCCGGGTAGTAGTGGCAAACATAGACACCATGAGCTGACTGCGAATGGCGGGATTAGACCGTTTCACGGCAACATCATCAGTCACGCTGTATCTTCAGAAACATGTTGAGTACAAGAGTAGAATTCATGTCGTGGGTTCAAATCCCTATATATGAAGAAACGGCTTGTTATGGGCATATGTGGTATGGGACGCATACTGTTCCGGAGACTTGTTTGCATTAGAATAAGAGCATCATTGCATTAGTTTAATCGTGCATTAGAGTCTATGTCATAGCATACACCGACACATCAATTATATATACATGTTTCTCTTTTCATCAATCTGTTTGTTTAAAGTTGAGAATCACTGCTAGTCATCAGCCTTAAAGCGTCAGTATATGTACTGACTCCCCATTTCAGTAGGTATAGGATTGCAAAGCTATAGGTACAGGATTCAGGAGGACTCAAGCCAAAAGAAGCAAAGTGTTGATTTATTTCAATTGTAATATATGTTGGTTACCTTTGTAACATCTATTGTTATTTATGTTAAGAAGCATCAAAGTGAAAGTACCAAGTGTTATATATTATTCATTGTACTCTGATTAAAAGTTTGTAACACTTGGGCTTGTATGACATTATTGTAACACTGATGTAATTTATTGCAGTTTTATAACATTTGGACTCGTAATACATTTGTGTTGAATAAAAAGTTTTAAAATTTTCCTGCTATTTCTATGTATTGTGGCTAATTGAAGGAAAAGATTGCTCATGTCACAGTTTTCCAGTGTATAGAAATCGGGGCGTTACACTCAGCCAATTCAACAATGCCCTGCTTATGAAATGATGGTGGAAAATCTTATCTGAGGAATCCCTTAGCACCCAAATTCTCAAATCGTTATACTTCAACAGAGCGACCAACTCTTTCACATGCAAGGCTCAAGCTTCTGAATTCTGGAAGAATGTCTACAAGCTGAAAGAGCAATTTGACCAAGGGATTTTTTGGCAACTTGGAGATTGACAACTGCTTAAATTTTGGACCTCCAATTGGATTGGAGGCAGCAGCATCGCCAAACTATTTCTGACTTTATTTGAGGCAGCTTGGAACAAAGATGCCCCACTGTGTTCTCAAGGCCACATTCATCAGGGCAGATGGATTTGGAGAACAAACCTTCATACTTCTACATCACCCACATCCTACTCGAGAAGAACCAACTACTGCAACTTATCTCTCACTTACAACCATCTACAACCGTAGACACTACTAACTGGAGACAATCTAGCTCAGGGTGCTTCACCGTCAAGTCTGCTTATGATTTCTTCAGCATCTCAGGCCTAATATCCCCCTTCTACCATGCCTATTGGAAAAATTTAGCGCCACTCAAATGCAAAATTTTCATTTGGATGCTGAGTTGGGAGATACTCAACTCCAAGGAGAGGTTACATTCTAAAGGATGAGATGGTAATCTGACATGCACAACTTGTGCATGTCCAATCGAAACCACCTTCCATATCTTCTTTCAATGCCCACTGGCTGTTCAGGCTTGGCAACACTTCACAAACCGCTTCAACATCACAAATTTACCTACATCAACTGCTGAATGTTTCACACATTGGTGCTTTGATTCCCAAAACCACAAGTTCACACACTCTTGGCACATGGTTACACTGGCTACCTGTTGGAGTATCTGGCATGCCAGAAATGATAGAACTTTTAACAACAAGACTATTGCAGCAGATAAACTTATATCTAACATCAAATTCTGGTTTTCTCATTGACTAGATAGCTGCGGAGACTCAAAGAAGAAAGCCAAGATTCTCCAGGAGATTGAGGACACTGGGGATCGAGATCTGATGAGGCCACGAGAAGACTGCTCGATTCAAAGTATGGGTTGCACCCAAAGATAGTCACCAGGATCTGCGCCTCTGTTAGTAGGTTATTTTTTTTTTTGGGGACTATGCATGTTTCGGCTCTTGTAATATATCAAACTTGTTTGTGTACTATTGTTATTAGGGGGGATGGTTCTTTTGTTTGGGGAGCTATCGATGTTGCGTGTAGGGGGGATGAGATCATAGCATTGAGTTTAGTTGAGGAGTACGACAATAGTCCAATGCCCTCTCTACGACTCAGTGATATGCCATCTCAAACTCAGACATGCACAGAGCTCACCCCGCCTCCAATCCTTTCCCTACTATATTGTAATCGTTTTACTTTGTTTATCTTTATATATATATATATATATATATATATATATATATATTTGTGAGGTAGGTTCATCCTACCTTTTACCAGTCAAAAAAAGTTCTGGACCATTGTAATCTTCTTCCAACTCTTTAATGTTTATCATATAAATTTTTGAGAGTTTTGATGGTTCTTTCTTTGTAATATTATCCATCCTATCTTAATTCCTATAGTTTAAGATCTTGTATAATAATAGTTGTTGGCAATACCAGCTTGCTTCTTCGTTCCTATAATCTATTACTTTGTGCGCTATCTCTTTTTATATTTTCTTAGTTTGTTTCTCAGTTATTTACTTGTTATTAACATATATCCTGATATTTCCCTATCAGTTTTATATTTTCTTTCTGTTAATCTTCTATCAATGTATCTATTTTTAAATTTTGAAAGATTTTTTTAATTTTAGTTTCTTTATTTTATATGAAATATCCAATGTATAAGGTTAAGGGGTATTATAGTTTGTAAATTCTAAAGTATGATTATATAGAAAATTTTCTTTTTAGGTTATTATATAGAGTAATGCTACATCCACTACCAATTTCACTACATTTCTCTTCACTATCTTAGGTGACACACTCCAATAGGTAGGAAAAGATAAAGTAGGTGGGGGAGCTCTCCAATAGGAGTATGCCACCTAAGGTAGTGAAGAGAATGGTAATGAAATTGGTAGTGGCTGAAGCATTACTCTATTATATGACCGGATCAGTTGGAGGTAATATTTTGTGAAAGTGTATCAGTGGGATAAATATTTTGAAAAATGGGTTGGTTTGATAAATATTTATTGAAAGTGGGTTGGTAGTAACAATCACTCAGAAACAAATTATCACGATATCATATTCTCCATATGATATCAGGATTCGAACTGTTGAGTTTTTTATAATACGTATGAAAGAGATTTTGGAAGATATATATTCTCTTCCTAATGATTAGTCTGCTTTTGGAATATTGAGAGTTTCAAGCTCTCATAAATAGTTTATAGCAAGTGTTCAGGCTCTCCTGGTTATTTTAAACGTAAGTGTTGTAAATGTTATGATTGTGGATGATCAAACGTATCTTCTGATTATGAATTTTTGTAATACATAGGTCTATCAGATAAGAGCTTATGACTTCTAGAAGTAATGCATCAATTACATGAAGCGATCATAAAAAAATGTAAGTCAAAGATTATAGCTATCAATCACATAAGAAGGAAGCAAATTAAAGTTTGATTTATCCGCATGTGATTCAAAATCTACACACATGGCCATGCATTTGTGTCAGTAATTGATTATCCAAGTCAGCTCCTGCACACTTAAGCATGTATGTATGGTAAACGCATGCAAACGATGAAGCTATCTTCTAAAGTATCTCAATCAGCAGGTCTAGCAAAGGTCTTCCTTCTAAAATCTCTCCGTTATCAAGTGATGTCATTTTACTTATGTTGCTCATAAGATCAATGACACTTGTCAGCAAAAGTTGTACATTTATGATTATTAGTTAATAGGGCCGGCCCCACCGTCATGCTGGTGAGACGGCCGTCTCAGACACACGATTTTTTGACAATTTTGGGGCTCCAAAATTTATATTCCACTTGTAAATAAAGACACATTTTATACGTAAAAAATTATATTGTTATCAAGGGCTTTCAAAAATAAATATTTGGGCATTTCGTGTTGGACCTCCGAAAACTCAAGGCCGGCCTTGTTAGTTAAAACAATCAAAAAGTAGAAGCATCTTATGTGCTACTACATAATGCTAGAAGGGGTGTTTGTTATGTGCCTCATGAAATTCGTCATATTATAACGGTGTTCATTACTTATGCATCTAATATAACTCCTTTTAATATATCAAATACATATAATATTACAACTCCTTTTAATATATCAAATACTTATGCATCTAATATTACAACTCCTTTTAATATATCAAATGCGTGATATTTCATTATGCATTTGTGACGACAACTTACCTATAAAAGAAAACTTTTAATGTATCTTGCATAACTGTTCCCTTTTCTATCAAATGCGTTTTATGTTTATTTTAAATAATTTTTTTTTTTTTTTTGGGTTCATTTGTAAGTGCAAAATCTAATTCGTCATAACTAGCAATTGAGCACTTGCAATGCGATATATGATTTGGCCAAAATTTGCATTTTTACATATACAGGTTTAACAAACTGTCATCCCATTCAAACTGGGGTTCGTCTCCATGCTCTAATGCCTGCACTGGATATGAACTCATTTGAACCTAGCTCACATACTTTAGTAGACGAACAACCCAACCCTTGGAACTTCATTTTCGATTCTCCGAGAAATTTTATTATAGTGTGTTCTTATTTTATTCTATTTTTGGGGGAAAAAATGGGTAGTTGACTACTATTTTAGGAAAGAAGTGTGATTTATTTGAATTGCATTTTAAATAGATGGTTGATATAAATTGACCTAAGGATGCATAGTTGAGTTCTAGTGAGGGGTTGATTTAGTGAATGGTTAACATAACACCGACTTAAAAAATGTGTTGTTGAGATTCATAGGTCGACTGTTATCCATAGAACAAACAATTCCAACTCTCTGGACTCTGGTTATGATAGGAGACAATGACGCAATGCATGTCCAAATACAATCAGTTTATTCTATTTTAATTTTGTCAAAAATACTAGATGATAATTTTGTAAAAAATTTGCCAAGATTTAGCATGCCAAATTAATGCTCCTGCTCTTTGCCAAAACTCAAATGCGAAAAACAGTTAATTCTCGAAAAGAAAAAAAATAAAAGAACAAAGATCTTGGAACATAAGTCAGAAAAGGATCAGAACGAGAACTGTAACATAAATTTAGATACAAATGGAGAAACTAAATTTCTTATTCATTTTGTTAAACAACATAATTATTGGAGATTGAATAAGAGATCACAGACCATTCATCTACTTTTATCATCATAATGATCTGGTGAAGTACTGCATTATCTACTAACACAAACACAAATATGGTGAGGTCGGTATATTGACACAAGAAAACATCTCTATATTACAAGGAAAAACATTGCGACAGGATTTGTATCCTGAAAATGATGTGCATCCAAAAGAAAGTGTTTGTGCTTGATGTACTAGACCTAAACCTGATTTAGTCAGCGGTAGATATCCTTTGCAGAAACCCAATGCTCAATCATGGTTGTCGACTTTGATGGGCGTAATATCATCAGCTACTTGGAATTTCCCCACTAACCTCGCGAAAAACACCATCTGCTGCTCCAGAGTGAACTTAATGTTCTCGGCCTAGACAAAAATATATATAAATTCCCACCTTGTCAAAACTCATCTCAACCTAGCTTGATATATATGCACACGCAATGTGAGCGCAAAAACGCTACACAATCATAAATAGACAACAGATAAAAACATTCCTTTTTAAGAGTTATAAGAAAAAACCCCAAATTCTATAAACTCAAAAGGTTGTTCCTTGCGGCAAGTACCTTACGAAACCCATGTTGTTCTCCTTCGAACTCAACTAGAGCAACAGGTAGACCCTTTTCCTTCAGAGCTGTATATATCTTGCGTGCCTGATCTGGAGGGACAACCTGCATTAGATAAACAAAGTTACAACTAGCCATACCCGAGAATAAGGACTCAGTTGTTTAGCATGAACAAATACAAAAGTGGCAGAAATACTGCTACTTTTGTTACTTCTAATGTCCGTTTCTGGAAATTACTTCAGAAATTACTTTTTGCAATCTTAAGTAAAACTTATGACACCTTGAATTCCTGAATATATTTCAACTTCAAAATTTTTGGTGATAAGACCAAACTTATAATATACTCTCCTCATTAATAATGTCAAAAAATGAAGAAAAAATCACCACAGGTAGCAATGCCTAGAAGTGGTTTACATTTGGGGTATGAATACAAAGTTTCACATGAGCAGTTACTAACAAATTAGGGAAAGTGGTAAATTTAGATTAAATTATGCTGAAGGTTTTGTCGTAGTATTTGTAGATTGCATTATCACAAATCCTACCCTGAAAAGCTTATGCATGTCAGGAAATAAATAACCCAAAAAAAAAAAAAAATGAGTTTTGGTGTAGAGGAAATACCAAAATTAACAAGATGTCAGAGCTACTAATGTTCAACTTCTACTGGAAGAGTAAATATGGATTTTCCTTTCAAAGTTCTTTCACATAAACCAGGTTCTATACTAAGAAGCCACTCAACCAGCGGGATCATGTTAGCATATAAAAGTAATCCTTTCCCATTATAGTGGCAAGAGCATTTCACAACCCAAATGGCAGATGTCAACTTCCTCTTTTGTGTATAGAAAAGAAAAAAGGAAGAAAAAAGCTGATCTTATAGAGGAACGAAATCACTATTGGCATACCTTGTCATCTAATCCTTGGAACAAAATCACTGGACAAGTAAATTTATCAGCAAAGTTGATAGGTGCCCTCTCGAAGTAGGCACTTTCACTCCCTAAAAGAAGAAAAGCAAGCGGATTTAGCAGTATAAGTCATAAGGTTACCGGAAAACCTTCACATGTTTCCATTACTTACCAACAAGATTGTCACTGTAGTGTGACTCGAACTTATGAGTTTCAGCTCTCAATGAAGACAAATCAGCAACCTGTCCAACACCGAAGAAAATGGATCATCTTATATCAAAGAAGAAAGAAACACCTCTGAACAAACATGTGAATTTACTCTAAATGAAATATCACCTTATGTATAAAATAATCAATGTTTATATTGGCTGGAGCTCTTTTGAGCTCTATCTATATTATCAAAATAATAATAATAATCTATACTATTATTAAGCAAAGCCCTATTTTGGCAGCTTTTTACTATCATGCCCTCATAAACATAAAAGGCTAAAAAAAATATAGGGTTAATATCGGAGGTCAGAAATGTAATTTGAATGTATTGGAAAAATAATTAACATGCATAGATTTGCATGGCTGTCTGCATAGTTTTGAGAAAATAATTAATAGTATAGATTTGCATGTACTTGCATGCACAATTTATTCATAAATGTAATTTGCATGAATTGAAAAAATAATTAACATGCATAGATTTGCATGCCTGTCTACAAGTATGGATTTGCATGTACTTGCATGCACAATTTATTCATAAGAAAGTTTCATCAAAGCCAGTAGGTCTAACACATGTATGCAAATATTAAAATGAATAAATTGTGCATGCCTGTCTGCATGCATGCATGCAACCTCTTCGGTGACCTGCCCCTTTCTTAAAATCCTACACACCTTTATAGACGTGCATCGCACGTGCATTATACTAGTAATAATATAATCAATGTTTATGCACCACAAGTAAGATTACATGGAAAATAAGAAAAAGAAAACAGAGTGCGAGTTATCGTCGACTGTTAATATAATATCTCTTCACTTAACCAAATCTCATTATCTGTGGTAATGAGATTATGTCTATCATATTTCCACTCAAATTTCTATGGTTGGGGTATATGTACAGCCTTCTTGCTTTAGCTGCTACTAAAAGACAAAAAATTTCTTTATTATGTATGCACATGTTATATAACCTATCAGTTGTATTTATCATTCAGAAACTGACACTGAATCGACAAATATGTTTAAGAAGGGGAAGGAAAAAAAACAGTAGCAGAAGATATAGATGCTTCTAAAGTTTATTCTTTTTTAAAATGTCGTATCTGTGAAACATACCCCATATAAAGAAGCACCAGCCTTGAATGTATCTCTGAATGCAAGACATGCTAATGTGGTGTACCCACCAGCTGACCTCCCGGTTATACAAAGTCGGTCTCCATCCGTCTTTCCACTTTCTACCTAGAAAACACATGCACCATCGGATGAGATAATCTGATCAAATGTTGTTATCACTAGTAAGTACTCTAGTCAATAGAAGAACTAGGGTACCATACCAGAAACTTAGCACAGCTGCAACAATCATTTACATCAACTATACCCCACTTGCCCAAAAGCCGTTCTCTATAATCTCTCCCAAAACCTTCAAAAGTACATATACTTACCCAACTTATTCAAGTTCATAAATGTAAAAAAGTACGATATGACAAAATAGGTATTGGAATCGAGAGCAAACCCGTGCTTCCTCCATAGTTAACATCGACAAAAGCCCATCCTCGACTAGTCCAATATTGGATATTGAGATCAAGTGCTCCACGTGCCTCACGTGTAGGGCCTCCTATAAAATATATGAAGAGGCATTACATTATGATTTTAAGCAAATAAGCCGAATTTGCAATTATCAGACTCGGATAATCCAATAATAGCCCATGAAGCATATGTATGTCTTAACAAAAGAGTTACATGCATCAGTTAACACTTGGATATAATGATATTTGGTGGGTACGTGTCAGAATATTCCATCAAAATATTTTATTACAAAAAACTTGAGAACCAAACCAAACTACAGAAAGCTTACTAACTTATTTGGTTAGGTTTCTTCACGAGACTGTACACAACTGACTGAATGCTCACTCTACTTATCAGCATATTTACAAAAGATAAAAGGAATCAACCAAATTGCTAATCAATTTAAAAAATTAAATTTCCATACTTGAGTAAAATTTAAATAGATAACAATATAACATTTTTTCCGACTAAATTTAATCAAATTTTAACCAAATGAACCTTCTGAATATTACAGGTATATGTAACTAATCTCTATAAATGCATACATGAATTTACCGACACATCTACCAGAAAAATTATTAGCTATATAGCGCACTGTGATCAGGTAAGGTAAGGTCTAAGTACTACTGGACCTGGACTAGATATCATATTAAAGAAGCAAGATCCTACACACTGCCTTTAAGTTGGGTCCAAATTCGGATTGGATCTATTATCTTTGCACCCATCAAGTCTACAGATCAGATATTTTTATTACCCTACCTGCCAATTAATGTTCTGCTCTGATTCAGATCAGTAGGCTTTTGGGTCCTACGAAGTCAATTAGGAAAAAAATGACTAAATGATACTAAATCATCGTGAAGGAACATAGTAGTAAGGCTTTATTTTAAATTTTGGGTGGGTGTGAACACAACTAAACTGCCAATAGCCTAACTGATTCTTCGTGTCATTAACATCGAATTAATACCAACATGATGAGTTCAAAATATGTATCTCCCGAGACAAGACATAACAGAGGCTAATCTAACAGTGTTATAGAATCAAACTTCATTAAACTTTAAACAGTGTTCAGTCAAGTCACTTACAAGAATTATAAATGATAGTGGACCAATGATAACAAATAAATATTAACATCATTGTTCAAATTTTATTGCTTAAGAATTATAGAGATGAATACATTATCAAAACTAATCTAATATCTTTCAACTCCTACAAGAATTAAAATTTTGAAATCATGTCTTACACTTCTTGATGTTCTCTGATAAATTCTTTAAAATAATTGATAGTTTACATTATGATAAAGTAAAATAATAGGTAATATATGCAGCATCAATTTTCTTATCATAGTATATGTAAGCATCAATTACTTTAGCTTCCACCATTCGCAATGTTTATAGGCTAATAAAGCACATAATAATAATTCTTTCATACCATGGCTTTTCAGTAATAATGGAGGCTTTTCATCAGAAATAGCTTCATAATCGGGATTTGATGGAGGATAGAAGAACGCATAAGCCTTTTGACCAGGGCAATCTGTAGGAAACTCGATAGGTTCTGGCGAACTAAAGTATGGCTTGAACTTAATATCTGGGGACGAAGTCCACACAATTGAGAATTCTGCAACTTGTCTTTGACTGTCATCCAAAGTTGCCTGATAACATAGAAATAAATGTCATCAAATTTAGAGAAAATGATAGTTACATATATGTCATGGTAGATTCACTCTGAGATTATTTTTTAACCTTTGCAACAGACAATGGATGGGTTCCAGATGCCCCTTCAATGAATAAGCAGCCAGGTGCAGAAACCTAAATTGATTAAATCAATTAAAAACATCAGCTAATACCAATAAGTTTTTTAATTATGCATAATGCATATTACAGATCTACTCTTATGATTCCAAATTTACTTTAGGATGAACTGAGTACTCACAATATTATTAATATCAGTGAAGGGAGTCTCAAGCATCGAAAATGAGCCTTGAGTCTGATCCAGTATTCCCAGGTATGACATTCCATTCTGCCTGCATGTAACAAATACCGAACCAAATAATTAAGTTAATCATAATTTGCAAGATACTCTTGATAATATTACTAATATCCAAATTAAGTAACTTTGCTATAGAACCTACCTGTAGCTGCAAACTATCTTAAGATTCTCTCCACCTGCTTGAACAAAATCGTAGGAGCTGATACCGAAAACCCATAACGGTCTAGTAAATTCAGCATCCAGTGGATAAATAGCAACAACTTCATTCTTGTCTTCAATCTGTGTCAAACAAATACCAGAATAAATGATAAGTGAACAAATATTGAGGACGTCAAGATAAGTAGGACCAAATCACCGCTACATGAGGATGAGATTTATCAACCCACGAAAAAAACGAGGAATTCTTACTCAGAATACAATGCTAAATTAAAACTCAGGGAACATGTAATTTATCAAACTCCTACTTGCCTTTTCTCATCAATCCCTAACTTAAATACATTTATCTTCTCTGAGTATCTCATTGATAGCTTCAATTTTTCCTGAAGTTCTTTCTTTCCTTTCATCAATAGAGCACAAATGAACCGAGACTTAACTAAAGCTATATACTCCAAGTATATCTTTAACTGTTGTACAAATTAAGGGATAAATATAGCAAAAACTAAACAACTTATACTGTGAAATTGATTTGTATAATTAGTATACATAACACTCACACAGAAATTATTGAAGGGTGTGTAATAATATAACCACATGGCTATCCTGAAGCCATTGAGAGAGAGAATGCAACATAAATTTATAGCAACATACCAGTGTTTCCCATGGGCACATACCAGTGAGACTGCAACATAATATTCTCCAATATCGCAGATTCATTATACAAGATATTGGAAGGATAGAAGAAGACAAATTTATCGCAATTTTGATGACATATGGCTGGCATGCCTTTGTGACTTTTGACTCGTCTAGTATAGTTTCTTGATAAAAGCTATGTTGTCCACTATGTGATAGCTTCAACTGAACCAGTCTGACCCCGCCTTTCTTTCACCCGTGTATCAATTTACCCTTGTTATACTCGTCATCTACACGAAGTCCAGGCTTATCCGATAATGGGAGAAGGCACACATCAATGCATCATCAACTCTCTATAGGACTAGAAGTCTCCAGAAACCTCCTTCACATAATTCCAAATTGAGACCAACTTCCGCATAACCTAATTATCTATAACTATAAGAGAACCTAATTAACTAAATGCAGTTAAATATACTTGATGAGCTAAACTAAAATATGAAGTGACAAACCTGTAGCACATAAATGACATAAATATAAATGGAGAACTCTAAGAAAAAACTAACAGTTATGTTACCCTTGGTTTTCAGATTAAATTAGCATCGAACATCACTTTCATGTTTGTGCTATTTTGTGCTATTGTCCCTGGTATGATGGATATAGGCCATTCGGGATGATACTCAAAACCCTGTGTAGACTTGAAATGAGCCCTCTGACCTAACAATATGGGTTTTCTTATCCATATTTAGAAGAAAAGGGCCACAGGCCTAACAAGCTAAGTACCATGAGGGAGTCCATCATAAGACGTGGAAATAAAACTTGTTAGCATAAGAAAGGGACTTCACACTGTAATGAATGTATTGCATTATGGCTCTTGTTATGATAAGCCAAGCTGATCAACATAAAGCAAACATGGTTATGTATGTTCAGGGAAAACATTTACTTCTTTCCATACTTCATGTGATCATTACTCATTTTATATATCCATAAACTGCATGCATTTCAAGATTGATTAACATCTAATCCAAGATAAGAACAAGATGCAATAATATGAGAACATGAATAATAATTAACAATGAATGTCCAAGGAATTTATACACATGCATACAATCATGTAAAACAACAAATATTCGCATATCATATAGTAAAGAATAGATTACCCATTTATAGATGTTCCAAAACCCACTTTTTCTATCACTAATGAAGAATAGGTCTCCTGCAATCACAAAATGAGAAGACTACCACAATAAGTTATGTATACAGAATATAAATCCCATTATCACCATGAAAGAATAAGTGCAGATTAAGGAATAAATAAATCATTACTTAGGAAGTAAACATATCCTTTAGCTGGAAGTACAGAATGATGATTCATTATCCTTAAGTTGTATGTACATATGAATCATTATAGTAATTAGGTATGGTATATGCTAACAAAAATTGCAAAGCTCCCTACAATCAGAGTGAAGGAACACATGTTCCAAACTTAGGTATACTGACCACTTGGAAAGATAAACTATACTGTCCTGGATGTCTGACAAGTCTCAAATGCAGATTTTGTGACTTCTACTACATTTATTTGATTATTTGACCAATAGTAAAACTGGTGTAGTGAAATGCATACATTATCAAGCTTCACTATACACAGGGAGACAGGAACCTTGATTATGCATTTATACATGGGCCCTAAATATAAAATTTGGCATGCTAAGAAATGCATTGGTTCCATACAAAACCCAGAGAAGACTCCGATACTCCTGGGTGCGTACCCAAAGAGAACTCAATTTTTAATTCACTTTTGCAATTTTTGGAAACAAATAAACTTAGATAAATGTTTGGGCCCTACTGTAACTTAAAACTTTTTGTCTCAAGTTATTCTCAAACACAAAACAAGTATACTCTAAGTTTTGATTGGTAGATTATCAATTTCTTTCTTAAAAAGGCACATAATTTTAATGTAATCATATAGTTCTATTAAATTATTCAAACATTTACATTTTTAACAAGATAAATATTTTATTTATTTATTGGTCAGATATAAAATATATTATATTTAACATTCCCACCAACGCACCCGTATCCTACGATTTTGAAAATCATATATCCCCGTATCCGTGCCGTGTTGTATCCGCATCCCGTACCCATATTTGTGCTTCATAGCAGAGGTGGCAAATGGGTTGGACCAAATTTGACCTAACCCAATTATGCTTGACCCAACTTCACCTTATTAGTTAATAGGTCATTTCTGTCAACCCAAAATATAACTCGAATAGTACCTAATACGAATAACTCGATTAAGATGTGGCAATCTTTCTTCTGACAGTTTCAAGTTTTATTGTTTTTTTTTCTAAAAGTCATAATCGTATATTTGTTGAGCCTATCATATTAAATTATATTGCTACCAAGCAGGGCCGGTCCTGAGATTTATAGGGCCTTGTGCGGAAAAGAAAGCAAATGGGTCTTCTTCAAATATTCTAATACTAATTTTACTTTATTTTGATTTTGATTTCATATATATATTATACGAATTCAGTTGAAAAAAATGAGTATGGTACATTCTATGTCTTACAAATTTTATATGAATTCATTTGAAAAATACCTTTCAAATTTTATATCATTGGAGGCTCCAATACCTGAGATGGCTGAATCGATATCTTGAATTATTCGTCTCATCAATTAAGACGAAATAGTATAAATGTGGTTAAGGATTTTCATATTCTTACAACGCAGAAAATACACGATTAAAAAAAGCTTTACACATTAAGTCAATCTCTATAATTAATGAAAGCAACAACATAGAAATCATTAAAAAACTTTCTCTAAAAGTAAATATACATATAATCTCAACAATTAATGAAAGAAACATAGAAATCCTTAAAAACTTTATATAATATATGTAATGGAAAAAAATCGTCGAGATCAAGGTTCAAACCTACACTCATTAGATTTAAAGTCTATTCCCTTAACCACTTGGACAAATTGCCTTTTGTGCTAAAATTGAAATAAAATCTGTATTAATTATATATGATGTCCAACGGGCCTCACGGGTCTCCTCATTAATGGGTCATGTGCGACCGTGGGCCCTGTGTGACCGCACAGGTTGCACAGGCCCAGGGCCGGCCTTGCTACCAGGCACCAACATGTTAAAGAAACTAAGACAAACCAGAGGAATATTTTTTTAAAGAAAACAAGATTAATTTATACAAGGACCGTAAATATCCCAAAATCATCAAGTTTGTTGTCCGTTGTTGTCTGTTGTCGACACATTGTTGAGGGTTTCAACTTTCAATCACCCCCAAACTCTTCTAGCCACCATAACCATCTAGAGAGTCTAGATCGTCATGTAGTAGAAATGATGATGACATCTTTCCTGTTTAGTTTAGGATTTTTATTTCAGTACCATTTTTGTTTCTGGCAATTATAGCCATATGTAATCTTTTTGTATTTTTTTAGATTCTGAGAATATTTTGGAGATTTGTATCAAGATGTATTTTGAGCCTATTTAAAGCCCTTGAGATGAATGAGAAGATATGCCATTATTGATTAAAAAAATCTGTGTTGAGTTTTGCTCTTCCTCCTCTTTTGTGTGATACAATTGAGATCTAAATTAGGGTTTGTGATAAATCCTAATCTAATTTTAGAGTTAGTGATTAATTCTAAAATCCATCCCCAGCTTAAAAATCCCTAATACACATCATAATCCCTATTACAAAACCCTAATCACATACCCCACATATCAGCCGCCAACCTTCCCCCTGCTTTCTTCTTCTTCCTTCTTCATCTCCCGATCTATTTCTAAACCCCTTCACAAAATCCCTAACCCCCCTTTCGAACCCAACTCCCGATCGTCAACCACAACCCCATCCCGCTCGTCGCCCCCCAAATCACATACCTCCGCCTTCGACGTCCTACCGTCACCACCCCACCGCGACCACATCCTCACCACAACTCCGTCAGCCCCCCCTCCCTTCATCTTCTCCGTCTTCTCCCGACCACAATCCTCACCCCAGTCCGTCCACAACCCATCTACCCAAACCCTAATCTCCACAGATCCCCAACAGCCTCAACAACGCCCCCAACTCTCCCTACCACCACCGTTGCCTTCGCCGCCGTCGCAAGCGCCGTCCCTTGCCGTCGTCGACGTCGACCAGTGACGCCGCCGACCATCGTGAACTTGCTCGTGGAGTTATTGTCTGCCATTGCTGTGTTCTAACAGAGATCTACGTTGTTTTCTTCGCATTCGGTAAACTCGTTCCCTTATTAAATATTTGTGTTTTACTGCCCTATTATCTAGTATATTATCTAATTTGTCTGTCGACCACAAAATAACTGAGATTGAGTGATCCACATGCTAGAATAGAGTACGAATCAGTATTGAATTTCTTACTTGCTAAAACACGTAGGGATTTAATTGATTGTAAGGTTGATTTATTAATTGGAGCTATTACACTTATTCAATTCTTGAAAATCCATCGAACCTGTTAGCTGTTAAAAATTTCCAACTTAGATCCGCACTTTCATGTTGGTAAAATTAACCCATTAAAATTCTTGGAAATTCTCTATTTTAGGGTTGGTTTTACATCAAGAAATTTACGAAAATCTCAGCCTT
Organism: Hemerocallis citrina; assembly: GCA_017893485.1. Classification (NCBI taxonomy): domain Eukaryota; kingdom Viridiplantae; phylum Streptophyta; class Magnoliopsida; order Asparagales; family Asphodelaceae; genus Hemerocallis; species Hemerocallis citrina. The sequence goes on from CM030363.1 coordinate 25,549,046, forward strand.
GGAGAATAAGGAACACTGTCACTGTCGCGAATTGGGATCACTGCCACCATTGTAGGAATGTTGCTGTCAACTAGATTTGGCAGCATGGCTGACACTGCAATTGAGAAGTTGTTGCCTCTGCGAGAATAGCACTTTCGCAATTTGGAATTGATGCCAACTTCGCAATCTTGGATGACTCCCTTGTAGATAAGGGTGTCAATTTGAACCCCACGTGTGTTACCATTATTGGGTTAAAAATCTACCCGCTTAACCTAAAAGCATTGGATTGGGTTCAGGTAAGATCTGGTACCTAAATACAACACATTATATATAAGCCTAATCACTCCCTTTCCTCGTTCACATTCCAAAACCCTAAATTATAGCCTCTATTCTCCTTTAGGAAAACCTTTTCATTATAGATCTCTCCTTATTTTAATCTACATTTTACAAGGCGGTGATCCAAGATCACCGTGGCAGTGGTCCCAAATTGCCAAGGGGTGGAGAGAGACAGAGAGACAGAGAGAGAGGGTCCGAAATTGCCAAGGGTCACATTAACGAGATAAAAGTAACAGCAAAAGAGTAAGACAAGTTCCAAAAGAAATTAAAAAACAATGGTCTATCGGCATTCCACAGTGCAATAGCTGGATTAGGCAGCTACTGTGGAACTCTATCTAGCTGAAATGGGGGGTTATCAAGGTGATTTATTGGGCTAAAGCATAAAGACCATTAGGATCCAAAGTTTAAATCTTACATTGATTTTCAAAGTTAAACGAGAAAGTAACTTTCACAGTCTGCTCTACTTCGTTCAGTAAAATATTTTGAAAATACAGAGAAGAAAAAGGTTTATAGCACACCTTGCGAGGTCCATTTAGGTTCGCTTGGGGATTCTACAAGTGCACTATCACCACCAGCAACACATACTCTCTCATGCAAGTCTCTGTAAAGTATGAGAATATCCATTAATAGTCATATAGAAAATTGGAAACTCAGTGGAGGATTAGACTCAAACACATGGTTCATGGGATATATTGCCAAAAAAACATGATGAACAGGAACTAAGCAAAATTACAAAACTTACCAAAATTTCATGCTGACCTAAAATTTAATTAGATAGATAGTTCCGACATATATGTACCGGATGGGAAATGGGAAAGAAAAAATGAAATCATAGCACTGAAGTAAGGAAGGAAGCATTGCAACCTCAGGAAGTCAACTCAGGAAATTCCTGTTTTCATAAGAGAATCTTGACTCTACACTAAAAGTCTTGATTTGGTTATTAAGGGCCATTATACTCACTGTTTTAAATTTCGGCCGATACGGCCGAAATTTGACTTCGGCTAGCTTGCCGATGCGAAATCAGATATTTTATACACTATATCGTTTTGGGCCGAAATTGCCGAAATATTGGCCAAAATATTGCCGTAATATCGGCCGAAATAGACACTAATGTTATTGCGAATATATAACTTTTTTTTGTTTTACTTTTTGCATATAAGTATTTCAATATAAGACCTTAAGCTAAGAAATGTGAAGATTTCATCTCTTTATTATTTGTGTATATGCAAAGTCAAGTAAGTCTATTAACTAATACATTTTTTCTAATCAATGCAAATTCAATTTAGTTATTGAAGAGTACATCAAATCTGTATTTTGAGATTTAGCAATATGTAGTTCATTTGAGAGATTTATTTGAGAGAATTATTTTAAATTTGATTTAAGAGATTTGTTTTGGATTTGTTTAAGTTTTGTTTTGGATTTGTTTTGAGACTATATATAGGCTTTCAGAATAATGAGAAGAAATGCTATTCTTGATTAAAAATATATATATTGTGATTGAGTTTTTTCTCTTCATTCTCTTTTTGTGAGACAATTGAGATACAATTTTAGGGTTTGTGATAAACTCTAAAACTACCCCCAAATCCCCAAATTAAAATTTTCAAACCCTACTCCCCAAATCACTTATAACCCTAAACCCCCATCTTCTTCATCTTTATCTTCTCCCCCTCTCCCGACTGTCGACCACCACGACCGACCAGCACCCTCGTCGTCTCCCCGTCGTCTTCCCCGCTCACCGCCATCTCCTCGCCCCCCTACTTGCGCCCAACTCCTCGACTGCACCACCTGTCACGCCCCGCTTCCCGGTATACGGGAACACAGGCTCGTAACTGAGGCCCAACGAATGATATAAGTACGCCAACTCATATCATCCATAAGCTGTACCAGTCTTAGCTCAACAATATAAGAAAATGAATCACAACCACGCAGGAAACATGATCACATAACGAGAATGAAATTCAATAACCAAATCTGGAATACAATGACTTACCAAATTGCTCGAGAGACTCCAGCTCAAATTGTAGAAGAACTGTTCATCAATGCCTTCAGGCAATTTCTCTGGCTCACCTGTACTTGATTATCTAAAAAGAAAGAATAATTTGTCCTTAGAGCAAGTACGGACAGCAAGTAGTGAAAGCAGAGAGTAAAGGAGTAAGGTACATGAAGGAATATGAGTCAAGATCAAATTGCAAAATCAATAATGGTACTAATAGCAATGGTCTTAATCAAGTATACACGTGTCAATTTATGTTCATTAGAATGTCATTTCTCCTATCTAGTGCACGTACTACTGCATCCCATACTACAGGTTCGGTGCATGCAAAACAGTGTACGTTTCAGACATAGTGGTGGGATCTACAGAGCGTGTACTCGGTGTCAATAACAATCAATTACCATTTGCAATCAATCAATTTCCAATTTACAATCAATCATTCACAATCAATACTTCTCCTTCCATGTCAATACGATATCAATATAGGCCTTACCGAGTACATTTTCTGAGACTTCCCACTACTAGGTCAACCCTTATAAACCCCGGCTTGTTTAGTATTTTATTAAATCATTCATGTCCATGCAAGTGTGTATAAGGATGTCAAGGGAATGATACGAATGCAGCAACATGATGCATTGCACAATAATAACATGAAATAGTAAATCTGAAACAACAATTCTCTTTATATTATTTTAAACTGATTCCAATTATAACTGGGTCGAAACCTCAGTACAAGACGGACAATACAGCAGGAATTTATAAAAAGCCATCACATATATGTTCATTCAAGTCGATAAACAATAGGTTATTGTATCATGAAATGCATTACACCAATGTACAACAATTAGGATGTTCTTTACAGTGTACAAGTCCATTCACGATGTCATTGTTCAAGTCACGATATTTCAATCAATCAATGTATTCAATCACTATTCATTTTCCTTTATATGCAATTCTAGTCCTTTTATTTATGTCAATTGTGTATGTAGGCTTAGGTTTGAGTCAATGGATAATTATAAGAGGTCAAGAGTACGTCGAGTTAGCTCGTGTAAACCCTCGATACTCCCAACGGAAGGGACACAAGGCAGATTAGAATAATTAAAATGGAACTACTTGCAGGAGATCAATAAGCTTGAACTAGAAAATTAAAAGAGTTCAAGTGGACTTGTCTGTTAGTTGACGACGATGAATTAAAGATAGAATAACGGGATCAGTATCCCGGGCAGCAGAATGCGTGCAAGATGTTTGGCAGCCACGCCAAATCAGCAACTCCAGCCGGATCCTCCTTTGCGAGCATCCAACAACAACAAAAGCAAAATCCAACACAAACTCCAAAGCAGCAACTCACTACCCAATAACAAACAGCACCAACTCCACTTCTCCACTCAAAACACCAACGGCAACAATCCCAAAGCAACCCCAAATGGAAACCAACTCCAAACAGTAAACACTCCACTCCAATCACAACAAACACTAACACAACTTCCAATGCAACTATCTAATCCCCACAACACCAAACACCAACAACTAATAAAATACTCAATCTCACAACACCAAACAAAATCTCCAAATCATGTCTTCTTTTTCTTCTTTTTTTTCAACCCGGAGAGATGGAGAGAGAGAGAGAACGAACGGAAGAAGGGAGCGATGGTTGAGGCTGGCGGGAGTCGAGCGGCGCGGCTGGAAGTGATGGGGAAACGACGGCGGGAGTTGAGGGCTCAGGCGGCGCGCGTGTTCAGGGAGGCGACGCACGGAGAGAGCGCCACTGGATTGAGCTCGGCAAAGTTTCGGCAATGGATGACACTGTGGTGGAGAAGACGAGCGGAAGACGAGGTGATTCGGAGTTTTGGCGAGCGGTGACTGAGCAGCGGTGCGATTGCGGCACAGGAATGGGGGACGGGGGAGGAGCCTGCGGAGCTGTCGAACGAAGGGGAATGGCAGTGAAGACGACGGGGAAGAGCGGGAGTTGTCGAGGGCGAAGCTCGACTGTGGTGGAGAGGGCGGTGATGCTGGAGACGACGATGGGTTGAGCAGCGAGGGACTGCGAGGTGCTTGGAGGTTGTGGCAATGGTGGGAGGCTTGGGACGTCGGTGATGGTTCTTGGGATGGGAGCGATGATTGGCGAGTTGAAGGTGGGATGATGAGGAGTTGGAGGAGAGCGGCGCTTGAGCGGGAGGACGACAGCAATGGCGAGGCTCGAGTCGAATGCGCTCGAAGGTTGGGTGCTTCAGTCGAGAGCGTCGCGAGGATGAAGACGACGCAGTAATGGCGGAGCTTCTAAGTTCGGCAATGACGACAGTGTACTGCGGGGCCGGCTGCGCTGGCTTCGAGAGCGGTGTTCGAGGTGGAGATGCCAGGAGCTGTCGATGGCTTCGGGCGATGGTAGCGGTGGGGCGAATAGGGAAGGAGACGAAGAGTTCTCTGTGTGCGTTTTGGGTTTCTGTTTCTGTTGGGGAAAAGAAACAGAGATGGAGAGAGATAGAGGTAGTAACGGGGGAGAGATGTATAACGGGATTGAGAGAATAACGGGGAGAGTGTGGGAGAGTTAATAAAATAATAATAAATATAATATTAAATAGGGGTAGTTAGAGATAGTGGGGATTGTGTTGAGTGGGGAAGTGGGGAGAAAATTGTATACGGGTGAATGTATGAGTTTGTGGATTTGGGTTTTGGGTTAGAGTCCAATAAGAGATGGGCTTGATTTTTTTGGGCTTCAAATGAATATAATAAATCCAATAGGAATTGTTGGGCTTCAATTAAATAACATAACATGTATCAAAATCAATGGGCTCCAAATGAGATAAATAAAAGAAGAGAGACAAATTCTAATTTGGAATATAAATTTGGGTTTCAATAGGAGATTCAAATGATTTAAATGGATTGGAAAGAATTTACACGGAAATTGGAATATAAGAATACGTGGAGAGAAAGAAAGAACTAGAAATCCGTATAATCGGAAACAGGGGTTACACCACCCAAACACCAAAGCCTCCCATCACCACCACTGCCTTGCCGTTCCTCCCTCCTGCGACTACCACCATCAGCCATCGCCAACGCCACCACCACAAAACCCTGCACTCCTCGTCGCCCCGTCCTCACCCTCTCCTTCACTGCCTGTGCTCCACCTTCACAGCCCCCAGTCCATCACAACCAGCGCCCTCGCACCGCCTCTACCTCCGCCGCCAACCACCTCTGTCGACATCAGCCCCCACCACCGATCGACTGTCCTTACTGTTCTTTGCCTCTATTCCACAAGCCGACCACCGTAGCCGCCTCCTCCACGATGTTCTGCCATCGCAGCCCCTCCTCTTCACTGTACTCCCTATCTACAACCCTGGTAAACTCTTTCCACTTCTCAAATATTTGTATTACTGCTTAATCATCTCTATTATATTATTTGATTTATCTGTCGTCTACAAATATTGGGAGTGAGCGTTTCTACTTGCTAATTAGAATACGAATCTTTATTGAATACCTTACATGCTAAGAACGATTAAGTATTATTGTTGATTGATATAATTGAATCTTTAATTGGGCTTGTTAAACTATTTCATATCTTGAAAATCCATCAAACCAATTAATAGCTATAATTTCTAACTTAATCTGCATTACGTGTTGGTAAACTTAATATTTTAACATTTGGGAAATTCTCTATTTAAGGTTACGTTTACATCATTTTGGTATCAGAGCGAAGGTTGTTAAAACCCTAATTCTTGCATCATTTAGTCATAATTTTTGCATTCATTTAGGATCGTTTAGAGTCTTTATTTTTCTTTTAGATCATTGCAGAGTTTAAAAAAAAATTAAAAAAAAACAGGTACATTTAGGCCACGTTTTCCAGAATTTCAGTAAACACACGACCCCTAGTTTTCCACCGTTGGTGAATGCGTCTTCGCAGCACCATCACAGATTCTGAAGAGCCTTTCTTGTCCCTCTCAAACCACCCAATTAGGAACCCTAGACTTTCGTGAGCCCCTCTTCGAACTGAGATGGACAACTCTGATATTTTCACTACCCTAGCTGCCACTCAAGCAACTCTTGCCAATATCAATCAGATAGATGCTTGAGAAAGTGAAATTAAATCAAACTGTTGCCCCTGAGCTTCATCGTCAGATCTCTCAAAGAAATGATCGTGACGGTTGACGTCAAGATCGTGACCCTGACAAACAATACAAGAAGAACGTTAAGGCTGACCGTATGGAACCCCAAGCTTATCTCGATTGGATCTGTGCCATGGAACACTACTTTGTGTGGATTGACATGAGCGAAGCCCTGAAGATTAAATTTGCCACTATAAAATTGACTGGTAAAAGCTCAACAACATTAGACCAATCTTGAACACGCCCGTAGAGGCCGAGGCCTGGCGCCCATAGCCACTTGGGAAGCCATGAAAGAGAAGCTCACTGAGAGATATGTGCCGTTAACGTTCCACACCCGATTGCTAAATTCGTGGGAGGAAGCAAATCCACCCAAGAGTATTTTGATAAATTTGACGACTTCCTTATTCGGTGCAATGTCTTAGGTAAAGAGAGCGAAGAACAAACTCTCTCTAGGTATCAGAGCTGGACTACGAGCCGATCTTAGAAACAAGCTAATTAATAGAAATATGGACTTATTGGCAATAGTTTATGCCCTTGTCCTCGATATGGATTTCCTTAAAGCAAGTTCCCATTACAAATCCAGCGATTCGATGAATCATTCCTCTAGAATAACCCCTCCTAATCCCTCGACCTGAACACTCCTACCCTCATACCCCAACAAGCCTTACCCAAGCAAGCCTACTTCAAATCCATATTCACTTAGAAATGACAACACGGGTAAGAATACTTAAAGAGACTATTCCTCTCACTAAGTGCTATAAATGCAAGAGATACGACCATATTGCTAGCAACTGTCCAAGCCTCAGTAGGATCAATATTGTAGAAGGTACCGCTGTCATTGCTGATGAGCTCGATAATGAGTTTACCTACGAACCTCATGTCAGTGATGACTTTGCTGAAGAAGAGGATGATCAGCCTCTCAACTATATTTGGTCGATCCAACCACCTCTATGGAATATACCTGAGACACTCATTCCTTCCCAAGTGCAGCCCATGGATTTTATCCGTGTAAGAACATCATAGAGTCTCAAAGTCTGCATCCACATTTGCATATCGCATTCATGACTTGCATATAAAAATTTCAAGGAAATTAATGAACATAATTTTAACTGCAAGTTAATAGCATATACTAGAAGAAAATTTAAAACTCTTGATGTTGGTGACGAAGTGATGGTTCGGATTCGTCCGGAACAGTTTCCAGCTGAATCCGTTAAGAAATTGAACATACGTGCTGCAGGTCCATTTAAAATTATGCATAAAATCAATAATAATGCCTATGTCGTTAACCTCCTGAAGGTTTTGGCATAAGTAAAACTTTCAATATTGAAAATCTAGTACTCTATTAAGGTCCAAAATTTAACTCTAATTTTTTTTTATATAGATGAGCATATCCTGCAGCCTAATGGTGAGATTCCCACATTTTCCTCCTTACCTGATACTACTTACCCACCGATAGACAAATTAGATAATATTTTAGATGATCAAATAATCTCTACTAGTAGAGATGGTGATATTCATAGGTATTTGGTAAGGTGGAAGAACAAGCCGAAGTCGGATGACACTTAGAGTGATCGTGAGGAGCTCCCGCGCATGGATCCAGATCTTTTGCAGCACCATGACAGGATCACTGATTTTGACTCGACTGGGTCAAGCCCTCTCCCACCCGGAGAGAATGATGATGACATCAAATCTGTTTTATTTTATTTTAAGATTTAGCAATATGTAGTTCATTTGAGAGATTTATTTGAGAGATTTGTTTTAGATTTGAGAAATTTGTTTTAGATTTGTTTTGAGCTTATATATAGATCTTGAAAAGAATGAGAAGAAATGCTACTCTTAAAATATTGTGATTGAGTTTTCGTTCTTCATTCTCTTTTTGTGTGAGACAATTGAGATACAATTTTAGGGTTTGTGATAAACTCTAAGACTACTCTCCAAATCCCCAAATTAAAAATTCTAAACTATAATTCCCAAATCACTTATAACCCTAAACCCCCATCTTCCTCTTCATCTTCCCCCTCTCTCCCGACCGTCGACCAGCACCTTCGTCGTCTCCCTGTCATCTTCCCCGCTCACCGCCATCTCCTCGCCCCCTACCCGCAACCCAACTCCTCAACTACACCACCCAAACACCAAAGCGTCCCACCACCACTGCCTTGCCGCTCCTCCCTCCTACGAGTGCCACCATCAACCATCGCCAATGCCACCACCGCAAAACCCCGCACTCCTCGTCGCCCCGTCCTTACCCTCTCCTTCACCGCTTGTGCTCCACCCTCGCAGCCCCCAGTCCACCGCAATCAGCACCCTCGCACCGCCTCTACCTCCTCCGTCCGCCACCTTGCTGCCATCCCGCCGCCAACCACCTCCGTCGACATCAGCCCCCACCGCTGATCAGCTGTCCTTGCTGTTCGTTGCCTCGATTCCGCAAGCCGACCACCGTAGCCGCCTCCTCCTCGCTGTTCTGCCATCGTAGCCCCTCCTCTTCACTATACTCCCTATCTGCAACCCCGGTAAACTCTTTCCACTTCTCAAATATTTGCATTACTGCTTTATCATCTCTATTATAATATTTGATTTATCTGTCGTCCACAAATATTGAAAGTGAGTGTTTCTACTTGCTAATTAGAGTATGAATCTTTATTGAATATCTTACATGTTAAGAACGATTAAGTATTATTGTTGATTGATTTAATAGAATCTTTAATTGGGCTTGTTAAACTATTTCGTATCTTGAAAATCCATCAAATCAATTAATAGCTATAATTTCTAACTTAATCTGCATTACGTGTTGGTAAACTTAATCTTTTAATATTTTGGAAATTCTCTATTTAGGGTTACGTTTACATCAGTTATATACTTATATTACATTCTCTTTTATATTGTTGTTGAATTCTGCAAATATTTATCGTGGTTGATTCATGCTATTAGTTACATTATGCAATATTTTATTTGATAACTGACATGCAGAACATATAATATCTTGTTTAGTAACAAAAAAATATATCTACTGAGTGTCTGAAATGAACATTCGAGATTATCACATTTTTCCGAGATCTCCGATATCTCCGATCCGAAACAAAACACCGATAGCCGAGACGAGTCCGAAATCCAAGATTTAAAACCTTTGATTATACTTCGCTAACATGGAAACTAAGCCAACACGGTTATCTATCTGATCTAATAATTTGATGAATATGAGAATAACAAAACTAGATGAGCGGCAGAGCTGTACAATGTGCATAAAATAATAGATCTTTTATAGTGTATATTACGCATACAGAAGAGAAGCTTGATGGTTATAGAAACATGACAAGAGATACCTCTCTAAGTAAAATATAACATATCGTACAACTCATACGCTTGGGTTCTTAAGGTTTCTACAGGGTGTAGAGGAAGGAGAAACTAGTGGCAGCAAAGGATAATGTGGATCTTCAATAAGCCGCTTTCTAAAATATTACAACACCATTAAAATAGATTGCGGTAATGTTTTCACATACCTGTTTATCTAGAAAGTATCATAAAGATTCATAATGACTTAATGAGGCCTCTAACCACCATAATGAACAAATATTCTCCGATTATTAATTTCTTATGCATGCTGGGACGGTGAATCGCCATTGTTGGGAGATTCCCTCATAGCAGATTTTCATATTTTAAATGTATTTTGCAAAAAATTACTGTTGGAGTACCAAAGAAGGCTTAGCCCAATTAACTAAGCCAGAATATCAACTTTCAAATTATTAGAGTACTTCCTTTAGTATTTTTAGTTCAGCTTAGAAGGGTGAGGCGGCATATACTATATAGATTTCTCATTCAGTAACGCAGCTTCTTGTTCTTTTGCTCTGAGCTCTGACATGGTATCATAGCGGAGACGAAGCGCTATAATCTATTCCAAAAACAATCATTAAAAAAAAACCCTAAAAGAAGACTTAATAGTATGTTCTTATATAAGTCAACGACCAGCCTTACCCGTTATCAGAAAAATAACCAACCCAAAGTTGCGCTCTATCCCAAGGCATATGTGGGTGACTCCATTCTATCCATGCCATCCTCTTGCGCTTTTGGTCAATCCGTGGAAATGCATAAAAGTCATTGCCAGCAACAAGGTTCTTTGGTTCTAGAAGTCATATAATCAGAAAAAAACAAAAATTAATATAAATTACTTAACAGACAGTTCCTCATAAATATTGAGAAATGCTCAATAAATAATCAACTGTCCAACTGAAGTTCTGTGTACCTTGGACATCTCCAGCAGTTAAGGTTATAGAAACAATTGATGTGGTTGGATTTAAGCTACACTGACGACGATCTGTCCGGAAGAAAAAAAATTTAAAGACAAAAACTTGTAAATTCTGAGGTAACTATTTAGCATTTGAACTTAGGAGATGCCAACCTTCCATTACAGTGACATAACGGCTGAAATGGGGATCAAATACACCATCCGCATAGGAAACTGAAGAATCACCATAATCTGGGGTAACTGGTACAGGCAAATGATCTGCAAAAAGGTGTGAGCTCCACTAAAATTCTTGCAAACAAAAGGCATAAGAAGGAAAAATTAAAGATGAAAGTTCATAGAAGAAATTTGGTTTGCAGCATATTGGAAAGACTAAAAGAGAATACTCTGTTAGAATCCACAGCTAAAATTAAAGACGAAAGTTCATAGAAGAATTTGGTTTGCAGCAAATTGGAGAGACTAAAAAAGAATACTCTGTTAGAATCCACAGCTATACTGTAGCTAACTGTCAACTTTTATTAATTTAAATTTTCATCGTGCTTATAAATATCTCATAGAACTCATTTGTTGAGTATGACAAACTCCAAAGAGTAGGTGACATATTTATATATCTTAGGTACCAACTGTTCTCTTCAAATAGTTTCATCCCATCTCAAGTGCATAGGAGACGGGTCAAGTGAGTAAGTGTGTTCTTTTCTCATGCACTGAAGTAACAAGGACTAATATTGTTCTCTCAAGTAATAGGATCATGCATGTTAATGGAAGAACAGTAATAAACAAAGTTTTCATGAAGAAAAACGTGACAATTGTATTTTAGTGAAAAGGTCGTCATCAAGAAAATTAAGAGAACAAAGTTTGATAGTTTGAGAATTTTGTTAAAGATGGCTAGCAGAGAATAATTTAACAAAATATGGGCCTTAATACCAGATTAGAGAAATAACTAGAAGTGAACCTAGGAAAAGGGCCACTAAAAATCTACTCTGACAACATTACGTTGGAGTATTACATCAAATTCAACTACAGCAATCAAGGAGGGTCTCTCAAAATCAGTTTGGAAAATCTTACTCCAAAAATATAAGATCAATTTGTAGCAAGAAATGTGTTGTTCCCTTGTAAATCCTACCCTACTCCTAAGATAACAACATCGAAGAGTAAAGTAGCTCTCCCCTGAAAATGCAGAAGAGACACAGACGACTATGTCAGTGTAAAATGGGTGTAAGATTTTCTTCTTCATTTGGTTCTTCTTTTATAGCCACCACCAACTAAACCCTACCTCCAAAATTGCAACGAGGGACGATGATTTTATATTTATTTTCTAACACAACGCCTGCACATTAAGCATACTTTTGTGGCCTGAGATTTGGGTTGGACGTAGCGATTTTCTTTTTCAAAAGCTGCATTTAATATGCTTGCGTGGTAGAATTGAACTTAGGTTGCTCTGGGAACTGATACAATGTGAACGACTCTGCCTCTGCACTCTATACCAAAACCTTAAAACTATAATAAGGGTAGAGGGTTTTACAATTACTTTCTAACACAAGCTAATTGCAAGGTTAGTAAGACTGTATCCTACCATCCTATAGTTGCTTAAGTTTCAACATAGGTTGGAAAACTTTCCAAGAAATGATGATTACTTCTGCATTTGTTAGACCGGCATCATATCCAAAAATGTGTTTCTGGTGGTCCTTTTGATGAAGCTGCCTCAGTTTTAGAAATAAATGTACTGTTGTAAAGCATTTTGGCATCTGAAAAAGGCTAGAGGTTTTTAATCTTCAGTTTAATCTTGGTGAGTGTTTTGAGTAAAAGAATCAAGAAGATTGAGCACACTCGAGATATGACTATGACGGCTTGGTTTATTTGGCATGAACGTATAATATGATTTTCTTTTTTGCATGACAGTTTCTTTGGCTAATCTTATTCATTGTTTTGTTATTTTTGTGCATTTTCTGTTAGGCATTATTTCTCCCAAGAAGAAAGCCAAATTGATCTTACTGCCTCTGGATGCAACAGTAGCTGCTCATTTTGCATGCCAGTCTTATCCTGCTGCAGTTGGGTCCAGGACAAGATGAATCCATTGAAGATCTTTCTAGAGCCATTGTTCTTGTTGTCCACTAATGTCTTAGCTCCTCCCTTTGCAGATGTCCCTTCTGGCTACAAGATTATCTTTTGTATCTTTATTACCTTTGATGTAGCTGTTATTGTATTGTGGATCTTATGAGGTGGTTTTCCTTTGCTTTGTTTTCAGACTATGTTACTTTGTTGGCTAGAGTTTAGAGACTTTGGCTCTATCCTTTTTATCAAAAAATAAAACAAAAATGTTGTCAAAATAAGACTGCAGTCACTTACCAGTTAGAGGCTTTTGTATCTAGGGTCACTACTTGGTTTTCAGAGAAGTATATCTACACAAAGCTAACCTAATAAAAATATATTAAAAAAGAGGAAGCAATCATTTGATCAGATTCATGGATCAGAAAATGTTGTAAAAATTGAAGTAATGTCTGAATTGCATTCAACTTATTCTATCAACTTCACATCTTTCCAGGGGCGGATGCACATGCAGCCACCGCTCACCCTGGATTTTGATTATACAGCCTATAATTTTGATTATCTAGTCTAATTTTAAAGTCTCTCCGCTCACGCTGGATTTTGATTATACAGCTATAATTTTGATTATCTAGTCGAATTTTAAAGTTTCTCCCAAGCCCGCTCCCCTTGTAATGAAGCCCGCTCCTTCTGAGCCTCGAAAATGCTCATTTTCATTGTTGCTTGCTCCTCTATTTGGCTCAACGGATAAGGCCGCTCCTCTATTTGGCCCAAAACTTGCAAGCAGTTCTTCTTTCTCCCTCTATATCTCTCGTACGAACCCGAAACCATAGCTCCCATCTCCCAATAAAAGAAGCAAACATGAGAAACATAGTTAAAAAAATATTTAAAAAAAACTACCAAAACTAAGAGTTAAAATAACAGATGGTTAACAAAACTAAAAAAAATAAAAATTGGGTTGAAAAAGAAGCCAATATAGGGTGGTCAATTTGGTCTGGCATTTGTGTCCGCAGGACGCGGGCTTGCACACAAGCTGCATGTAATGCCAATTCAACCACCCCCCCTGCAAGTAAGAGAGGGTCTCTTTGCTTGCTTACTTACCAAATTAAGGTATGAGGTTTTAAAATATACCCATTTAGTTCTCCATGCTTTTCCGATATGAGACTAAAGCTTTTATGTTTTCCAACCTACTTTCTCAAGTAGCTCACTTTGGAAAATAGTTTCTCATTCACCTTATAACCATTTTGAGCAAGTGAATATATGATTTTAATGTACTCATGGAGGAGAACAAAAATCTATAAAGATGTCTCACTAATTTATAGTGGATCTTACTCAAAATTTGTTTATTAAAATGGCACCTTCCTGAGCTTCCTCCACCTTGGCACAATTTTTAGGTATTTATATTTTCATTAATTCCATAAAACATTGTTTATGATATTTTGTTGATTGGTATGAATTAGGGGTTAGAGACTTCAGAAACTAGGTACTAGGTTTCACACAACAGAAATTAATGGAAATAGAAATTGGGTTTCTGTTTATAAATTAGAGGTTTATAGCATTGGGGTTTATAAATTAGGTTTTCATACTAAATTCGAAGTTTATAAATTAGTTTATGATGTCGTTGATTGACTATTGATATTAAATTAGGGGTTTATAAATTAGGTTTCTAATGTTGTTGATTGACTGATTATTGATACTAAATTGGGGGGTTTATAAATTAGGTTTTTGTTTGATACAATTTTAATTTTAGTTCAATTTTCAAACAACTATGGAAAAAAATTAGTTCTGATTTCGCTCCCGGTGGATGAAAATCCTGACTCCGCCACTGCATCTTTCATAAGTATAAGCACTCTATAGTCAACTTCATATATTATACTGATGAATCTACTTTCTATGAAGGAACTTGATTTTCTTCGATTCCTAGATCAAAAGATATTGAGAAAAAACTAAAGTACAGGTATGTCAGAAATTCCACGACCATCTTAGCATTCTTGCTTGGAAGATTTTTGCCATTTAACTATGGCTAGTAGACATTTTCGAAGTTCCAGCAGTGGCCTTTTCAAATTTTCAATACTTAGAGAAATTTTATTCAGGATGATTCTTGATATTTAATGTCTTTAGTGTTTGATAATGGGAATTCTTAACAGTTAGTAAATTCTGGTGAACACCAACATGTTGCAAGAATTGATAGATATTCTGAATAAAACATACGTAATACAGGACAACCTGCTAATCAGGAATACTAACACATGAATAAAGACAGTTGCACAATAAAAACAAACATAAACACAAACACAAAAATGGCATAGCTTCAAAAAAGAACAAAGAATAAGAACTCTACCACCAATTAGCTGCTTGTACAGTCGTTGATCTTTGTAGTTGGAAAATATAACCACATTCTCTGAAACTGCAAATGCACCACCACCATATTCCTGGGCCACAGTCCTTGATGCAAACTCAGCTGGTATGATGTCTATTGGTTTATCTCCTAGATTTTTTGGTTCCTTGACAAGAACTGCACGTCTGGATAATCATCAACAAGGTCAAACAACATATTCCACTCAAATATTGAAGCAAAGAAATAAATAACTAAGCTGCAAAGCACCGAGTTTCATGTAGTCGGAGGCATAAATAGCATAGGATAAAACATCAAAAGACAAGAACCTTTTATCCAAGTTTGATTTATGGAATATAAGACCATCTGTAGTCATTCCCTATATTGACAAGAACCTTTTATCCAAGTTTGATTTATGGAACATAAGACCATCTATAGTCATTCCCTATATTTCCAAAATTTGAAACTTCTGGCAAAAAAGGTGCTGCAATCGTTCCCTATAATTCCAAATTTTGAGTTTTGGGGAACAGTACTCCTCTATATTTGAGAAGAGATATTGGAATTTCCAAATTATAGCAATCGAAAAATGATTTCTCGTCCGTCCTAAAAATTAATTGTTTATTTGTTTCGGACGCAAGATCACCTATCGTCTCACAGAATTTTTTTTATTTTAATAAAATCGGACGGGAGATCATCTCCCGTCCGTGCATGTATTTAAATAAAAATTAAAAAAAAAATCTTGGATGGGATTTGATCTCCCGTCCAATAGATTTTTTTCCAAATGTGAAGAAATAATTCTATAGACTTAGGCCTATAAAATTTGTTATGCGTACATATTACGATTTAATTGAAATTTAATTCAGATTAATTTAAGATTCTTAATTTAATCTCGCTCTCGAACGGGATTTCATCTCCCGTCCGTGCATTTTTTTTTGTTGGACGCAAGATCCGTGCTACCTTTTTTAAAATGGGGTGATGCAAGATCATCTTGTGTCCGTGCTTTTTTTCCCTTTTTTAAAAAATTTTACAAGGGACGGGATTTGATCCCTCGTCCCGTATATTTTATCATTAAAAAGTCAAAAAAAATAAACGGGACGATAGATCATATATCATATACCATCTGTAATTTTTAAACAAAATTCCCATATTTTGAGTTCAAGCGATTGCAGCTAGAAGTCAAAATTCCTATATCTAAATGCCAAATATGGAAATTTTGAGTCTCAACGACTACAGGGGCTAATAAGGATATGCGAAGAAGCCATTGAAACCGTACTTCTTAGGTGTCTAAGTTCGCACATTTCTTAAAAATACATACACACTAAATTTCAAAGTTCCGAAAAAAGAAAATTAAAAATGTTTCAAATTGAAATAACGCTACTCAATTCAATTTAGGGTTTAGGGTTTTTATCGAAATCAATAATTGAGCAGGATGAGAATATATACCCTTTCTCTTGTGGTCGGGACTCGATCCAGATGAGGCGGCCGTCTCCGGCGACGGCGAATCCTCCGAGCTTCTTGTCTGCGCCGGAGACGACGTCAGCGGTGATCGGAGACTTCCAAGATCCGTACGGCGCCGTCACCTTCCCCTCCTTCTTCTGTGTCTCGGTTTGAGTATCGGAGTAAGACGAAGAAGTCATTGAGATTGGACGATAACGATGAAGTCGAGGATAGTGGTGGGTTTTGAGAAGCTGGAGATGGCGATGGGTTGAAGAAGGAGAGAAGAAGAGAGTGCGAGCAGTAGCGATTAGTGATGAGGTCATGCGTTTTGTAATTAGCGAATGTTAGTGGGTGTTTTTTTGGATAGTGGGTTTGGTGGGAATTGGATTGTGGTTGTGGTTGTGGTTCGGATATGGATTTGTATGGATTTGTTTTATTTGGTAAGAGCATCTGTAGTTGTTGGCTAAGAGCATCCACAGTCGTGTTTCTCATTTGTCAAAAAATGGCTGCTACAGTAATAGCAAATAGAAGCGATCGCTGCAGTGGTCGTTTGCTATACTGTTTGTCAAAATTGAGTGGGACAGTATATGATATACCGTCTAACGTTTTGAAATTAAATTAAAATAGTTAATTACTTATTAACTATTAAACTATATTAATTAAATAAATTAATTAATATAATAATAACTAAACTTACTTATACAACTACTTTAACCTTAATTAACTACTAACCTACTGACTAACCTACTTTTTGACTTTTTGACTTTTTTGGTGGACGGGGAAACATTCCCCGTCTGACCATTTTGTTTTTTTTTGTTTTTTTTTCGACCAATCGCCTCCGTTCATTTAAAAAATAAATAAATAAATAAATAAAAAACATCCCTCAGACGGGATATCGGGATATCATATCCCGTCTGATTGAGACGGGATATGATCTCCCGTTTGAGAGGTGTTTTTTTAATAAAAAATTAATAAAAATAGATCAGACGGGATATGATATCCCGTCCTCTATAATTTGAGAATCGCTATTCTGTTTCTCAAATATGAGAAACGAATATAGGTCGTTTGCTAAAAAATGGCAAAATGAAAAACCACTGCAGGGCTTCGTTTGCTAAAAAATGGCAAACTGAGAATTATAGAAAACCACTGTGGATGCTCTAACAAGCCAAAATATCCAAATTTTGGCTTTTGGGGGGTGTTGTAGTCGTTGGCCATTTGGCTAAAAATTGGCAAAATGTGAACAGTAGCGAGCTATATTTGGTAGACAAAATGTGAACAGTAGCGAGCTATATTTGACAGACGATTTGGCTATATAGATAAAATAGTCCGACGGAAGATGGATTTTCGTCTGTTAATCAAACGGTAAATGATTAACTGTCTAAGAATTTTTTCTATTAATAAAATAATCGAACGGTAAATAATTTACCGTCCCATAAAAAAATTTAAAATTAAAAAAAACGGACACCGAATTTTTTTTTTAAAAAAAAGTATTCGGACGGGTAAATAATTTACCGTCCCATAATTTAACCAAAATTTGACAAAAGGGCTATCATTTCCCGTCCTAGCATCTGGGAGCCTTTTTTTAGTTTTTTATTTTATTTTATTTCTAAAAGTCACTATCATCATTAATAAAAAAAATTATTAATAATTTCTTGTCCGTCCTATTAAGATTTCGAAAAGCCAAATTTTGGCTAACAACTACAGACAAAAGTTATATTGGCTACCGCTATATGCCAAATATACAAAAATTGGCTCCAACGACTACAGATGCTCTAACAGGTCCACCAAATTGTCATATTTGTTAGTAAGTTTGGTATTGATCGGCTCTTGTTGTAATACCCCGCCTCAATACTCAAACTATTTTTATTATTTTTAGAAGACAAATTAATACTTATAGTACAACTACAACTCTTGATCATAGGCAATTTTATTTATATTAAATTATTCCTTATGCACTCCCGATATAGGATTATTTTATACAATCTTTCCCTCAAATCCCATGCACAAACTTGTGTGCACACCACCATCCAAAAGAGAAGCAGCACATTCTCTGATTTCCTTCCGAAATCAATCCTGAAGGCCCCACATGGTGAATGACGTCATCATTCCCATTCAACACAACCCAGCACAACCATGTGTTGTTCTTTCACTTCTTTACTGTGGGCCCCCTCTCAACATATTCTCTCTCCCCTTTATCTATATAATAAAACACAAAGAAAGCTATCAAGTGGCTCTCCTTCAATTCCCAAAAATCAATGGCCTAGATCTAATCTCACAAAACATATTTTCTCCCCAAAAGTTTTGTTGTGCGGAATACGAATCAAACAACCAATCAAAGAGAGAAATAGCGAAGAAAACCAGAAAACAAACAAACACAAGGACACACAGATTTAATGTGGTTCGGCAAAACACATGCCTACATCCACAGGGCGGTTGGGGTTTCTTCTTCAAATAATCACCAATGGGTGAAACAAACCCTTACAAGAGATGACGGCTGCAAATCCGAATAGAGGTCTCTATTTTACAAAACCCTAATTGGTGTATTTATAGGGAAACTACTGGGCCTTTCGAAATGGGCCTTTTCTAGTTCACAAACCCGTCTCCAGTCGACTGGTCTTCTTACCAGTCGACTGGTCTTTAGTTCTGGACAGTCGACTGAGACACATCTCCAGTCGACTGCTGCTGCTGTATCCTTAGCCTTTGAAACTTCTCTCTGGACAGTCGACTGGTTCCCATAGTCAGTCGACTGATGTGCTACAGATACGATGGATATAAACAAACTGAACCAGAATCGAGCCATTATCCTACAATCTCCACCTTGGCGAGATCTTCCGAGTATCCAACAATCTCCACCTTGGCGAGATCTTCCAAGTAGCCCAAGCAATCTCCAAAAATACTCCAAAACAAATGCTCATCACCAATTGTAACAAAAACAAACTCCACCTTAGTATGATATCACATACTAACCAAACAAAACGAAGCACCATTCCAACCGCCCATTCCAAATCATCAAGCATGCAAAATATTAGCCAGGTTCATGCAATGCTTGAACTTGGCTGCCCCAACAATTTTGGTCAACATATCAGCAGGATTATCAGCTGTCCCAATCTTCACCAGAAGAATATCACCATCCTTTATCAAATCACGCACAAAGTGATAACGGACATCAATATGTTTGGTCCTCGAATGATGAACTTGGTTCTTCGCTAAATGAATAGCACTCTGACTGTCACAGTGTACCTCCACCTTCTCCCGATGAATTCCCAAGCTCTTCAAAAGTCCATGAATCCAAATAGCTTCCTTCATGGCCTCAGCAACTGCCATGTATTCAGCCTCAGTAGTAGACAACGCTACAGTGGACTGCAAATTGGACCTCCAACTTATAGGTGCCCTAGCCATAGTAAACAAATAGCCTGTAGTAGACCGCCTCTTATCTAGATCACCTGCATAGTCAGAATCAACATAACCCACCAATAACCTGCTAATATTGTCATCCCTTTCAAACTTCAAACCCACATCTGTGGTGCCACTTATGTACCTCAAAATCCATTTAGCTGCTTGCCAATGCTCTCTGCCTGGATCATGCATATATCGACTAACCATACTCACCGCCTGAGAGATGTCTGGTCGAGTACAAACCATGGCATACATCAAACTGCCAACCACACTAGTGTAAGGTACATTAGCCATATACTGTCTCTCTTCATCTGTACTTGGAGACTGCGAAGTACTAATTCTGAAATGAGTGGCTAAGGGTGTACTGACTGGTTTAGTTTTCTCATCTATACCAAACCGTTTCAGCACCTTCAAAAGATATTGCTTCTGTGTCAAACTTACTATGCCCTTTGCTCTGTCTCTAGCTATCTCCATCCCAAGTATTTTCTTGGCTTCACCAAGATCCTTCATCTCGAATTCAGAACTCAGCTGATTCTTCAAATTTTGAATCTCCTTAGCATTTTTAGAGGCAATCAACATGTCATCCACATATAATAACAGATATATGAAAGAGCTATCCTGCAATTTTCTGAAATAGACACAATGATCATACTCACTTCTGGAATATTCCTGCACTCTCATAAACTGATCAAACCTCAAATACCACTGCCTTGGAGATTGCTTCAACCCATAGAGAGACTTTTTCAACCTGCAAACACAATTTTCCTTCCCAGCAATCTTAAACCCATCTGGCTGCAACATATAAATTTCTTCATCTAGGTCCCCATGTAAGAATGCAGTCTTCACATCCATCTGTGTCAATTCAAGATCAAACTGTGCTACCAATGCCAACAAAATCCGAATAGAAGGATGCTTCACAACCGGAGAGAACACTTCATTATAGTCAATTCCTTCCTGTTGAGCATACCCCTTTGCAACTAGTCTAGCCTTGAACCGAACACTGCCTTTTGGACATTCTTTCTTCGTATACACCCACTTGCAACCGATAGCTTTCTTCCCCTTTGGCAATTGCACTAGATCCCAAGTCTTGTTCTTATGAAGAGAGTTCATCTCTTCATCCATAGCAACTTTCCAATCTGCATTTTCAGAACTTCTAGTAGTTTCTTTGAAGTTGGAGGGCACTTCATCATCAACAATGGGAAGAGCAAATGCAACTGTTTCTGTAAAGCGAGATGGTCGTTTGATATCTCTTCTTTGCCTTCTTGCTGCAATTGATTCTTCCTGCTGGGGAGGGTCTTGGATAGGAACTTCTTCCTCATCCTCAGTATCAACCACATCATCTTCATTTTGGACAGGAGTAGAATTTCCAACTGAACGCTTTTCTAACTCCACCTGTTGAAGAACTCTCGCACTAGTCGACTGAGAGCATCTACCAGTCGACTGTCCCGAGCTAATCTTCTGCTTCTCTTGATCAGGATCACCAGTCGACTGTATATGAGGACCAGTCGACTGTCCCGAGCTGATCATGCTAGTCTCATCAAAGGTGACATTCCTGCTGATTACTAACTTTTTCTGTTCTGGACACCACAACCTGTAACCTTTGACACCAGTACTAAAACCAACAAATATAGCCTTTTTGGCTCTTGCATCAAGTTTAGTTTCAGTTACATGAAAATAAGCAGGACAACCAAATATATGCAATAAACTATAATCAGATGCAGGTTTACCACTCCATACCTCAATAGGTGTTTTGCCTTCAAGTGCTGCTGATGGTAAACGGTTGACAATGTGGCTTGCATATATAACAGCTTCTGCCCAAAATGTCTTCTTCAATCCAGACTGCGCTAGCATACATCTCATCTTCTCAAGTAAGGTTCTGTTCATCCTTTCTGCAACTCCATTTTGCTGTGGAGTCTTCCTAACTGTGAAGTGCCTCTGGATCCCTTCATCTTCACACAATTTCAGAAACGGATCGTTCTTGTATTCCCCTCCATTATTTGATCTCAGAACCTTAATCTTCCTTCCAGTCTGG